>JBBBDQ010001905.1:1100000-1375000 GCA_037127315.1 Ascarosepion bandense | reverse complement strand
CTTGTCGAATCAATCTTGTTATGGAACCGATGGTGTCTCTTGCCCTCTCTGAACCCATCATTTGTCTCGATTGTGCTGGACCAAGATAGACCTATTTTGTAAGTGTTTACAAACTTTTGGGACAACCTAATATTACTATACTTCTTCTCTCTGTGCCGTGTCCCTTCAGGGTGTAGGCAATCATGGACTTCAACTTGCCTCTATCCCTTGTTGCTCTTAACATTTCTTCTCTTGATATCTCTCCCAAACCCGATTCTGCCATCTCCTTGCTCAAGCCCATCAAGTGCGTCTTGTGCTGTTTTCCTCTGTCTTTCTCTTTCCTTCGATTTTTTTTTTTGCACTTTATGAGGAATAAAATTAAAAATTTTTATAATTTCAAAACTGCTTTTAATGGTATATATTGGTTGTGGCGCACTGGATATCGGCTTGGAACAAGAAATCGGGGAGCTGAGTTCGAATTCTAGTTGAATTCAATGCATTCCCTTACGTGCAAATACCCTTGGGAAAGGTATTAATCCATCTATTCCCTCCAGTTATGGGTTAAATAACAGGACAGATTGGGTTCTATAGCCTTGGCTGGCAACCAGTCTACCGCAGAAAGCAATGGCAACCTACTGCGGGATAATCATCTTCCCAGTCAGTCATGCCTCTTTCAAGACATGATCGCCCAAGTGTGTTTCACGTATGGCACTTAACTGACTGACTGAATGTTTGTGTGTTCATGAAATTATCAACTAATTGAATGTGAGATTGTATGCCCCAGTCTGTCTGTAAACAATATTATACTAAAAAGAAAAAAGTAATGCAAACATATTGGTTATAAAATGTACATCTAGGAAGTAGATTTTAATTTATTTTTTAGTCATTTCACCCTGAGAAAGGGAATAAAGCCCCTAAGATGCAAGGTTTACTGAGCAATGAAACAATATTAGAAAAAATTAAGGATTGAGAACAATAAATGAAAAGGAATTTAGACAGAAGATAATGTTTGTCATTACATTTAAATTTTTGAAAACCAAAATTGACTGGAATGCAAGAAGCTGAAAGAATTTCACATGTAAGAAGTGCACAAAATAAAACTGTTCACATAGAAATTAAGGTTATATCTAGCCAGTTTGAATTTGAGTTTGAGTTTTGTCTAATGGCATATCAGCTTCTGTGGATTATTTAATGCCAAAAAGGTAATGTTTTAAGGTATTTTTTAATGTTCAGTTATAGGAAGAAGGTTGATTTAATCAGATTTTGATGAAATGTTTTTTATTTTAGAAACTGAAAATGTCTTCTAATTTTTTTATTCAAAAATGTATTGCTGGCAATAGTTTTGTTCCTCCAAAAATGTATTATGGCAATATTTTTTTCCTTCAAAAATGTTTTGTTGGAAATATTTTTCATTCAAAAATGTATATTTTTCTATAAAAGTCTATTTTTATACTTTCATAGTGTTTTGACCCCAGTTTGGGGGTTAAATATTTGCCCATAACTGGGACCCTAAGAGGTGCTACTACTCCGGGTCAGGGTGGACCTGGGAACAACAGTGATTAAGAGGTGGTTCCAATCTCCTAACAGCCTTCCAATCAGAGGCCTTGTTGCCGGATGCAGTTTACAGTCATACTTGGGACTCTAGCCATTTTAACTGCAAGATGATGAGACCTTACCACCAATCTAGTAGTACATTTAAATTTCTCAAATATTGGTGCCAAAGAGGAAAGCTTATAGAAAAATTACCATGAAAGAATTTGTAGAGAAGGCACAGAGAAAATACATTACGGTGGTGAGAAAGTGAGTGACCCCCAGATGCAAGGTCAGAGCCAGTAACATTTCATGTCCTTCTTTGTATTTTATTAAGAATCTCTAATATAGCTAACAAACAAGAAATGCAAAATTCAATGCAGGAAATTGCATTTTCTCCATAAATTTAATTTCTTCTAAGAATATTTTAGTAGTTTTTTTTAATTGATGAATCTACAGGAGAATTGGTAAAGATGGGCTTTCAAATGATTGGATTGAGAAAATAGCTTTTGTCTGGTCATGGAGGTGTGTTGCTAATCATCATTAGGAATTTCTAATGACCTGTATCTAGTTATAGAGGTGTGTTGCTAATCATTGTTAGGGTTTTATAATGACCTGGGTTGAAAGAATAGCTTTTGTTTGGTCATGGAAGTGTGTTGCAAATCATCATTAAAAATTTCTAATGACCTGTGTCTAGTTATAGGGGTGTGTTGCTAATCATCATTAGGGTTTTCTAATGACCTGGGTTGAGAAAAGTGCTCTTGTCTGGTTATGGAAGTGTGTTTCTAATCATCATTAGGAATTTCTAATGACCTGGGCTGATAGAAGAGCTCATGTCTAGTCAAAGAGGTGCATTGCTATTCATCATGAAGGTTTTCTAATGAGTTGGGTTGAGAGAAGAACTTTCATCTAGTCAAAGAGGCGTGTTGCTATTCATCATGAAGGTTTTCTAATGATTTGGGTTGAGAGAAGTGCTCTTGTCTGAGTATGAAAGATGTGTTGCTAATTATGATTAGTGCTCTTTAAGAATCGGGATATGAAGAATGTGTTGCTAATTGTGTGGATGTGGAGTTAGTTGCTAATTATGATGAGAGCTTTCCAATGATCTGCATCTAAAGAATGCATTACTAATTACCAAGATGTGAAGCTCTATTGCTGATCATTCAGATAGAGATGGTCTTTTGTAATGATTTTGATGGAGAGATACTCTGCTAATTTTTGGGGTGGAAAAAAGTATTATCAGTTAAAAAAAGACACACTACTAATTCAATTATTAATAGCTGTTTATGTAACCTATAGTATTTTGAATAGGAATTTTTAAATAATGTTGATTGCATTTGATCTGAAAAGATCTGCTAGGCTTTGACTATTTGCTGTTTCTTTAATTTATTTTTCCACAACCTTTACTCAGTGTAGCTTGAGTCATTTTCTGTAGAGATTATTTTTGGCATTAAAGAAAGAGGACTTTATTTCTGAGATTAGGGAAAAGGACTTTATTTCTTGGGATTAGGGAAAAGGACTTTATTTCTGATATGAGAGAGAAAGGACTTCTATTTCTGGCATTAAGTAAAAAGTACTTTATTTCTGGTATTAGGGGAAATGTTTTTATTTCTGGAATTGAGGAAAGTGCCTTACTTCTGGTATTAGCTAAAAAAGAACTGGTATAAAAGTAAGATGTTCATTGCGATGCAATGAATATCAGCTCTGAATGAGAAATCAGAGAGACCAGTTTGAATTCCAGTGGTATTCGTTGCATTTACTTATGTGCATGATATTAAGCATTGTGAATGATATTAAGCCATCTCTTCTCAATCAAGCCATGGGTTGAATAGCAAGACAGATTGGGTTCTATAGCCTTAGTTGGCAATCAGTCTTGCACAAAGAAATGGTGACCTATTGTGGGAAAATCTTCTGCCTAGTCAGTCATGGATTGAAAAAAAAAAAACAAGTGTGTATCACATATAGTACTTAACAAACCGACTGATAAGAGGAAAAATGCTTTTGGTATAAGAGAAAATGCATTATGTCTGGTATTAAGTAAAAAGGACTTTATTTCTAATTAGGGAAAAAAGACACTATTTCTGGCATGAGGGAAAAGGAAATTAGGTGAAAAGGACTGGTTTTCTAGAATTGGGGGAATGGCATTATTTCTTTTGTTTGGTAGAAAGAACTTTAATTCTGGTATAAATGAAAAAAGACTTTATTCCTAGTATGAGGGGAAAAGAACTTTGTTTTTTGGTATCGGATAATAATTTTTCCCATTTTAACTGGGAATTTGAACAATTTTCAACAATCAATCTACACATTGAACATTAAAGACCAGTAATAAAGGTATTGTAAGTGGTCAGGAATGAAGGCAAGTATTACTGATAAAAAAGGGTTTTTATATGTAGAATGTTAATACATTGCTAATGCTTTTAATATAGAAATGTGTTGAAAATCAGGAAGGAAGGGATTTTCAGTGGTCAGTCTTACAGATAATACAAAGCAATTGTGTGTAACAATTCAGATATAAGTAAAATATATCTGTGATGAAAATGTATAGAAAAGACAAAAAGGGAACTTTTTTACTCATGAAAAATATGGAGATTTTATTCCTATAAACAGAATAGGAAGAAAAAAATTGATAAATTTCCAAATCTTAATAATATATATATATATATATATATATATATATATATTATGCTCTCATTATGATTGAGCTCTCTGGAGAAAAAAATTTTAAAAACAGTTTCCACTTCTGCTATATGCGTGACTCTTCAGAAATGAATTGAGTTATTTTGGTAACTGGTGTGTATATACATTGCTTATATACAACACGTTAAAATTTCCCTTCTCTGATTCCATGCATTGTTGGCTTAGAGAGTAGCGACTCTGACTAACACCAAATTGGTCGAGTTTTGATCCCAACCAGAAGCAAGTGGATGTGTCTAGCCACACTGATTAGCTGTGATACAGTGAAACAGGCTTGTATGTGGATGACTAATATATATATATATATATATATATATATATATATAAGTAAATCATCGAGCTTTATATTCGACCTCAACAGAATGCAGAAAGCACTGGACGGCCTTTTCATCCTGCATTCTGTTGAGGTTGAATATAAAGCTCGATGATTTACTTAATAATTGTTCAAATCCTCCTACTACTTCTTGAAATATATATATATATATATATATATATATATATATATATATATATAAAATTAATATCAGTAAAATGTTTGTCATTTAGCTGATTGATGTAACTTCAGCATCCTAATTCCAGAATTTTGTTGATGGACCCTCCAAGAATTTCTCCATCCACTCGTCAGGGAATATCAGCAATTGACTGTTTACACATCTCAATTTTACTTTTTTACTTGCACTTTCCATTGGTGCAATGTTTTTTACACACCATATGTGTGCATATGCTGCGAAAAAGAACTTTATTTCTAATCAGAGAAAAAAGACATTATTTCTGGGATGAGGGAAAAGGATATTAGGTAAAAAGGACTGGTTTTCTAGAATTAGAGGAAATGCATTATTTCTTTGTTTGTTAGAAAGAACTTTATTTCTGGCATAAGTGAAAAAGACTTTATTCCTAGTATGAGGGGAAAAGAATTTTGTTTCTGGTATCAGATAATAATTTTTCCCATTTTTTTCCCATTTTAACTGTAAATTTGTCTGAATAAATATGTCTGGTTGTGTGCATGTCTATATATATTTGCATATGTTGTACTTATTTATCCTTTTTGTTTCCCCCCCCCCCATTACACTCACTCTTTAATCATTACTGTCTTTTTTCTCTTTTCTTTCAGTAGTAGTCATTTTGACTTCTGTTTTTCTAGACATATATCATTGTATAAAATAAGTGTTCTTGACAAAATACAATGGAGAGTCTGTAATGTGATCGATACCGACTTGGCAGACCGGATGCAGTCACTTTCTCACCGGCTTCCCTGTGCCTCTTCTGTAAATACTTTCATGCCTTCTGCTCCAATAAACTTAGATCACTGGTGCCCCCTAGGTACAAATTTGCATGAGATACTAGATTAGCAACTAGGTCCCACCCTTTTACAGTGAAACTGATAAACTGTAACCGCAATTTCTACTCTAACAGCTTCTTTTCTTGCACTTCCCGCCTGTGGAATTCCCTTCCACATGATTGCTTCCCCGACAGCTACAATCTCCAGGAGTTTAAATGTAAGGTCAATAGACACCTCCTAACACACTAACTCACATCCATTTTCTCAAACACTCTTCTCATCTGCCCAACCCTCAGCCTTGGTATCCTTACCCGTCTATCACACTCCTTTTGACATTTCCTTTATCTAACCACTCTTTCTCTTCACCTTCCCCTATGTAACCCCCTGCAAAATAGTGGCAGTAGAATTCCTTGCTTGGGGTGAAATGATTAAAAAAAAATGTATAATGAATGATTTTAGAGTAGAAATGTAGTAAATATCAGAAAGGGATTGTCAGTAATCAGGAATTAATGCAAGCATTACTGATTGAATAATGCTATTATATGTATATTATATGTATAATATTATATGTATATTATATGTATAATATTATATGTATAATATTATATGTATAATATGA
Organism: Ascarosepion bandense; assembly: GCA_037127315.1. Classification (NCBI taxonomy): domain Eukaryota; kingdom Metazoa; phylum Mollusca; class Cephalopoda; order Sepiida; family Sepiidae; genus Ascarosepion; species Ascarosepion bandense. The sequence continues at coordinate 1,368,899 of JBBBDQ010001905.1, read as the reverse complement.
ATGCATTGAAAATAAGGAAGAAAGTGATTGCCAGTGGTCAGAAATTAATGCAAACTTCACTAATAGAATCAGGTTATCTGATTTTATATTGGGTAAAATCAACCTCGTTATTTTTTATTGTGAAGCCGCATATCCATGTGTACAGACAGAAGTATTAGTGTTTTCCCTTGAAAGACAATGACACCTCCTGAGGAAAGTGTAGTTCTTTTAAAGATCAATAACCTCTTAAGAAATCAATAATTGCAAAACTAGTATTTCAAGTGCTTTCAGTCATTTGGCTACGGAAGATATCTACGGTTGGTGTTTGAAATTCTGTCTTCATCCTTTTCGCAAAGACAGAAATATGAACAGATATCACTTTTGAAAAGGAAAAAAAAAATTCAGTTTTTATTATAAACTAAAAATTCTTACTATTGATATTAATCATAATTATTTCTACATGGAGTCGTCATTAATAAGATTGTCCCAGAGAATATTTGTGCTATGTTTCAGCCTTAATAGGTTCTCGACAATTATAAATATCACTAATAAATGTCTTGCCATGAAATAGTAGTTAGCAGACTGGTCTTGTAAACTAGTGGCATATTTTTATAAAGAAGGTGCTAATTGCTTACCATATAAAAATCGGTCCATACAGAATTTAAAATACTAGAAATACCCATGGAAATTTCACTGTTTTCTTATTTTACTGCCATGTTTATGACATTTCAGCAGTTGTAGGCTTGTAGCGTAGGGAGCTGGTTAATGTTTCTTTTATTTGGCCTTGTGTCAGACATAACCAAACTCCCTACAGCTTACAAGTTTTATCCAGAATATCATCAGAAGGTTGGTTGTCGGCAGGATGGAATGTGTGAAGTAGTGTAAGAATAGAATATACATTTTAAAGTCGAAATTTATAAAAGAGAAAGACTAACATAAGTTGTAGCAGTTAATGTGCAATTAGAAACATTATTAAGAGGTTAAGAATAGAGTAGTAATTGTTCATAGTAGTAATTGTTGAAAGAGTATATGCGTGCATACATATGTATGTATGTATTCAGTAGGAATGTTTCTGGATGGAGAAGAAGAAGTAAAAGGAATTAGAAGAAGGAAAGAGAAAGAGGACAAAAATGCCCTCTCTACAAAAAAGGAAAAAAAAAACAAAAATAACAAACACCCCGAAACAAAAACAAAAAATACAAATCAACTCATAAAAAAGCCCAAAGAAATTAAAAATACAATTTTTAAATCTAGTTAAAAGAAAAATTAAGGATGAAATGGCTTTCAGAAGAGGTTTCTTAGTGTAATATAATTCTGAAGCCGTAGGGAGATAGTTAATATTTCTTTGATTTGTCCTTGTGTCATACATAACCGAACTCCCTACAGCTTACAAGTTTTATCCAGAATTATCATCATCAGAATTATCAGAAGGTTTTCATCATCTTGTTGGTTGGTTGTCGGCAGGTTGGAATGTGTGAAATAGTGTAAGAATAGAATATACATTTTAAAGTAGAAATTTATAAAAGGGAAAGACTAACATAAGTTGTAGTAGTTAATGTGCAATTAGAAACATTATTAAGAGGTTAAGAATAGAGTTTGTACAAAATGTTTGGAGTCGTAATTATTGAAAGAGAGAAAGAGAACAAGGTGCGACCTGACCTTATCTTCAGATCGATTTGAAGTGAAGTTACATTTTAGTTGTTTGGTCTTGCAACTCCCATCTGATTCTTTTGACTGACACCGAGGTCATTTATATAGTCTTTTTGAATTTAGCACTGGATGCTAATTCCTCAAGTCTTGAAAGTTGCTCCCATTTGTCAAAAACCATTTTAACACCTACTTGCGAAATCTGGTTTTGACTTTTTTGTTAAGCACATGGTCAATCCTTTTTCTATTTGGGAAAAACCAGGATTTCATACAACATTGTGAATTTTTGTAAAAGTGAAGAAGAAGGTTGATTTATAATTCTTAATTTCCTATCCACAACAACCTAAACATGTCCTGCACTAGAAGACTTCGAGGTTTAAGCAAGGCCCCTGGTCTTCTCATCCATACTTCATTTAACCAAAGTTTAGTTAAATTTTCATCCAGCCATCCTTTAGGAAGTAATTTTCACAATAACACCTGGTGGAATGGACTCTTTTGGCACATTTTTCCTATTAAAAATAACCATTGGACAAAATGTGTTTTTTTTTTCCATCAGTTTGGCAGACTAGCACAATCGTGAAATGTTGTTTCTCAAGCTGTGTGGTTTTTGTAAAAGTGAAGATGAAGGTTGGTTTTAATTAATTTCTTGTCTGCTACAGGCTCTGACCCTCTTCAGGTGCTAGGAATTTTGAACTGAACCCTTGATTATGATCACTGGGATATATCATTCTCAAATAACTTAAAGAGTTAAGCATAAAAGAGATAACTATATGGCTACCAGAAGTGGCATCACTCATGGAATGAGAATGATATACCCCAATGATCATAGTATATCCACATTAGAGTAGGATTTGAGTTGTTGATTTACTCATGCATTTCTGTTTAATGTAGGAGTATTTAATAAACCTCTTCTTCTTTATTTCCTTTATCTAGTCTTCTATTCCTTCAATACTCTCTCTAACTCTGGCCTTCTTGGCTATTTTGAACTAAGGCAACATTACAACAAAAAAGGACAAACCTGAAGCAGACTACCACCAGATTTAATTTCATTGTTTCTCATTTTTTTTTTTTACTTTTTTCAATGCAGTCCTATTGATTACCCCCCTTAGCATTACGACTGACAAAAAAAATTTGGAAAAATTTCAATATTTAAACATTTTCTGGGTGGGGGATCAGTTTCTCATACAACGTTATAGTAAATCGAGCCTCCATTTTGAAACCAGTCGCCGGTATGACATTACCCCCACCTGTAAATTTGTTCATTATCAAATTTTTTAAACTTTTTTCAGTGCAATATTATCTTTTATACCTTAAACTTTACGAATGACAAAAAAAAATTTGCAAAAATTGCAATATTTAAACAATTTTAGTTGTGGTGGGTACTAGTTTTTCATACAACCTTATAGTGGTTTGAAAATGGAGGATCGATTTACTATAATGTTGTATGAGAAACTGATCCCCCACCAGAAAATGGCATCACACATGGAACGAGAAGGATATACCCTAGTAATTGTAATAAAGGGTTTAGTTCAAAATTCTTAGAACCTGAAGAAAGCTACAACGTAAACATTGCAGTAAAGATAAATGTTGTGGCGAATCTTCATCACCAAGTTGTTAGGGCCCAAAAGGAAAACATGAAAACAAGAAGGTAGGTGTAACTAGTGTATCAGAACAACAGAACATTTATACAAAGTAAGAGTGATATTAGTCAGCAAACAGAAGTGTAAGTCCAAACAGCATAATTACTCTGCATCTTGACTGCCTCTAGACTGTCATATGACTGCCTTCCAGCTGTCTCCCCCAGAAGTCCCTCAGGTTAGTTGCCCTCAGACACTATCACAATAAAGACAATTGTCCAAACAATATAAATAGTGTAAATATTATCTCATCTTAGAAGTATAGACAAAGAATATACGTAGAAATTCCCCTGTGACATTGTTAAATATTTGAGCTTATCAACTTTAACAAAATATCGCAATACCAATCAAATATGAATGCTGGTAACTTTTTAAGGGATAAGGGGGTACAAATCAAAATAGTTGAAACTGACAATTTTTCTATTTAACTGAAAAAGATGTTAAATGCTTCTGTCTTCTCTTCTTTAATTCATTTTCTCACTGAAATCAAGTAGTGACTCTGAAGACAAAAGTCTGATAAATGTACACTATCGGCCATAATTATTAAGCCACTCCAGTTTTTTTTAAAAAAGTGATGTATTTCATATTATTTTTAGTATTTATTACTAAGTGGACAATTCTAAATGAAAATAGAATGGTTCTCTTGTTATTATTACTTTGCAAAATTTTACAAGGTAAATAGCGACAATTTAGCCATCGCGGCCTCTAGATTTGCTATATATGTCTATATATACGCTACCGGCCATAACTATTAGGCAACCCCAGATTTTTAAAAGAAATGATGTATTTCATAATATTTTTAGTATTTATTGCCAAGTGGATAATTCTAAATGAAAATAGAATGGTTCTTTTGTTATTATTACTTTGCAAAATTTTACAAGGCAGCCAGGAAGCCTTTGCTTTGGCCAGCCAATAAGAAGAGACTAGCATGGGGAAGAGAGTACAAAAACTGGACACCAGAACAGTTCATTTGATGCATATGTTATTATGCAGTTATTAACAAAAGAATGACTCTATTTTCATTGAGAATTATCCACTTGGTAATAAATACCAAAAATAGTATGAAATACATCATTTCTTTAAAAAAAACTGGGGTGGCCTAATAATTATGGCCAGTAGTATAAATAATGTAAATACCACTTCATCTCAGAAGTATAGACAAATATAGTGCCTCTAATATGTTTTTCCATCTTTCCACATGATCAAAATAGAATAAACCATTATTTAGGAGGTATTGGGAAGAAGATTATAAATACTTCTCTCTTTCCTTCTTTCTTTCTTTCTTTCATTTTCTCACTAAAACCAAGTAGTGTTTCTGATATGTCTTTTCCATCTTTCCATGAGATCAAAACAGAATAGTTCATTATTTATGAGGTATTGGCAGGGCGTAATGGTCGTGCTTACTAAAGGAAGGACAAGCAGAATTATATAAATAGTTCTTCATTTATTATTGAGATGATTTCAGTTGTATTATATTATTCTCCAAGTTTCCCTAAAGAGCTGCACTATAGTGAGACTCAATGAATTTATATCTGTTGCAGTGAACGTTTGAAGTATTCACCTTTGAGAATCTGAGGCAACTGTTGCTTATTCATTATATGCCAGCAATCATTCTTTTGTTTGAAAGAATAATTTTATATATAAAAACATACGTATTAGATACACAAATTACTTTCTAAAATTCCAGAGAAATTCAATATAAAAGAAAGTTACTTATACAATCAATGAGTTTAAAGTGTCACTTTCAAAGTAATCTCTAAACTGCTGGGTACATATCTCGATGTCTGCTGATAAAAATGAGTGCCATAAACGTTTGCACTAATAATCGAGCCGGATATTCTGTTCAGTTCCCACAAACGTTTTAATAGCAGATTCTGTATTTCTACATATATATATATATAAAATAATAGAAATAAATAAATATTGATATATAATAATAGAAATAAACAAATACTGTCAAAAAAATACATTTTTAAACTTACAACTTTTTAGTAGTTTTTCCTATATATATATATATATATATATACATACATACATATAGTACTGTGCAAAAGTATTAGGACAAGAACTATTTTATCTTTTATGAGGCATCAAAATAAAGTTTAAAATCACCCCTGTCCTAACACTTTTGCACACTACCGGTAGTGTGCAAAAGTATTAGGACAGGGGTGATTTTCCTAAAAAAACCTTACTGTTAGAATAATAGTTTACGTTACAAGTTTTCATCTCAGATCATAATAGTGCTATTTGGTTCAGTCAATCAGTTAAGTGCTATACATGAAACACACTTGGGTGATCATATCTGTTTTTGAACTATGACTGACCAGGTAGAAGATTTTTCTGCAGTAGGTTGCCATTTCTCTTTGCAGTAGGCTGGTTGCCAATCAAGGCTATAGAACCCAATCTGTTTTGCTATTCACCCTATACCTGGATGGAAAAGAGATGGCTTTGTATCTTTCCCAAGGGTATTTGTGCATAAGTGAATGCAACAAATTCAACTTGGTTTTGAACTTGGCTCTCCAATTTATCATTTTCAGCCAATATCCATGACACCTAAATGCTATTTGATTAATCCATATAATTTTTATGATTGGGAATTACTTCAGTTTGGTATTGTGTACTTAGTAATTGCTTGTTTGTTTGTTTGAATTTTGTTTAATGGTATATCAACCGCTGTATGTTATTTAATGCTGAAAAGGTTGGGTTTTAAGGTTTTTTTTAATGTTCGGTTATAGTGAGACGGTTGATTTAGTCAGATTTTAATGACAATTTTTTGTTTTTATTTTTCTTTATTTTAGAAAACTGAATGTCTTCTAGTTTTGTATTAAAAATGTTTTGCTGAGAATTTTTTTTTCTTCAAAAATGTGTTATGGTAATATTTTTCCTACAAAAATTTGTTTTTCTATAAAAGTAAATTCTGTATATATTTCTATAAAAGTGTATTTTTATACTTTCATAGTGTTTTGACCCCAGTTTGGGGGTTAACTATTTGCCCATAGCTGGGACCCTAATAGGTGCTACCACTCCAGATCAGGGTGGATCTAGGAACATAGCCATTAAGAGGTGGTTCCATACTCCTCACAACCTCCCAATCAGGGGCCTTGCTGCCAGATACAGTTTACCGTCATGTCCAGGACCTGCTTGGTAATTGAAAAACAAACATATGGTATTAAAAAAATTCAGCCTGTTTTGTGAATATGAGTAATTATAACTGGGAAAAGATATTTAATACCGAAAAAAAAAATCAGTATATTTAAAAAAAAAACAAAAAAACTTATGTTCCACTTAGAAAAACTAGAAGGTTTGTCTATATTTCCGAGGTGAAGTATTTATACCCATTTATTCTATTTACATTGCTCGGACAGTTGCCCTCATCTTTATTGAAATATTCACATTGTTTCAACCATTGTATGCTCTGGCATTCTTCAGGTGATATATGTTGGAATTTCAAACCAAACTCTTTATTTAGGTTGCTAGGGTAGATTGTTCTAGTTTCACATGACATGCCTCTTCTGGATATCTCAGTATCAATTAATTCCATTTAGTAACTCAACTCACCAAGTTTTTGTTCCCTCTGCTGTGGCCAGGAACTGAACTTGTAATTCTTTGGGTCAAGTCACTTATTGGATCACTCAACCAATATTTTTATTCATTGAGATATCTGTGAGGAAAATACCTGTTGTTCAATAAAACTCTTCTTAGCCTTGTGCTTAATGCTGCCTTGGAAGCAAGTTCCATGCCCAGGTCAGTTTCACCTTTACAATGGCTATTATATCTACTATGGTGATCTTCAATAAGTCCTTGATATTGTAGGGTTTCTGATTATTCTCCCTCTCAACAATGTTTCAGACATACTAAGCCAGGCAATTAAAATCAGGAACCATCATATGTTACCTGCTGAGGATGACATGATCATAATCAACCATTCTTAATTAATACCTGTTGCTCAATAAAATTCCTCTTAGCCTTGTGCTTAATGCTGCCTTGGAAGCAAGTTCTATGCCCAGGTCAACCATTCTTAGATTATATGAGCCATTAATGATCTTAATCAACCATTCTTAATTAATACCTGTTGCTCAATAAAACTCCTCTTAGCCTTGTGCTTAATGCTGCCTTGGAAGCAAGTTCTATGCTCGGTCAACCATTCTTAGATTATATGAGCCATTAATGATCTTAATCAACCATTCTTAATTAATACCTGTTGCTCAATAAAACTCCTCTTAGCCTTGTGCTTAATGCTGCCTTGGAAGCAAGTTCTATGCCCGGTCAACCATTTTTAGATTATATGAGCCATGTATGCGGGACCTGAGTTGTACTGGGACATACCCAGCCAGCCCATAGTTTGGGGCTTGACCACTGTGACTAAGTATAGGTAGTGACAATAATCTTGAGGCTCTACAAAGGCCCAGGACTATCACAGATGATAGGCACTTGATGTTCATCACCATGGGTAGCTGTAATGGGACCCCACAAAGCCACCTCTCTTTCCTTCTTCTCACCTGGCCACTTTCAAGAAGCTGGCTATCTCCGAGTCATAAATAGGCAGCTAATGCTGTGGTCATGGCTTACCTTCTCATTTCATATGTTAGATCGGGATTTAGTGTGTTAATACTCATGATGCATCTAAGAGAGAAATGAGATTTTTTAAGTTTGGAGCATTCTGCATAATACTGCATAAGATTCTTTCATTTGTAGTTCACTAAAAGATGTGTTCATGAATATCTGGCACCTGCAGTGGATTTAATCCTCACTGGGTGCCTCAGTACTTGGAGATTTGTACTTTACTAAGCTAGATCTATCAATATTGGCTACATTGCCATAGAGCAATGGTTAACAAGCTAAATTTGCAGATCATTAAAACTACTGTGAGTTTGATCCTCACTGGGTGTCCCAGAACTTGATTCTATGCTTACAGATTAAACTAAACTCAGTAAATAACTTGAAATGATAGGCTCCTGACAAGGTTGTCAATGAGTGCGACAGCTTTTTGTTTCTGCTGGCATTATGGCAGAGTTGTTTGCAGAGATACTCATTTTTTGTGGTTGTCAGTGACAAGACACACATTTGTAAATTTAACTGGTGATGAGTTTTCTGAGGCATTAATATAAAATGAAAATAAACAATTTTAGTCAAAACATGAATTTGGTTAAAAGTGACTTCAGATACCTTGCATCATTTTTAACATTATTTTTATTTTAATCATTTCACCTTTAGCAAGGCAATAAAGCCACTAAGAAGCAAGTTATTACTGACTGTTAAAGAATATGTAGAACAATAAAAGAACAGGAATTAAGAAGATAAATGACATTGCATTTCAATTTTTGAAGATCAAAGTTGACTAGGAGGAAAGAAGCCAGAAGAGAGTTCCACAAATAAATTGTGCAACATAAGAAATTGTTAGTACAAAATTTAATTTTTTTTAATCATTTCATCCCAGGCAAGGTAGGGCTGCCACTAGTGTGCAGGGGGTTATAGTGGCAGAAAAGAATGGGTACAGGGAGTATTGAAGAAAATATAAAAAGATGAACTGGATTCAAGAAGATAGATGATGACAACTGACATTGCATTTAAATTTTTGGAGCTTGCAAAAATATGAAAATAAACAAAAGGAAGTTCCTCATGTGGGAATTGCAAGAAAAGAAACTGATTGAGTAGAAGTGCTGGCTTTAACTATTTAATAGTAATAGGGTAAAACCTAGATGCCAATCTAGTAGCACTCTGAAATTCACATGGACAAGGCACCAGCAAAAAAAGCTAATCAGAGAAGTTGCCATGAAAATATTTGTAGAAAAAACAGAGGGAAGCCACATCATGTTGGTGAGAAAGTGAGTGAAGTCAAGATGCCAAGCCAAAACTGATTAGATTGCAAATCTTTCTTTAGATTTTAGTTGAGTATCCCCAGATGAATAGTAGGAGCACCTGACCTGGTATGGCATCAATATTCAATGCATGGAAGAATGGCAGATTTATAAATATGCAAAATGGATTCCGACAAGAAAAACTTTCTGGCCTGATACAAAGACCCAACCTTCCTAGCAGTAGATGCAGCTGTAAATCCGATATATTTGTTCCACTTCAGGTTGATTGAAAAAGTGAGGCCAAGGAGATGCAGTGTGTTGCTCTCAATGAGACTTGTATCTGTAGTAACAAAAATTTTGTTTTTCATAATTTACCTTGTTTGAACTGTTGTCCTCATCTTTATTCACATGTTTACGATGTATTGTATGCTCCGGCCTTTTTTATATACTAAAAATTTTGAACCGAACCCTTTATTTCAATCACTGGGGTATATCGTTCTCATTCCATGTGTGATGCTACTTCTGAATGCCATGTAGTTATCTCCCTTTAGCTCAACTCTCCAAGTTATTTGTTCACCACTGCTGGCTTCCAGAAGTGCCATTGCACATGGAATGAGAATTATATACCCCAGTGATTGAAATAAAGAGTTTAATTAAAAATTTCTAGCACCTGAAGAAGGCCAAAGTGTACAACAGCTGAAACATTGTAAACATGGCAATAAAGATGAAGACAACAGTTTGAATAGTGTAAATAATGAACCCCCTTTTTTTAGATCTCAATCTGTCTCTCTTTGCCTTTGTTTGTATTTATGGCTGACACTAGCCAATCAGTGATGGGCAACCAAGGTGTATACATATTCATTACATCACTCCCATATTCAGTTCATGATATCCTCAACATCTTTCTGTAGAGCCACATTTTTATTGTTTCAAGTCTCTTTATAGCATTTACATTATTTGGACTATTGTCCTCATCTTTGTTGCCATTTGTACGACGTTTCGGCTGTTGTATGCTCCGGCCTTCTTTAGGCGCTAGGAATTTCAAACCGAACCCTTTATTACAATCACTGGGGTATATGAACTTTATTCCTTGTGTAGTAGTGCCTCTTCTGGTAGTCATGAGTTATCTCCCTCTAACCCTGTAATTTACTTGTTCACCACTGCTGTATCCTGGTATTGAACTGACAACTCTCGAGGTCAAGTCACAGGAACTAACCAATGTCTATATCCACTCTATATCTTTGAGAAGATTGGACCAGCATTTATTGCCATCCAGGAGGACAGATATCCCGTAACAGTCCAGTACCCTTTTCTTTGTTTCTGTTGCTTCAAGTCTCTCTTTCATCATTGAGGAGATTATCCAGCATTTGCTGCCATATAGGAGCACAAATATCATGTAACTGGCATCTGGGTCTCACCCATTCACAGTTAGATCAATCAAATACAGACGACAATTCTACTCCTTCAGCTTCTTTTCTCACCCTTCCCACTTGTGGAACTCGCTTCCTTATTCTTGCTTTCCTGATGGCTACAACCACCAGGAATTTAAATGCAATATCAATACCCATTTCTTAACCACTCAACTCTAGTTCTTTCTTCACCACCCTGTATATCCTTTCCTTTCTCTCCACTTTTGCAACTGACATCACACCTGTATTCCCATCCTTCTCTTGCTCCTTTCTAACTGGTTCGTCCTTCTCTTCAATCTCCTCTAATCTTTTTCTCTTATGTAGCCCCCTGCACATCAGTGGTGTTACTGCCTTGCTCGGGGTGATATAATTAAAATAAAGAAAATAAAAATAAAAAAAAAACAGTCCAGTACTCTTTTCTTTGTTTCTAATGAAATTTTCACGTCTCTTAATATTTTGCTTAACTTTCGGAATGCATTTTTTGTTATCCCAATATTTTTTTTGATCTCAGCATTGCATTTTCTGTCCTCTGTTAGAACACATCCCAGGTACTGAAATTTGTGTCCTCTGTACTCAGTGGAAATAGAAAAATACTGAGCAGTTGTAAAAAGACAATTAACTAAGATGAGATATCTCTAGATATGAATGTCAGAATCAATCTCTGTAGAATGAATTAAGACTTCAGTTAAGAATTTTCTGAAGAAGGCTGCTGGTAACAATGACTGAAACATTGCAACAGTAAGAAAAAAAGATAAAAGCATTAGTCTGATTGTAAATAATCTGTTAATGCTAGCTAAGAATTGTCACGTGAAAGACTCATTTTTTTTCTCTTACCGATCCTTAGAAATTGATTCTGTGGCTGAATTAACTTCTACACCAGTGACTAACAATTGTTATTAACAAGACAATTAACAATAGTCATAATAAAAAGATTACCATGATATTTTGTTTATTGTAAATTTTATTGATTAATAATGAGATGGGACAGACTTCACAATGAACAACTTAATGCATGAACGAATATTATCAAAGAAAAGAAATAAGAAAGAAAACAGAAAGAGGTGTGTCTTTTCATCAATAGAAAGTGGAATGCAGCCTTGCTCAATGACTGAGTTTCTGGCCATTAAATAAGAACTTGTACATGACTGCTACCTCAGAAATACTAAACCTCCATCTATTCTGGAAAAAGTGATAACAGCTACTGGACATTATTTACACTGTTCGAACTGTTGTTCTCATCTTTATTGCCATGTTCCTTGTACCAGGTATTGAACTCACAACTCTTTGGGTCAATTCACTTGAACCAACCAACACCTATATTCACTGAGCCATGTGTCCTCAAGGAGTTGTGAGTTCAATATCTAGCTACAGCAGTAGTGAACAAATAAATAAATGGCATCCAGAAGTGGCATCACACATGGAATGAGAATTATATACCCTAGTGATTGAAATAAAGAGTTCAGTTTAAAATTCCTAGCACCTGAAGAAGGCCAGAGTGTACAATGATCGAAACATCATAAACATGACAATAAAGATCAGAGCAACAATCGGGACAATGTAAATAATTGAAATGCTACCTCACCTCAGAAGTATAGACAAACAGCTACTGGACTTGAAAAAAATCCCATTTTCCTGAAAAATTGTTTTAATAAGACAAGGATGTTTTCTCATCAGATCTATTGAACTTGCACAGCAAAACAATTATGAGAGAAATAAAAGGCTTGCCAGTATTTGTCGTTGGTGGCCACAATTTCAACCATATAAGATAGGCAGATAACACAGTGATGACAGCAGACATGGAAAAGAAAATGCAGGATCTTCTACAGAAGGTAGGAAAAGAAAGAAAAAAGGCAGGACTGAGCATAAACTTCAAGAAAACTAAATGTATTGTCATCAGCAAAAAGAAGTCACCAGTATGCCAACTACAGGTCAGAGAAACTAAAATAAAACAAAGAAATTTATATTCTTGGGAAGTGTTTTGACAGAAGATAGAAAGTGCAACATGGAGATCCAAAGATACATCGGCATGGCCAAGGATGCATTTCAAAAGCTAACCAGAGAACTGAGAGACAAGAAAATGTAATCGGAAACCAAGAAAAGGGTGCTGGATTGCGATGTGATATCTCTCTTTCTGTATGGAAGTGAATGCCAGATAATCTCGTCATGGATGAAGAAGAGGCTTGAGGCAGCAGAAATGTGGTTCTACAGAAGGATGCTGAGGATACCATTGACTGAACATGTGAGCAATGATGAAGTGTTGGAGAGGATGCAAATGAGAAGAAAACTCATACTTAACATCAGGAAGAGACAGATGAGGTTCCTGGGATACATAATGAGAAATTTCTACTGTAAGTAGTACTGGCTTATAAGAATACCAAAAGTTTACATATAAAGAAAGAGCTAATCTTACCATTACCATTCATGTAATGGGTTTAAGTCAAACAACTATAAATAATAAAGATTCTTTTGTTACCGTTAAGTTTTACAATGTCAGAGACAGACACACTTGAAGAAAATGAGTAACACAATGACTTGATTAAATTGACAGGTTTAATCTACAGAAAAGAGTGTATGCACAACAGGTAACAAAAAAAGCAAGCAAATATAATTTATATTTGTAAACTTAACTGTTAGGAGAGTGTCAAAGGAACAGGAGAGCTTTATGGCTTTAGTAATTCATTCACATTGAAAAGGATGACTCCAATAAACATGTGGTGACTATAGCTGTCATTTGCAAAAAAGGAAAATTTTAGAATTAGTTATACTTGATTGAACAACAGTTAGCCAATCAGAGTTAAGAATTATTAAAGGTTTTGATGCAATGAATAGGTAATGAATATGTATACACTTTGGTTCCCCCTCACTGGAATGTGATTGGCTGGTGTCAGCCATAAATACAAATGAAGGCAAGGGTGTCCAGTCGCAAGAGAGAGAGAGAGATCGAGATCTTCCACCAAAGGCCGATTGGTATCCCACTATTGACTACACCTACATCTCAGGATACTGCATACAACAATTATGTCTACAAACTAGATTGACCTACCCGGTTACATTTGCCTAAACTATTAACTACCTTGTATTGATATATATATATATATCCCTTTCCAAGACATATCAGGTTTCAAGTTCAAGGTTGACCGGATCTGTTCAACTTGTACAGCAAGAATATTTTGAGGACCCTAGAAGTTATGCCTGGATTTGTCATCAGAGGCCACAATTTAAACAACCTTAAGTGCTGATAGCAGACACAGAAAGAAAACTACAAGACCTCCTACAGAAGGTAGCTGAAGAGTGACAAGAAAGGACTACAAATAAACTGCAAGAAAACCGTAGACATGGTCATCAGTAAAAAGGGCAGCCCAATATGCCAAATACAAGTTGGGGATTCTAGAATCAAGCAGGTACAAAAATTTAAATACCTTGGAAGTGTTATAGCAGAAGATGGATAGCAACTGACGTCGCTTTTTAGTGTGACACAGAGATCTGAAGGCGAATTGGTATCGTGAAGGAAGCATTCCAGAAGTTGAGTAAAGTACTAAGAAACAGGACAATTTTGCTAGAAATAAAGAAGAGAGTGCTGGATTGCTATGTGTTGTCTGTTCTTCAATATGGCAGTGAATGCTGGACAATATCATCAAAAATGAAGGAAAAACTTGAAGCAACTGAAATGCGGTTCTACAGAAGGATGCTGCGAATATCATCAATCAAGCATGTGAGCAATGATGAGGTCTTGAAATGATAGAAACGAAAAGGAAATTAATACTGAGCATCAGTAAGAGACAGTTAAAGTTCCTGGGACATGCAATGAGGAATGCAATTGGAGAACCTGATACTAACAGGTCAGAGAGGGGAGAAAAGAAACAGGGGAAAGCAGCAGATATAACATATTTGAAGGACCTGAAATGAAAGGTGGATGATGGAACGAGGGTTGCGTGGTGTAACAGGAGAAAGCGTGCTAAGAGCCACCAGGGATAGGGAGACGTGGAAAGCCATGATCGCCTACGTCCTGAAGGGACAGGGCACATAGAAGAAGAGTTAGCTCCCTATACTATTTCTTTTAAATTCTTATAAAATATTTTTAATATCACTTTTGCATCATTTGTATCCTTTCTGATTTATTTCTAAATGTTTATTCAATACTGAACACAGTTTTGAAGCTTCTAAAACACGTAATGTATGCAGTGTTTATATATGAACATTATAGATGCTCCAAAGGTTGTAATATCCAGGGGTGACAGTGGGGAGAATCTCTCACTGTCTATAAAATGCTTCCATATCATGCATCTCAAATAGCCTCTGACAACCAAGTCCAGCTCCAAGTTAAGAATGGGCGAAGGTAAAAAAACTGATGCCCCATAAACAAGCGCTTTAGATAGATCAAGCTTAACAGCCCAGAAAAGCACTCCATCTAGAGGAAAGAAAAACCTGATTTTAAACTGTAAATGGCTGGGACCTTGTTGCCAGTTTGGTTACACGAGTAAATTCTAGTGGCAGAGGCAGCAGAGTTTAACTTCATTGGAGCAGAAGCCATGAAAATATTTGTAGAATAGACAGAGGGAAGCCACATCGCACCAGTGCAAAAGTGGCTGGAGTGGAACTGCCAGGTCAAGACCTATAACATTGCAAATTTTCTTTGAAGCCTGTTGAGAACACTGAGATGAACAGCAGGGATGCCAGACCATATATGACAGCAGTATTCTATGCACAGACGGATGGTTGATTTGTATATGTGCAAGATGGATTCAGGTGGAAAAAACTTCCTGGCCCGACAAAGTGACCTAACCTTCCTAGCAGCGGATTCTATTGTCTTGCAGCCATATCCAAATAAGGTTAAGACTATTAAAAATTCAGACAGAAAATCTAGAGTGGAGCCCCAAAACAGTGACAGTTTTTTAACAATTTGGGGACAGCCAAGCTGTCCCCAAATGTAATACACTGTATTCATTTGGATATTGTTGGCATGGCTAAGAGAAAAGCCATGTAGACTGGGCAGCACATGACCTCCAGATATAATCAGCCAGGTTTGCACTGTGGAAAGGTTTTGTCATCAAATGATGGAATTTTTACCAAACAGGATGCTACATTTATCTCACAAGATAAACAGATACCTACAGAACAGTCAGTCAGTGATACACGCTTTCTGGGTGATCATGTCTCAAAAGAGACATGACTGACTGGGTAGAAGATTATCCCGCAGTAAGTTGCTATTGCTTTCTGCGGTAGACTGGTTGCCAACCAAGGCTATAGAACCCAATCTGTCCTGTTATTTGACCCATAGCTGGAGGAAAGAGACAGATTAATACCTTTCCCAAGGGTATTTGCGCATATATGATTGCAACGAATTCAACTGGAATTCGAACTCGGCTCTCCGATTTCTAGTTCCGAGTCGATATCCACTGGACCACAAGTACCCATAAAAAAACAAATTTAGAAATCAGCGATATATTCTGTAAATTACTTCAGTCTGTATACTGTAAATAGAGTCTAAGTAAATTTTAATTTACTTTTCACTTTATTCATTCTGTTCAGATTCAATTTGCAAAAAAGAGAAAATAATCATGATTAAAGACTTGAATAATGAACAATACTGACTGGTTGGATTCTTTTATTTTATGAGCTTTCATAGATGGTTGTAAGTCAGGAGATAATTAAACAAGTAAGTTGTTAAACAGGTGTGTCTACAGAAGTAGATATTTATTTTCACTTTATATCACTTTTTATATATTTAAAACAAAAAAGAAAACAATTACGACCAATTTATTGTACAACACACAAGACTGATGATGTTTATAGAATATTAAGGAGGCAATATTAATTTTTAGTTTAATAAAAGAATAATTTATTTGGGTTGTTCAGGTTACTAGATTAATCAAATACAGCCACTCCTAACATATCAGCCATGTTCCCTTCCAATGATCTGGTTCACTACTACTACTACTCAGTTTTTCTTCCCTGTGTCTGAGGGTTGGAAGTTCTGCCATGCTGTCCAGGTCTGATGTTCATTTGCCGCCATCCCCGATCCATTGCCTGCTCAGGCTTGAGATCGGTGCTTTTCAGATCCTCATTGATGCAGTTGGTCCATCTTTTCCATGGGCGATCCCTACAGTAGGAGCCCAGGATGACAATGCTCTCAACTTTTCTAGGCCACACATCTTGGTCCATGTGCTGAAGGTGGCCATACCAGCACAGTCTGTTCCACCGAAGAACCTCCTTCACACTAGCCAGACCCAGTCTAGACCTCAATGAATGTAAGAGGTCCCTGTCAGAGAGTTTCGAGGTACAGATCCAGTGGATCATGGCATGATCACTACGGGCTAATCTGGCTATATCCTCAGCCATAACAGGCCATGTCTCACGAGCGTGAAGAAGGATGCACCTCACACACAAATTGTAAACATGGCCCCTATTGTGCAAAGAGATGTGACAACATATAAGGATGGGGAGGAGCTCTCTAAACTTTTTCCATGCCGATCTTAACCTGGTAGTTGTGGCGTCATAGCATCCCCTTCTTTCACCAGTGGCATCACTCAGGTAGCAGAACGAGTTGACAACTTCCAGTTGTTCTCCATCAAACTCAAGTGGGTAAGAGCAGGAGCGGTTTCTGTAGGGATCAAACCCATACAGCATCTGCATTTTAAGCTGGGATTGTCTACGAGTCAACCCTTCCGGTCAGTACAGGCTTTGTGTACCTAATGTTCACATGTTGTGCACTGTATGGAGTTATGACCAACACCTTTACAACACACTCCACATGGATATTTATTGTTTTTGATGGGCTTCGAAGCATCATGTCGACTACAAAGGATTTTTGTCTTTCCCATATTCACACAGAGGCCTTTAGCCTCAGTTGTGTTTTTCCAGGCAGCCAGTTTAGTCATGAGCTTGTCAACGGTCTCGGCAATGATGACCAAGTCATTGGCGTAGAGGATCTCCCATGGACAGCCAGTGTGAAACTCACATGATAGCACTTCCATGACAATAAAAAAAATAGTGTTTCTCCATTTAAGAGATGTTGGTTGGTTTTTTTGTTTTTATGGCATATCAACCTAGGTGGGTCATTTATTGCCAAGTAAACTTTATTTATTTATTGCTGGTAATACCTTTTTCTTTCAACAATTTATTGTTGTTTTTATATAAGTTTTGTGTCTAGTAATACATTATTTTCTTTTTGAGTATCAAGATTCATTGGGATTTGTTTTTAAGGGCAGGGTCCCCAAGTCCTACCCTTGTTATTTAACCTATTACTAGAGGGAAGGGACAGATTAATACCTTTCCCAAGGGTACCAGTGCTTAAGTGAATGCTGGGTATTCAACAGGAATTTGAACTCGGCTCACCGATTATCTCTTTCCGAGCCAATATCCACTGCACCACAATGCACATCCATCACTATATGCTTACAGCACCTAGTATTCCCCAGCGGTCACCCATCTATGTAATGACCAGACTCAACGTTGCTTAACTTTGGTGATCGAGCGAGAATCAGTGTATTCAATGTGATAGGCCGTAAGCCTCTAAAAGAGATGTATATGAGAATGAAAAAAATATTTGAGCAAATAACTGTAGGAAGGACTCAAAACTGTAAGTAATATGATCCCAGTCTCACCAGATATCAGTTCAATATCAATATCTTTAATGACCAAAGAGGAATAGGTGTTGCAACGGACGTTATAACAAGGAAAAAAAAATCCTTTCAAAAATTACTGTTTTATACAAGCAGTAGTTTATGTATAATATCTTTTTTTTACCGCGAGGTTGTAAAAAACACCAGGTTGAGAAACTGGTACGGGATATCCTTCTCTTAATGAGGGTGAATGGGCCACTCTTAAGCCGTGGTAGGCAACCCATCTAGTGATGGTGTCATGATAAAAACACCCTTGGTAGCTCAAGCGAAGCATCAAATATTCAGCTACTGACAAGATTTTGAATTTTGGTCGAGACATAGGGAATGTCAGGAGGAAGGTGATAGATGAATAAGGATAGCGAGGATGAGTGTTGGGAAGAGTGCTTGATAGAATAGGAGCAGGTTAGTGTGTTAGGAGGTGTCTATTGACCTTACATTTAAACTCCTGGAGATTGTAGCCGTCGGGGAAGCAATCGTTTGGAAGAGAATTCCACAGTCGGGAAGTGCGAGGAAAGAAACTGTTGGAGTAGAAGTTACGGCTGCATTTTATCGGTTTCACTGTAAAAGGGTGGGATCTAGTTGCTAATCTAGTATCTCGTTCAAATTCGTATTTAGGGGGTACTAGTGATCTAAGTTCATCGGAGCAGAAGCCATGAAAGTATTTGTAGAAGAGACACAGGGAAGCCACATCGCGCCGGTGGGAGAGAGATTGCAGGCGGTCTGCCAAGTCGGTATCTATCACATTACAGACCCTCCTCTGAACCTTATCGAGAAGCCCGAGGAGAACACCAGCTGTACCCGACCAGATATGGCAGCAGTATTCAATGCACGGGCGGATGGTAGATTTATAAATGTGCAGGATAGATTTAGACGGAAAAAACTTCCGGGCCCTACACAGAGAACCGACTTTCATAGCAGCGGATTTAGCAATGGATTCAATATAGTCATTCCATTTGAGGTCCGCTGAAAGTGTGAGACCAAGGAGGCGTAGTGTTTTACTCTCTGGGAGGCAAGCCTGGTCCATGCTAATGGGAGGTAGGTAAGATTGTCGATGATGGTTAATTGAGAGTAGCTTCGTTTTAGAAGCATTAAAATTTACTAGCCATTTCTTACCCCAGTCCGATATGGATTGGAGGTCTTTTTCAATCTCGGCTGCAAGGTTAGCTTTGACGCCTACACCAGATTTTTGTAGGAGGCGAGTGTAAACTGTGGTGTCATCGGTGTACAAACCTATTTGGGCTCTTATGAAATCAGGGAGATCATTAATGTATATCAGGAAGAGTGTAGGACCTAAGATGGAACCTTAGGGGACACCTGCGTTTGTATGGTAGTTCTGAGAGGCATGTCCGTTTAATACCACCTTCATTGTGCGGTTAGAGAGGAATGACTGGATTAGTTCAAACAAATGTCCAGTTATACCATAGCGCCGCAGTTTACATAGAAGGCCAGCATGCCAAACTCTGTCGAACGCCTTAGATATATCCAATGCAACGGTTCGGGCTTCGCCATTACTGTTGAGTGCCTGGTATATGTACTCGGTGATATTAATTCAATAGAACATTTTTGAGTCCATCATTAAAAGAGATGTACATGTAGATGTACATGAGAATGGAAAAACAATATTCAAGAAGATCTCTGGGAAGCAATAAAAACTGCTGCAAGTGACTCCAGCCTCACCAGATATTAATCCAATAGAAAACTTGTGGTTAATCATTTACTGAGATGTATATGAGAATAGAAAACAATATTCAAGCAAAGAAGATCTTTGGGAAACAATAAAAACTGCTACAAGTAATGTGACCCCAGTCTCACCAGAAGATCTTTGGGAAACAATAAAAACTGCTACAAGTAATGTGACCCCAGCCTCACCTGAAGAAGATCTTTGGGAAGCAATAAAAACTGCTACAAGTAATGTGACCCCAGCCTCACCAGAAGAAGATCTTTGGGAAACAATAAAAACTGCTACAAGTAATGTGACCCCAGTCTCACCAGAAGATCTTTGGAAAACAATAAAAACTGCTACAAGTAATGTGACCCCAGCCTCACCTGAAGAAGATCTTTGGGAAGCAATAAAAACTGCTACAAGTAATGTGACCCCAGCCTCACCTGAAGAAGATCTTTGGGAAACAATAAAAACTGCTACAAGTAATGTGACCCCAGCCTCACCAGAAGAAGATCTTTGGGAAGCAATAAAAACTGCTACAAGTAATGTGACCCAAGCCTCACCAGAAGAAGATCTTTGGGAAACAATAAAAACTGCTACAAGTAATGTGACCCCAGCCTCACCAGGAGAAGATCTTTGGAAAACAATAAAAACTGCTACAAGTAATGTGACCCCAGCCTCACCAGAAGAAGATCTTTGGGAAACAATAAAAACGGCTACAAGTAATGTGACCCCAGTCTCACCAGAAGATCTTTGGGAAAAAATAAAAACTGCTACAAGTAATGTGACCCCAGCCTCACCTGAAGAAGATCTTTGGGAAACAATAAAAACTGCTACAAGTAATGTGACCCCAGCCTCACCAGAAGAAGATCTTTGGGAAGCAATAAAAACTGCTACAAGTAATGTGACCCCAGTCTCACCAGAAGAAGATCTTTGGGAAGCAATAAAAACTGCTACAAGTAATGTGACCCCAGCCTCACCAGGAGAAGATCTTTGGGAAACAATAAAAACTGCTACAAGTAATGTGACCCCAGCCTAACCAGAAGAGGATCTTTGGGAAACAATAAAAACTGCTACAAGTAATGTGACCCCAGTCTCACCAGAAGATCTTTGGGAAGCAATAAAAACTGCTACAAGTAATGTGACCCCAGCCTCACCTGAAGAAGATCTTTGGGAAACAATAAAAACTGCTACAAGTAATGTGACCCCAGCCTCACCAGGAGAAGATTTTTGGGAAGCAATAAAAAGCTACAAGTAACGTGACCCCAGCCTCTCCAGAAGAAGATCTTTGGGAAGCAATAAAACTGCTACAAGTAATGTGACCCCAGCCTCACCAGGAGAAGATCTTTGGGAAGCAATAAAAACTGCTACAAGTAATGTGACCCCAGCCTCACCTGAAGAAGATCTTTGGGAAACAATAAAAAACTGCTACAAGTAATGTGACTCAGCCTCACCTGAAGAAGATCTTTGGAAAACAATAAAAACTGCTACAAGTAATGTGACCCCAGCCTCACCTGAAGAAGATCTTTGGGAAGCAATAAAACTGCTACAAGTAATGTGACCCCAGCCTCACCAGAAGAAGATCTGGAAACAATAAAACTGCTACAAGTAATGTGACCCCAGCCTCACCAGGAGAAGATCTTTGGGAAACAATAAAAACTGCTACAAGTAATGTGACCCCAGCCTCACCTGAAGAAGATCTTTGGGAAGCACAAAACTGCTACAAGTAATGTGGACCCCAGTCTCACCAGGAGAAGATCTTTGGGAAACAATAAAAACTGCTACAAGTAATGTGACCCCAGCCTCACCAGAAGAAGATCTTTGGGAAGCAATAAAAAACTGCTACAAGTAATGTGACTCAAGCCTCACCAGAAGAAGATCTTTGGGAAACAATAAAACTGCTACAAATAATGTGACCCCAGCCTCACCAGAGAAGATCTTTGAAAACAATAAAACTGCTACAAGTAATGTGACCCCAGCCTCACCTGAAGAAGATCTTCAAAGCAATAAAAACTGCTACAAGTAATGTGACCCCAGCCTCACCTGAAGAAGATCTTTGGGAAACAATAAAAACTGCTACAAGTAATGTGACCCCAGCCTCACCTGAAGAAGATCTTTGAAAACAATAAAAACTGCTACAAGTAATGACCCCAGCCTCACCTGAAGAAGATCTTTGGGAAGCAACAAAACTGCTACAAGTAATGTGACGCCAGCCTCACCTGAAGAAGATCTTTGGGAAGCAATAAAAACTGCTACAAGTAATGTGACCCCAGCCTCACCAGAAGAAGATCTTTGGAACAATAAAAACTGCTACAAGTAATGTGACCCCAGTCTCACCAGAAGATCTTTGGAAAACAATAAAAACTGCTACAAGTAATGTGACTCCCAGCCTCACCTGAAGAAGATCTTTGGGAAGCAATAAAAACTGCTACAAGTAATGTGACCCCAGCCTCACCTGAAGAAGATCTTTGGGAAACAATAAAAACTGCTACAAGTAATGTGACCCCAGCCTCAAGCCAGAAGAAGATCTTTGGGAAGCACAAAACTGCTACAAGTAATGTGACCCAAGCCCCCACCAGAAGAAGATCTTTGGGAAACAATAAAAACTGCTACAAGTAATGTGACTCCCAGCCTCACCAGGAGAAGATCTTTGGAAAACAATAAAAACTGCTACAAGTAATGTGACCCCAGCCTCCACCAGAAGAAGATCTTTGGGAAACAATAAAACTGCTACAAGTAATGTGACTCCAGTCTCACCAGAAGAATCTTTGGGAACAATAAAACTGCTACAAGTAATGTGACCCCAGCCTCACCAGGAGAAGATCTTTGGGAAGCAATAAAAACTGCTACAAGTAATGGGACTTCAGCCTCTCCAGAAGAAGATCTTTGGGAAGCAATAAAAACTGCTACAAGTAATGTGACCCCATCCTCACCAGGAGAAGATCTTTGGGAAGCAATAAAAACTGCTACAAGTAATGTGACCCCAGCCTCACCTGAAGAAGATCTTTGGGAAACAATAAAAACTGCTACAAGTAATGTGACCCCAGCCTCACCTGAAGAAGATCTTTGGAAAACAATAAAAACTGCTACAAGTAATGTGACCCCAGCCTCACCTGAAGAAGATCTTTGGGAAGCAATAAAAACTGCTACAAGTAATGTGACCCCAGCCTCACCAGAAGAAGATCTTTGGGAAACAATAAAAACTGCTACAAGTAATGTGACCCCAGTCTCACCAGAAGATCTTTGGAAAACAATAAAAACTGCTACAAGTAATGTGACCCCAGCCTCACCTGAAGAAGATCTTTGGGAAGCAATAAAAACTGCTACAAGTAATGTGACCCCAGCCTCACCTGAAGAAGATCTTTGGGAAACAATAAAAACTGCTACAAGTAATGTGACCCCAGCCTCACCAGAAGAAGATCTTTGGGAAGCAATAAAAACTGCTACAAGTAATGTGACCCCAGCCTCACCAGGAGAAGATCTTTGGGAAGCAATAAAAACTGCTACAAGTAATGTGACCCCAGCCTCTCCAGAAGAAGATCTTTGGGAAGCAATAAAAACTGCTACAAGTAATGTGACCCCAGCCTCACCTGAAGAAGATCTTTGGGAAACAATAAAAACTGCTACAAGTAATGTGACCCCAGCCTCACCAGAAGAAGATCTTTGGGAAGCAATAAAAACTGCTACAAGTAATGTGACCCCAGTCTCACCAGAAGAAGATCTTTGGGAAGCAATAAAAACTGCTACAAGTAATGTGACCCCAGCCTCACCAGGAGAAGATCTTTGGGAAACAATAAAAACTGCTACAAGTAATGTGACCCCAGCCTCACCAGAAGAGGATCTTTGGGAAACAATAAAAACTGCTACAAGTAATGTGACCCCAGTCTCACCAGAAGATCTTTGGGAAGCAATAAAAACTGCTACAAGTAATGTGACCCCAGCCTCACCTGAAGAAGATCTTTGGGAAACAATAAAAACTGCTACAAGTAATGTGACCCCAGCCTCACCAGGAGAAGATTTTTGGGAAGCAATAAAAACTGCTACAAGTAATGTGACCCCAGCCTCTCCAGAAGAAGATCTTTGGGAAGCAATAAAAACTGCTACAAGTAATGTGACCCCAGCCTCACCAGGAGAAGATCTTTGGGAAGCAATAAAAACTGCTACAAGTAATGTGACCCCAGCCTCACCTGAAGAAGATCTTTGGGAAACAATAAAAACTGCTACAAGTAATGTGACGCCAGCCTCACCTGAAGAAGATCTTTGGAAAACAATAAAAACTGCTACAATATTAATGACCCCAGCCTCACCTGAAGAAGATCTTTGGGAAGCAATAAAAACTGCTACAAGTAATGTGACCCCAGCCTCACCAGAAGAAGATCTTTGGGAAACAATAAAAACTGCTACAAGTAATGTGACCCCAGTCTCACCAGAGAAGATCTTTGGAAAACAATAAAAACTGCTACAAGTAATGTGACCCCAGCCTCACCTGAAGAAGATCTTTGGGAAGCAATAAAAACTGCTACAAATAATGTGACCCCAGCCTCACCAGGAGAAGATCTTTGGGAAACAATAAAAACTGCTACAAGTAATGTGACCCCAGCCTCACCAGAAAGATCTTTGGGAAGCAATAAAAACTGCTACAAGTAATGTGACCCAAGCCTCACCAGAAGAAGATCTTTGGGAAACAATAAAAACTGCTACAAATAATGTGACCCCAGCCTCACCAGGAGAAGATCTTTGGAAAACAATAAAAACTGCTACAAGTAATGTGACCCAAGCCTCCACCAGAAGAAGATCTTTGGGAAACAATAAAAACTGCTACAAATAATGTGACCCCAGCCTCACCAGGAGAAGATCTTTGGAAAACAATAAAAACTGCTACAAGTAATGTGACCCCAGCCTCACCTGAAGAAGATCTTTGGGAAGCAATAAAAACTGCTACAAGTAATGTGACCCCAGCCTCACCTGAAGAAGATCTTTGGGAAACAATAAAAACTGCTACAAGTAATGTGACCCCAGCCTCACCTGAAGAAAGATCTTTGGAAAACAATAAAAACTGCTACAAGTAATGTGACCCCAGCCTCACCTGAAAGAAGATCTTTGGGAAGCAATAAAAACTGCTACAAGTAATGTGACCCCAGCCTCACCTGAAGAAGATCTTTGGGAAGCAATAAAAACTGCTACAAGTAATGTGACCCCAGCCTCACCAGAGAAGAAGATCTTTGGGAAACAATAAAAACTGCTACAAAATGTAATGTGACCCCAGTCTCACCAGAAGATCTTTGGAAAACAATAAAAACTGCTACAAGTAATGTGACCCCAGCCTCACCTGAAGAAGATCTTTGGGAAGCAATAAAAACTGCTACAAGTAATGTGACCCCAGCCTCACCTGAAGAAGATCTTTGGGAAACAATAAAAACTGCTACAAATAATATTGACCCCAAAACCTCACCAGAAGAAGATCTTTGGAAACAATAAAAACTGCTACAAGTAATGTGACCCAAGCCTCACCAGAAGAAGATCTTTGGGAAACAATAAAAACTGCTACAAGTAATGTGACCCCAGCCTCACCAGGAGAAGATCTTTGGAAAACAATAAAAACTGCTACAAGTAATGTGACCCCAGCCTCACCAGAAGAAGATCTTTGGGAAACAACAAAAACTGCTACAAGTAATGTGACCCCAGTCTCACCAGAAGATCTTTGGGAAACAATAAAAACTGCTACAAGTAATGTGACCCCAGCCTCACCAGGAGAAGATCTTTGGGAAGCAATAAAAACTGCTACAAGTAATGTGACCCCAGCCTCTCCAGAAGAAGATCTTTGGGAAGCAATAAAAACTGCTACAAGTAATGTGACCCCAGCCTCACCAGGAGAAGATCTTTGGAAGCAATAAAGCTGCTACAAGTAATGTGACCCCAGCCTCACCTGAAGAAGATCTTTGGGAAACAACCAAAACTGCTACAAGTAATGTGACCCCAGCCTCACCTGAAGAAGATCTTTGGAAAACAATAAAAACTGCTACAAGTAATGTGACCCCAGCCTCACCTGAAGAAAGTCTTTGGGAAGCAATAAAAACTGCTACAAGTAATGTGACCCCAGCCTCACCAGAAGAAGATCTTTGGAAACAATAAAAACTGCTACAAGTAATGTGACCCCAGTCTCACCAGAAGATCTTTGGAAAACAACCAAAACTGCTACAAGTAATGTGACCCCAGCCTCACCTGAAGAAGATCTTTGGGAAGCAATAAACTGCTACAAGTAATGTGACCCCAGCCTCACCTGAAGAAGATCTTTGGGAAACAATAAAAACTGCTACAAGTAATGTGACCCCAGCCTCACCAGAAGAAGATCTTTGGGAAGCAATAAAAACTGCTACAAGTAATGTGACCCCAGCCTCACCAGGAGAAGATCTTTAGGGAAGCAATAAAAACTGCTACAAGTAATGTGACCCCAGCCTCTCCAGAAGAAGATCTTTGGGAAGCAATAAAAACTGCTACAAGTAATGTGACCCCAGCCTCACCAGGAGAAGATCTTTGGGAAACAATAAAAACTGCTACAAGTAATGTGACCCCAGCCTCACCTGAAGAAGATCTTTGGGAAACAATAAAAACTGCTACAAGTAATGTGACGCCAGCCTCACCTGAAGAAGATCTTTGGAAAACAATAAAAACTGCTACAAGTAATGTGACCCCAGCCTCACCTGAAGAAGATCTTTGGGAAGCAATAAAAACTGCTACAAGTAATGTGACCCCAGCCTCACCAGAAGAAGATCTTTGGCAAACAATAAAAACTGCTACAAGTAATGTGACCCCAGTCTCACCAGAAGATCTTTGGAAAACAATAAAAACTGCTACAAGTAATGTGACCCCAGCCTCACCAGAAGAAGATCTTTGGAAAACAATAAAAACTGCTACAAGTAATGTGACCCCAGCCTCACCTGAAGAAGATCTTTGGGAAGCAATAAAAACTGCTACAAGTAATGTGACCCCAGCCTCACCAGAAGAAGATCTTTGGGAAACAATAAAAACTGCTACAAGTAATGTGACCCCAGTCTCACCAGAAGATCTTTGGAAAACAATAAAAACTGCTACAAGTAATGTGACCCCAGCCTTACCTGAAGAAGATCTTTGGGAAGCAATAAAAACTGCTACAAGTAATGTGACCCCAGCCTCACCAGGAGAAGATCTTTGGGAAACAATAAAAACTGCTACAAGTAATGTGACCCCAGCCTCACCAGAAGAAGATCTTTGGGAAACAATAAAAACTGCTACAAGTAATGTGACCCAGTCTCACCAGAAGATCTTTGGAAAACAATAAAAACTGCTACAAGTAATGTGACCCCAGCCTCACCTGAAGAAGATCTTTGGGAAACAATAAAAACTGCTACAAGTAATGTGACCCCAGCCTCACCAGAAGAAGATCTTTGGGAAGCAATAAAAACTGCTACAAGTAATGTGACCCCAATCTCACCAGAAGAAGATCTTTGGGAAGCAATAAAAACTGCTACAAGTAATGTGACCCCAGCCTCACCAGGAGAAGATCTTTGGGAAACAATAAAAACTGCTACAAGTAATGTGACCCCAGCCTCACCAGAAGAGGATCTTTGGGAAACAATAAAAACTGCTACAAGTAATGTGACCCCAGTCTCACCAGAAGATCTTTGGGAAGCAATAAAAACTGCTACAAGTAATGTGACCCCAGCCTCACCAGGAGAAGATCTTTGGGAAACAATAAAAACTGCTACAAGTAATGTGACCCCAGCCTCACCAGAAGAGGATCTTTGGGAAACAATAAAAACTGCTACAAGTAAAGTGACCCCAGTCTCACCAGAAGATCTTTGGGAAGCAATAAAAACTGCTACAAGTAATGTGACCCCAGCCTCACCTGAAGAAGATCTTTGGGAAACAATAAAAACTGCTACAAGTAATGTGACCCCAGCCTCACCAGGAGAAGATCTTTGGGAAGCAATAAAAACTGCTACAAGTAATGTGACCCCAGCCTCTCCAGAAGAAGATCTTTGGGAAGCAATAAAAACTGCTACAAGTAATGTGACCCCAGCCTCACCAGGAGAAGATCTTTGGGAAGCAATAAAAACTGCTACAAGTAATGTGACCCCAGCCTCACCTGAAGAAGATCTTTGGGAAACAATAAAAACTGCTACAAGTAATGTGACCCCAGCCTCACCTGAAGAAGATCTTTGGAAAACAATAAAAACTGCTACAAGTAATGTGACCCCAGCCTCACCTGAAGAAGATCTTTGGAAAACAATAAAAACTGCTACAAGTAATGTGACCCCAGGCTCACCAGAAGAAGATCTTTGGGAAACAATAAAAACTGCTACAAGTAATGTGACCCCAGTCTCACCAGAAGATCTTTGGGAAGCAATAAAAACTGCTACAAGTAATGTGACCCCAGCCTCACCTGAAGAAGATCTTTGGGAAACAATAAAAACTGCTACAAGTAATGTGACCCCAGCCTCACCAGAAGAAGATCTTTGAAGCAAATAAAACTGCTACAAGTAATGTGACTCCAGTCTCACCAGAAGAAGATCTTTGGGAAGCAATAAAACTGCTACAAGTAATGTGACTCCAGCCTCACCAGGAGAAGATCTTGGGAAACAATAAAAACTGCTACAAGTAATGTGACCCCAGCCTCACCAGAAGAGGATCTTTGGGAAACAATAAAAACTGCTACAAGTAATGTGACCCTGGTCTCACCAGAAGATCTTTGGGAAGCAATAAAACTGCTACAAGTAATGTGACCCCAGCCTCACCTGAAGAAGATCTTTGGGAAACAATAAAAACTGCTACAAGTAATGTGACCCCAGCCTCACCAGGAGAAGATCTTTGGGAAGCAATAAAAACTGCTACAAGTAATGTGACTCCAGCCTCTCCAGAAGAAGATCTTTGGGAAGCAATAAAAACTGCTACAAGTAATGTGACCTCAGCCTCACCAGGAGAAGATCTTTTTGGGAAGCAATAAAAACTGCTACAAGTAATGTGACCCCAGCCTCACCTGAAGAAGATCTGGGAAACAATAAAACTGCTACAAGTAATGTGACCCCAGCCTCACCTGAAGAAGATCTTTGGAAACAATAAAAACTGCTACAAGTAATGTGACCCCAGCCTCACCTGAAGAAGATCTTTGGGAAGCAATAAAAACTGCTACAAGTAATGTGACCCCAGCCTCACCAGAAGAAGATCTTTAAAACAATAAAAACTGCTACAAGTAATGTGACCCAGTCTCACCAGAAGATCTTTGAAAACAATAAAAACTGCTACAAGTAATGTGACCCCAGCCTCACCTGAAGAAGATCTTTGGGAAACAATAAAAACTGCTACAAGTAATGTGACCCCAGCCTCACCAGAAGAAGATCTTTGGGAAGCAATAAAAACTGCTACAAGTAATGTGACCCCAGTCTCACCAGAAGAAGATCTTTGGGAAGCAATAAAAACTGCTACAAGTAATGTGACCCCAGCCTCACCAGGAGAAGATCTTTGGGAAACAATAAAACTGCTACAAGTAATGTGACCCCCAGCCTCACCAGAAGAGGATCTTTGGGAAACAATAAAAAACTGCTGCTACAAGTAATGTGACCCCAGTCTCACCAGAAGATCTTTGGGAAGGAATAAAAACTTGCTACAAGTAATGTGACCCCAGCCTCACCTGAAGAAGATCTTGGGAAACAATAAAACTGCTACAAGTAATGTGACTCCCAGCCTTACCTGAAGAAGATCTTTGGGAAACAATAAAAACTGCTACAAGTAATGTGACCCCAGCCTCACCAGAAGAAGATCTTTGGGAAGCACAAAAACTGCTACAAGTAATGTGACTCAGTCTCACCAGAAGAAGATCTTTGGGAAACAATAAAAACTGCTACAAGTAATGTGACTCCCAGTCTCACCAGAAGGAGATCTTTGGGAAACAATAAAAACTGCTACAAGTAATGTGACCCCAGCCTCACCAGAAGAAGATCTTTGGGAAGCAATAAAAACTGCTACAAGTAATGTGACCCCAGTCTCACCAGAAGAAGATCTTTGGGAAACAATAAAAACTGCTACAAGTAATGTGACCCCAGCCTCACCTGAAGAAGATCTTGGGAAACAATAAAAACTGCTACAAGTAATGTGACCCCAGCCCTCACCAGAAGAAGATCTGGGAAGCAATAAAAACTGCTACAAGTAATGTGACCCCAGCCTCACCAGGAGAAGACCTTGGGGAAACAATAAAAACTGCTACAAGTAATGTGACCCCAGCCTCACCAGAAGAAGATGTTTGGGAAGCATTAAAAACTGCTACAAGTAATGTGACCCCAGCCTCACCAGGAGACGATCTTTGGAAAACAATAAAAACTGCTACAAGTAATGTGACCCCCAGCCTCACCAGAAGAAGATCTTTGGGAAACAATAAAAACTGCTACAAGTAATGTGACCCCAGTCTCACCAGAAGATCTTTGGGAAGCAATAAAAACTGCTACAAGTAATGTGACCAGCCTCACCTGAAGAAGATCTTTGGGAAACAATAAAACTGCTACAAGTAATGTGACTCCCCAGCCTCACCAGAAGAAGATCTTTGGGAAGCAATAAAAACTGCTACAAGTAATGTGACCCCAGTCTCACCAGAAGAAGATCTTTGGGAAGCAATAAAACTGCTACAAGTAATGTGACCCCAGCCTCACCAGGAGAAGATCTTTGGGAAACAATAAAAACTGCTACAAGTAATGTGACCTCAGCCTCACCAGAAGAGGATCTTTGGGAAACAATAAAAACTGCTACAAGTAATGTGACCTCAGTCTCACCAGAAGATCTTTGGGAAGGAATAAAAACTGCTACAAGTAATGTGACCCCAGCCTCACCTGAAGAAGATCTTTGGGAAACAATAAAAAACTGCTACAAGTAATGTGACCCCAGCCTTACCTGAAGAAGATCTTTGGGAAACAATAAAAACTGCTACAAGTAATGTGACCCCAGCCTCACCAGAAGAAGATCTTTGGGAAGCAATAAAAACTGCTACAAGTAATGTGACCCCAGTCTCACCAGAAGAAGATCTTGGGAAACAATAAAAACTGCTACAAGTAATGTGACCCCAGTCTCACCAGAAGGAGATCTTTGGGAAACAATAAAAACTGCTACAAGTAATGTGACCCCAGCCTCACCAGAAGAAGATCTTTGGGAAGCACAAAACCTGCTACAAGTAATGTGACCCCAGTCTCACCAGAAGAAGATCTTTTGGGGAAACAATAAAAACTGCTACAAGTAATGTGACCCCAGCCTCACCTGAAGAAGATCTTTGGGAAACAATAAAAACTGCTACAAGTAATGTGACCCCAGCCTCACCAGAAGAAGATCTTGGGAAGCAATAAAAACTGCCACAAGTAATGTGACCCCAGCCTCACCAGGAGAAGATCTTTGGGAAACAATAAAAACTGCTACAAGTAATGTGACCCCAGCCTCACCAGAAGAAGATGTTTGGGAAGTATTAAAAACTGCTACAAGTAATGTGACCCCAGCCTCACCAGGAGACGATCTTTGGAAAACAATAAAAACTGCTACAAGTAATGTGACCCCAGCCTCACCAGAAGAAGATCTTTGGGAAACAAATAAAAACTGCTACAAGTAATGTGACCCCAGTCTCACCAGAAGATCTTTGGGAAGCAATAAAACTGCTACAAGTAATGTGACCCCAGCCTCACCTGAAGAAGATCTTTGGGAAACAATAAAAACTGCTACAAGTAATGTGACCCCAGCCTCACCAGAAGAAGATCTTTGGGAAGCAATAAAAACTGCTACAAGTAATGTGACCCCAGTCTCACCAGAAGAAGATCTTTGGGAAGCAATAAAAACTGCTAAGCAAGTAATGTGACCCCAGCCCCACCAGGAGAAGATCTTTGGGAAACAATAAAAACTGCTACAAGTAATGTGACCCCAGCCTCACCAGAAGAGGATCTTGGGAAACAATAAAAACTGCTACAAGTAATGACCCCAGTCTCACCAGAAGATCTTTGGGAAGCAATAAAAACTGCTACAAGTAATGTGACCCCAGCCTCACCTGAAGAAGATCTTTGGGAAACAATAAAAACTGCTACAAGTAATGTGACCCCAGCCTCACCTGAAGAAGATCTTTGGGAAACAATAAAAACTGCTACAAGTAATGTGACCCCAGCCTCACCAGAAGAAGATCTTTGGGAAGCAATAAAACTGCTACAAGTAATGTAATTCCAAGCCTCACCTGAAGAAGATCTTTGGGAAACAATAAAAACTGCTACAAGTAATGTGACCCCAGCCTCACCAGGAGAAGATCTTTGGAAAACAATAAAAACTGCTACAAGTAATGTGACCCCAGTCTCACCAGAAGATCTTTGGGAAGCAATAAAAACTGCTACAAGTAATCTGACCCCAGCCTCACCTGAAGAAGATCTTGGGAAGCAATAAAACTGCTACAAGTAATGTGACCCCAGCCTCACCTGAAGAAGATCTTTGGGAAACAATAAAACTGCTACAAGTAATGTGACCCCAGCCTCACCAGAAGAAGATCTGGGAAGCAATAAAAACTGTTACAAGTAATGTGACCCAAGCCTCACCAGAAGAAGATCTTTGGGAAACAATAAAAACTGCTACAAGTAATGTGACCCTCAGCCTCACCAGAAGAGGATCTTTGGGAAATAACAAAACTGCTACAAGTAATGTGACTCCCAGTCTCACCAGAAGATCTTTGGGAAGCAATAAAAACTGCTACAAGTAATGTGACCCCAGCCTCACCTGAAGAAGATCTTTGGGAAACAATAAAAACTGCTACAAGTAATGACCCCAGCCTCACCTGAAGAAGATCTTTGGGAAACAATAAAACTGCTACAAGTAATGTGACCCCAGCCTCACCAGAAGAAGATCTTTGGGAAGCAATAAAAACTGCTACAAGTAATGTGACCCAAGCCTCACCAGAAGAAGATCTTTGGGAAACAATAAAAACTGCTACAAGTAATGTGACCCCAGCCTCACCAGGAGAAGATCTTTGGAAAACAATAAAACTGCTAAGCAAGTAATGTGACCCCAGTCTCACCAGAAGATCTTTGGGAAACAATAAAAACTGCTACAAGTAATGTGACCCCAGCCTCACCTGAAGAAGATCTTTGGGAAGCAATAAAACTGCTACAAGTAATGTGACTCCCAGCCTCACCTGAAGAAGATCTTGGGAAACAATGAAAACTGCTACAAGTAATGTGACCCCAGCCTCACCAGAAGAAGATCTTTGGGAAGCACACAAAACTGCTACAAGTAATGTGACCCAAGCCTCACCAGAAGAAGATCTTTGGGAAACAATAAAAACTACTACAAGTAATGTGACCCAGCCTCACCAGAAGAAGATCTTTGGGAATCAATAAAAACTGCTACAAGTAATGTGACCCCAGTCTCACCAGAAGATCTTTGAAAACAATAAAAACTGCTACAAGTAATGTGACTCCAGCCTCACCTGAAGAAGATCTTTGGGAAGCAATAAAAAACTGCTACAAGTAATGTGACCCCAGCCTCACCTGAAGAAGATCTTTGGGAAACAATAACAACTGCTACAAGTAATGTGACCCCAGCCTCACCAGAAGAAGATCTTTGGGAAGCAATAAAACTGCTACAAGTAATGTGACCCCAGCCTCACCAGAAGAAGATCTTGGGAAACAATAAAAACTGCTACAAGTAATGTGACCCCAGCCTCACCAGGAGAAGATCTTTGGAAAACAATAAAAACTGCTACAAGTAATGTGACCCCAGCCTCACCTGAAGAAGATCTTTGGGAAGCAATAAAAACTGCTAAGGCAATGACCCCAGCCTCACCTGAAGAAGATCTTTGGGAAACAATAAAAAAACTGCTACAAGTAATGTGACCCCAGCCTCACCAGAAGAAGATCTTTGGGAAGCAATAAAACTGCTACAAGTAATGTGACCCAAGCCTCACCAGAAGAAGATCTTTGGGAAACAATAAAAACTGCTACAAGTAATGTGACCCCAGCCTCACCAGGAGAAGATCTTGAAAAACAATAAAACTGCAACAAGTAATGTGACCCCAGCCTCACCAGAAGAAGATCTTTGGGAAACAATAAAAACTGCTACAAGTACGGACCCCAGTCTCACCAGAAGATCTTTAAAACAATAAAACTGCTACAAGTAATGTGACCCCAGCCTCACCTGAAGAAGATCTTTGGGAAACAATAAAAACTGCTACAAGTAATGTGACCCCAGCCTCACCTGAAGAAGATCTTTGGGAAACAATAAAAACTGCTACAAGTAATGTGACCCCAGCCTCACCAGAAGAAGATCTTTGGGAAGCAATAAAAACTGCTACAAGTAATGTGACCCAAGCCTCGCCAGAAGAAGATCTTTGGGAAACAATAAAAACTGCTACAAGTAATGTGACCCCAGTCTCACCAGAAGATCTTTGGGAAGCAATAAAAACTGCTACAAGTAATCTGACCCCAGCCTCACCTGAAGAAGGTCTTTGGGAAGCAATAAAAACTGCTACAAGTAATGTGACCCCAGCCTCACCTGAAGAAGATCTTTGGGAAACAATAAAAACTGCTACAAGTAATGTGACCCCAGCCTCACCAGAAGAAGATCTTTGGGAAGCAATAAAAACTGTTACAAGTAATGTGACCCAAGCCTCACCAGAAGAAGATCTTTGGGAAACAATAAAAACTGCTACAAGTAATGTGACCCCAGCCTCACCAGAAGAGGATCTTTGGGAAACAATAAAAACTGCTACAAGTAATGTGACCCCA
Source organism: Ascarosepion bandense (assembly GCA_037127315.1). NCBI lineage: Eukaryota > Metazoa > Mollusca > Cephalopoda > Sepiida > Sepiidae > Ascarosepion > Ascarosepion bandense. The sequence goes on along the minus strand of JBBBDQ010001905.1, from coordinate 1,334,379 downwards.
GTCTCACCAGAAGATCTTTGGGAAGCAATAAAAACTGCTACAAGTAATGTGACCCCAGCCTCACCTGAAGAAGATCTTTGGGAAACAATAAAAACTGCTACAAGTAATGTGACCCCAGCCTCACCTGAAGAAGATCTTTGGGAAACAATAAAAACTGCTACAAGTAATGTGACCCCAGCCTCACCAGAAGAAGATCTTTGGGAAGCAATAAAAACTGCTACAAGTAATGTGACCCAAGCCTCACCAGAAGAAGATCTTGGGAAACAATAAAAACTGCTACAGCAAGTAATGTGACCCTCAGCCTCACCAGGAGAAGATCTTTGGAAAACAAATAAAACTGCTACAAGTAATGTGACCTCAGTCTCACCAGAAGATCTTTGGGAAACAATAAAAACCAAGCTACAAGTAATGTGACCCCAGCCTCACCTGAAGAAGATCTTGGGGAAGCAATAAAAACTGCTACAAGTAATGTGACCCCAGCCTCACCTGAAGAAGATCTTTGGGAAACAATAAAAACTACAAGTAATGTGACCCCAGCCTCACCAGAAGAAGATCTTGGGAAGCAATAAAAACTGCTACAAGTAATGTGACCCAAGCCTCACCAGAAGAAGATCTTTGGGAAACAATAAAAACTACTACAAGTAATGTGACCTCAGCCTCACCAGAAGAAGATCTTTGGGAATCAATAAAAACTGCTACAAGTAATGTGACCCCAGTCTCACCAGAAGATCTTTGGAAAACAATAAAAACTGCTACAAGTAATGTGACTCCAGCCTCACCTGAAGAGTTCTTTGGGAAGCAATAAAAACTGCTACAAGTAATGTGACCCCAGCCTCACCTGAAGAAGATCTTTGGGAAACAATAACAACTGCTACAAGTAATGTGACCCCAGCCTCACCAGAAGAAGATCTTTGGGAAGCACACAAAACTGCTACAAGTAATGTGACCCCAGCCTCACCAGAAGAAGATCTTTGGGAAACAATAAAAACTGCTACAAGTAATGTGACTCCCAGCCTCACTAGAGAAGATCTTTGAAAACAATAAAAACTGCTACAAGTAATGTGACCCCAGCCTCACCTGAAGAAGATCTTTGGGAAGCAATAAAAACTGCTACAAGTAATGTGACCCCAGCCTCACCTGAAGAAGATCTTTGGGAAACAATAAAAACTGCTACAAGTAATGTGACCCCAGCCTCACCAGAAGAAGATCTTTGGGAAGCAATAAAAACTGCTACAAGTAATGTGACCCAAGCCTCACCAGAAGAAGATCTTTGGGAAACAATAAAAACTGCTACAAGTAATGTGACCCCAGCCTCACCAGGAGAAGATCTTTGGAAAACAACAAAACTGCAACAAGTAATGTGACCCCAGCCTCACCAGAAGAAGATCTTTGGGAAACAATAAAAACTGCTACAAGTAATGTGACCCCAGTCTCACCAGAAGATCTTTGGGAAACAATAAAAACTGCTACAAGTAATGTGACCCCAGCCTCACCTGAAGAAGATTCTTGGGAAACAATAAAAACTGCTACAAGTAATGTGACCCCAGCCTCACCTGAAGAAGATCTTTGGGAAACAATAAAAACTGCTAAGCAAGTAATGTGACCCCAGCCTCACCAGAAGAAGATCTTTGGGAAGCAATAAAAACTGCTACAAGTAATGTGACCCAAGCCTCACCAGAAGAAGATCTTTGGGAAACAATAAAAACTGCTACAAGTAATGTGACCCCAGCCTCACCAGGAGAAGATCTTTGGAAAACAATAAGAACTGCTACAAGTAATGTGACCCCAGCATCACCAGAAGAAGATCTTTGGGAAACAATAAAAACTGCTACAAGTAATGTGACCCCAGTCTCACCAGAAGATCTTTGGGAAACAATAAAAACTGCTACAAGTAATGTGACCCCAGCCTCACCTGAAGAAGATCTTTGGGAAGCAATAAAAACTGCTACAAGTAATGTGACCCAAGCCTCACCTGAAGAAGATCTTTGGGAAACAATAAAAACTGCTACAAGTAATGTGACCCCAGCCTTACCTGAAGAAGATCTTTGGGAAACAATAAAAACTGCTACAAGTACTGTGACCCCAGCCTCACCAGAAGAAGATCTTTGGGAAGCAATAAAAACTGCTACAAGTAATGTGACCCCAGTCTCACCAGAAGAAGATCTTTGGGAAACAATAAAAACTGCTACAAGTAATGTGACCCCAGTCTCACCAGAAGAAGATCTTTGGGAAACAATAAAAACTGCTACAAGTAATGTGACCCCAGCCTCACCTGAAGAAGATCTTTGGGAAACAATAAAAACTGCTACAAGTAATGTGACCCCAGCCTCTCCAGAAGAAGATCTTTGGGAAGCAATAAAAACTGCTACAAGTAATGTGACCCCAGCCTCACCAGGAGAAGATCTTTGGGAAACAATAAAAACTGCTACAAGTAATGTGACCCCAGCCTCACCAGAAGAAGATCTTTGGGAAGCAATAAAAACTGCTACAAGTAATGTGACCCCAGCCTCACCAGGAGACGATCTTTGGAAAACAATAAAAACTGCTACAAGTAATGTGACCCCAGGCTCACCAGAAGAAGATCTTTGGGAAACAATAAAAACTGCTACAAGTAATGTGACCCCAGTCTCACCAGAAGATCTTTGGGAAGCAATAAAAACTGCTACAAGTAATGTGACCCCAGCCTCACCTGAAGAAGATCTTTGGGAAACAATAAAAACTGCTACAAGTAATGTGACCCCAGCCTCACCAGAAGAAGATCTTTGGGAAGCAATAAAAACTGCTACAAGTAATGTGACCCCAGTCTCACCAGAAGAAGATCTTTGGGAAGCAATAAAAACTGCTACAAGTAATGTGACCCCAGCCTCACCCGGAGAAGATCTTTGGGAAACAATAAAAACTGCTACAAGTAATGTGACCCCAGCCTCACCAGAAGAGGATCTTTGGGACACAATAAAAACTGCTACAAGTAATGTGACCCCAGTCTCACCAGAAGATCTTTGGGAAGCAATAAAAACTGCTACAAGTAATGTGACCCCAGCCTCACCTGAAGAAGATCTTTGGGAAACAATAAAATCTGCTACAAGTAATGTGACCCCAGCCTCACCTGAAGAAGATCTTTGGGAAATAATAAAAACTGCTACAAGTAATGTGACCCCAGCCTCACCAGAAGAAGATCTTTGGGAAGCAATAAAAACTGCTACAAGTAATGTGACCCAAGCCTCACCAGAAGAAGATCTTTGGGAAACAATAAAAACTGCTACAAGTAATGTGACCCCAGCCTCACCAGGAGAAGATCTTTGGAAAACAATAAAAACTGCTACAAGTAATGTGACCCCAGTCTCACCAGAAGATCTTTGGGAAGCAATAAAAACTGCTACAAGTAATGTGACCCCAGCCTCACCTGAAGATCTTTAGGAAGCAATAAAAACTGCTACAAGTAATGTGACCCCAGCCTCACCTGAAGAAGATCTTTGGGAAACAATAAAAACTGCTACAAGTAATGTGACCCCAGCCTCACCAGAAGAAGATCTTTGGGAAGCAATAAAAACTGCTACAAGTAATGTGACCCAAGCCTCACCAGAAGAAGATCTTTGGGAAACAATAAAAACTGCTACAAGTAATGTGACCCCAGCCTCACCAGGAGAAGATCTTTGGAAAACAATAAAAACTGCTACAAGTAGTGTGACCCCACCAGCCTCACCAGAAGAAGATCTTTGGGAAACAATAAAAACTGCTACAAGTAATGTGACCTCAGTCTCACCAGAAGATCTTTGGGAAACAATAAAAACTGCTACAAGTAATGTGACCCCAGCCTCACCTGAAGAAGATCTTTGGGAAGCAATAAAAACTGCTACAAGTAATGTGACCCAAGCCTCACCTGAAGAAGATCTTTGGGAAACAATAAAAACTGCTACAAGTAATGTGACCCCAGCCTTACCTGAAGAAGATCTTTGGGAAACAATAAAAACTGCTACAAGTAATGTGACCCCAGCCTCACCAGAAGAAGATCTTTGGGAAGCAATAAAAACTGCTACAAGTAATGTGACCCCAGTCTCATTAGAAGAAGATCTTGGGAAAACAATAAAACTGCTACAAGTAATGTGACTTTCAGTCTCACCAGAAGAAGATCTTTGGGAAACAATAAAACTGCTACAAGTAATGTGACCCCAGCCTCACCTGAAGAAGATCTTTGGGAAACAAATAAAAACTGCTACAAGTAATGTGACCCCAGCCTCACCAGAAGAAGATCTTTGGGAAGCAATAAAACTGCTACAAGTAATGTGACCCCAGCCTCACCAGAGAAGATCTTTTGGGAAACAATAAAAACTGCTACAAGTAATGTGACCCTGCCTCACCAGAAGAAGATCTTTGGGAAGCAATAAAAACTGCTACAAAAGTAATGCACCTCAGCCTCACCAGGGGAAGATCTTTGGAAAACAATAAAAACTGCTACAAGTAATGTGACCCCAGCCTCACCAGAAGAAGATCTTTGGGAAACAATAAAAACTGCTACAAGTAATGTGACCCCAGCCTCACCAGAAGAAGATCTTGGGGAAGCAATAAAACTGCTACAAGTAATGTGACCCCAGCCTCACCTGAAGAAGATCTTTGGGAAACAATAAAAACTGCTACAAGTAATGTGACCCCAGCCTCACCAGAAGAAGACCTTGGGAAGCAATAAAAACTGCTACAAGTAATGTGACCCCAGCCTCACCTGAAGAAGATCTTTGGGAAGCAATAAAAACTGCTACAAGTAATGTGACCCCAGCCTCACCAGAAGAAGATCTTTAAAGCTACAAAACTGCTACAAGTAATGTGACCCCAGCCTCACCAGGAGAAGATCTTTGGGAAACAATAAAAACTGCTACAAGTAATGTGACCCCAGCCTCACCAGAAGAGGATCTTGAAAACAATAAAAACTGCTACAAGTAATGACCCCAGTCTCACCAGAAGATCTTTGGGAACAATAAAAACTGCTACAAGTAATGTGACCCCAGTCTCACCAGGGGAAGATCTTTGGAAAACACAAAAACTGCTACAAGTAATGTGACCCCAGCCTCACCAGAAGAAGATTCGGGAAACAATAAAAATCATACAAGTAATGTGACCCCAGCCCCACCAGAAGAAGATCTTTGGGAAGCAATAAAAACTGCTACAAGTAATGTGACTCCCAGCCTCACCAGGGAGAAGATCTTTGGGAAACAATAAAAACTGCTACAAGTAATGTGACCCCAGCCTCACCAGAAGAAGATCTTTGGGAAGCAATAAAAACTGCTACAAGTAATGTGACCCCAGCCTCACCAGGGGAAGATCTTTGAAAACAATAAAAACTGCTACAAGTAATGTGACCCCAGCCTCACCAGAAGAAGATCTTTGGGAAACAATAAAAACTGCTACAAGTAATGTGACCCCAGCCTCACCAGAAGAAGATTCTAAGCAATAAACTACAAGTAATGTGACTCAGCCCACCTGAAGAAGATCTTTGGGAAACAATAAAAACTGCTACAAGTAATGTGACCCAGCCTCACCAGAAGAAGATCTTTGGGAAGCAATAAAAACTGCTACAAGTAATGTGACCCCAGCCTCACCTGAAGAAGATCTTTGGGAAGCAATAAAAACTGCTACAAGTAATGTGACCCCAGCCTCACCAGAAGAAGATCTTTGCATAATAAAAACTGCTACAAGTAATGTGACCCCAGCCTCACCAGGAGAAGATCTTTGGGAAACAATAAAAACTGCTACAAGTAATGTGACCCCAGCCTCACCAGAAGAGGATCTTTGGGAAACAATAAAAACTGCTACAAGTAATGTGACCCCAGTCTCACCAGAAGATCTTTGGGAAACAATAAAAACTGCTACAAGTAATGTGACCTCAGTCTCACCAGTCTCATCCAATAGAAAACTTGTGGTTCATCATTAAAAGAGATGTACATGAGAATGGAAAACAGTATTCAACCAATGATCTCTGGGAAGCAATAAACATCTGCATGTGATGTGACTCCTTCTTACAAGATATTAATCCAAGAGAAAACTTGTGATCCATAGTTAATGAGATGTGTATGATAATGGAAAATGATATTCAAGTAAAGATCTCTCGTTAAAGTAAAATCATGGTTAACTAGGGTAAGGGATTGCTTGTTTGATTTTAATACACCCCCCCCCCCAAAAAAAAAAACTGCTTTCATTTAATCACCAGTGATTCTTTCCTGCTTGGCAACAACATGACTGATGCTAACTTCCAGAAGAACAACTCTTTGCACTTCTTTGGGCTCATGTCTTCCACTGACATGAACCAGAATGATTACATTGAATCACTTGCTAGGAAAGTTGATTCACTGTGTCATGCCAGACAACTATTCTCATCAGAATCCTTCTTACACATTTATAAATCTAACATTTGTCTGTGTATTGAATGTTACTACTATATTTGGTTTGATACTCATACTGTAGATTTCAAGTTTCTTGACAATGTACAGGAAAATATTTGCTGAACTGAGTTTGTTAAAAAGAATGGAAATATGGTGGCTTGTTAAAAAAAAGCAAAGAAGTGGTTCTGTTAAAAGAAAAAGCAAATATTTGAGAAAAAAAAGAATGGCAAATGTCTGTTAAAAATAAGATAAAGGAAAAAGGGCATCTGAAAAAAGAAAAAAGAAAGAAAAAGTGTGTGAAAAGAGAAAAAAAAAGGTGTGTACAAAAAAAATGAAAAAGAGATGCTGTATTAAAAAAAAAAGAAAAATGTGGTCTTTTAAAAGAAAAAAGAAATCAAAAAGAGAATGTCTGGTAAATGAAAAAAGGTTGAAGGAGGTTTGTTTAAAAAAAAGGACAAAATGGGTTTGATAAAAAAATATGCAACAAAACTTTGAATAACTGAAAAACTTCTATCCCCAACTCCCAAGAAAAACAAATGAAAATAATAAACAAATGTAAAACAAACAAAAAGACGAGTGGCAAAGGATCCGAAGTGTGTCATTCAATTAAATCCCTATCGATTGTTCTCCATAGAAACTTTTGATTGTGCTTGATAAAGCACAAGCAAAACTATTGGATAGTCACAAAGAAGAGAGAGAAAAAGGAAAGAACTTGGGGTCTGGAAAAATATGCTGGGTGCTGTTATTGCTAAGACATAGCAGGATGACTCATCAATTTTTAAAATAGCAAAGAACTGAACAAAAGTAGTCATAGAAGTTGCAAACATAATTAAAATGATTAATTCCCATAATTTATGGTTCTTGAAACAAACTAATTTTCTAGGATGAGAAGCTTTTTGGGTTTTTCAGTTGCTTTGTTGTATAGGTTTGCATCTTATGCTAAACAAAATCATTGTCTGTCAGATAGTTGTTAAAATTCAAAATGGTGGTAACTCTGAAAAACATTTTCAAATATTGTTTAGTCATAAGTATCAAAGTTTTGGTAAATTTTAACATTTCAAAAACATCTTTAAAAATTTGTTACATATATCTGTTTTATATAGTTTAAAGAATGCATTGAAGTATTGTTATGGCGAAATACACCTATTCCTCAGATAATGAACTCTCCCTCCTATATTGATAAGAGTTAACAGGAAGTTAACTCGAGAAGTTCTTGGGAAGTTCATAGGTGTTCTTAGAAGTTCAAGAGAGTTCTTTAGACTTTTTTTGGAGTTCAGTAGAACTATAGCAGGTATCTCTTCTCTTATTTCATTTGTAGAGAGGGGTAGTAGGATTCCGTAGCATGTTAATGGAATTTGGCCTTGTGGGAAGATAGCCCACTACAATTCATAAATGTTTATAAATTCAAGAAAGGCAATTTTAAGTATAAAATAACATTTATATATATATATATATATATATATATATATGGCAATTATGTTTTACAATTAAAACAACACTTGGAATAAAGGTCCAACGAAGTTAGAGAGTTCATGGCAGATAGTAATGAACTGGAGGAGATAAAAGAATGTTCATTGATGATATAATGCTGAAAGGTAAAAAGCTTGGTAGTATGATTAATGTTCATTATCAAGTTGCAGTTTCTAAGATCAGTAGGTCAGCAAGTTGGTTTGTGGAATGCCTTAGAAAAGGTCAGTTAGTACTTTGAGAACAGGGAGAAAGGAAGAGGTCAACATAGTAGCTGCTCGCCATAGGTCAAGGGAGAAACTAATTACACTCTTCTCCTTTCGTCCTTCTGTCTGACAAAGCATTTGTGTCTTGCTTTTTATATTGGCATTTTGGATCAAAACCCACTAGTTTTGGATTTCACCCTTGTATTTGGTTTCAGGCTTCCCATTGGCTGGTAAATAAAATTGGTAATTTGATCTTTGATTAATTTTTATTTTTTAACCTGAACTTCTGATGTGCACTATGATTTTTATTCATTTGCTTTTTAGTTATGAGAGAGCACGCATCCGGTTCATTGCTTTTGTTTGGTTGGTATCACCACAGAACTACTAGGCGGTTGATATTAGTTGGCAGTTAGCTGAATACTAAGGAGTCAGCTTACAGTGGAAGATTATCAAGTTTCTAACATTTTGGGTGTGTTAAGTCGATTAGCAACCAACGTAGCACAATTATAACCTTCAGTGCAAAAACTACTCCACAACAAGTATGAAACTGATAGTCACCATGCAATGTTGATTCCTATGTCCATACTGTCTATATCTATAGATGCAACATTTCTTACACCAAACATTGTTCCACAATTTTTGAAGAATATGTTACATCCAGATGCATAGTGGAAACATTTCAAGGTATTTTGATATTTTCATGGTAATTTTTCTGATGAGATTTTTTTCTATTGTATCTAAACTTTACTTTGCACCTCAGTAGATTATTGCCTTTCTTGGGGTGAAATGATTAAAAAAAATTAAAAAAAAACTTTTGTATAATGTTCTAAGCTCTTTTAAATATTGTAGGTTATTTTTTAAGGAAAGAAGATAAAAGCCAAGAAACTGGCTGAGTATTTATGCTGTTAATGGTCCAGATTTTGAAATGAATGTAGGTTTATGGTGATTAGATAGATTCTCGAAAAAACTTATTAGGCAAACATTTCATGTCCATTCCATCAAATAAGACATGTCTAAAATAAAGTTTTCTACTTTTCAATAATGTTTAATATATATATATATATATATATATATAATACCAATATCAACAAAACTAATTCTATCAAGATTATCAATAATTAAACTACAACTGAGATCGTCTTGAAACCCACCGGGAACTAACCCAGAGGGAAAAGAAGGGGAAGAAAAAAAGAAACAAACGAAATACTTGAACAAAAAGTCAAGAATTTGTGAGAAAGAAAAAAACCCCAAGACGAAAACCTTAACAATAAATAGCTCAATACGAAAACAGAGTACAAGAAGTACCCAACGCGAAAGTAGAGCAAACAAGAACGAAAATACAAGGGTGAGCCAACAACCTACCTTAACAGCTCGTCAGGGAAAATTGGCTAAAGGCTTAGAAATTATGCAGCATATATATATATATAGAATTTCAGCTTAAACAAGGAAGACACCAAACTCAGGAATATAGTGGGGATAAGCTTTATTTAGTTGAAAAAAAAAAATATATAACTGATTTAGAAAAATTAAATAGGAGGCTAATTAAGTAAACATTTTGTATATATATATAGCAAAAACTAAAATAAAAGGGCTGAAAAAAATACAGACATACAGACAGATAAACAGACACACACAAACATATATATATATATATATATATATATATATATATATATATATATATATATTATTGATTTTCTGCACTATTGTAAGAACTGCAACCTTGAAATTTCTGAAGATCGTTTCTTATGTCTTTGTCTATGAGTGTATGAAATTTGATTAAAACCAGACCACTCCCTCTATAACCCGATTATCGATTTTCAATATTTATCGGTGGTACCTCAACACAAAACCTAGCTAAGAACACTCGCAGATGCTTATAGTACAACTGTAAATTTTCAAGAAAATCAGTTCAGCCGTGTTTCGGAGTCTATAGGTGTCAGACACCCCCCCACACACACAAGGTTCCATTTATAAATAAGTTTAGATTAAATGTATCAGATTTTGTGGTCTTGTATATAGTTATTAGGTGAATTTTGATTTGAAACTTTTACTGTACAATATTTAGTGTTTATAACTGATATTCTCAGTCAGTTAACTGCCATATGTACAATGATGTCTCTTTTGATTTATGACTGACTAGGCAGAAGATTTTGCCATTTCTTTGTGAAGCAAACTTTGTTGCCATCCAAGGCTATAGAACCCAATCTGTCCTGCTATTTAACTTATAGCTGAAGGGAGAAAAGATGGATTAATACCTTTCCCAAGGGTAAATAAAACAGAAGTGAATAAAACAAATTTGACTGGGGATTTGAACTTGGCTTTTCGATTTCTTCTGAGCTGATATCCATGACACCATATATCAGTCCGTTAAGTGTGCACTTAGGCAATCATGTCTCTTTCGAGATATGACTGACTGAGCAATTTTTCCCACAGTAGGTGACCCTATATTTCTGCACATAAATGAGTACAACAAATTCAACTGGAATTCGAAGTTGGCGCTTCAATAATGGTCAGAAAAGTTATATGGAAAAAATAATTATTTTGTAAAGTAAGCTCTTTTTGATCATTTTGATTCTAGAATTCACCCAATGCAAGACCCAAAAGCCACTACGAGTAACTGGTTACTGAAAGAAATGTATGATTTGAATGAAAGAAGAATCAGAAGGAAGCATATATAAAGATCAGGAGAATAGGATAATGATTGGTATTTGACTTGAAGAGGTTAGGATTGTTGTGCTCAGGGAAGCACCCATGTGGGAGACTGTTCCATAAAATGGCTGTTACCGGGGTAAAGCTGTCCAAGTTGAATGTTCTTTGTAGAATTGAAATTTGTTGGGAAATAAAGAAGATTCAACTCCGTGGAAGTAGCATAGACTGTGTCTTAGCCATAAAGACATTTGGCAGTAAACTAATCTTTGTTTATATTAAACAAAGAAAAAAGACTTGGTCAGTGTTATAGGGAAACACACTTATTCTTCAGATAATGAACTCTCCCTCCTATATTAATAAGAGTTAACAGGAAATTAACAGGAGAAGTTCTTGAGAAGTTCATTAGAGTTCTTTAGAGTTCTATTGGAGTTCAGCAGAACTACTAGGTAATTGATATTAGTTCGCAGTTAGCTTTCAGTGGAAGATTACCAAGTTCCTAACATTTTGGGTACGTTAAGTCGATTAGCAACTGACATAGCATGATTATAACCTTTGGAGCGAAAATACTCCATAACAGTTAGTCAGATGTATAGGAAATTAAGATGCAATGATAATACTTGATCATAAAACTGTTGAAAATTACACTCTAGTCAGATGAACACTTAGTTAGATAAAGGAGTCAGAGTTATCTATCCTTACTTTCTTTGTTTGTATTGTGGTTATGTGGGCACATTGTTGTGTTGTCCTTAATAAACAAAAGAATCCATCACATGTGTTAACACAGTACGACATGTGTCTGTTTCTTTCTTGGGTTTATCCTTCTGTCTGAAATATGAATTTAAATATCTGCACTCACACGAAACAAGGTTTTTTCTATGCTTGCTACTAACTTGATGTGTAAATTTCTAACAAAAATATTATCATTTTCTTTTTTGCTCTCAGAACGTTTTTGGATATAAAGGGATATTTTGTAGGTTTTCTCAAAGTGACACCATTTATATTGTTTGGACTGTTGTCCTCATCTTTATTGCCATGTTTACAACGTTTCAGTCATTGTATACTCTTAACTTCTTCAGGTGATAGGAATTTTGGACTGAACTCTTTATTTCAATTACTGGATGTTTTAGTTATCTCCACTTTCTAAGTTTTTTGTTCACCACTGCTGGATTGAACTCAAGTTTTTGGGGGTCCTGGGTATGACGCTAAACTGCATCAAGCATCTGATTGGGAGGTTGTGAGAAGCATGGAACCATCTCTTAATTGCTGTTGTTCCCAGGTCCAGCCTAACCCAGAGTGGTAGCACCTGTTAGGGTCCCAGTTATGGGCAAATAGTTACCTTCTCCCAAACTGGGGTCAAAACACCATGAAAGTATAAAAATACACTTTTATAGAAATGTAGACATAAAAATAAACTTTAAAAGACAAATTTACATTTTTGAAGGAAAAAAAAATTATTACCAGCAATACATTTTTTTTCATCAACCTTCTCACTATAACCAAACATAAAAACATACCTTAAAACTTTAACTTTTTGGCATTAAATAACCCACAGAGGTTGATATGCCATTAAACAACACTCAAATTCAAAACTCAACTTTTTGTGTGAAGTCACTGAATCTGACCAATGCTTTTATTCATTGGGTCATGAGTCCTTGAGGACATCAGTGCATAAAATCTCCAAAGTTGGCCAAGCATAGAAATGAGAGAAAACCAATTACAAACATCAAGATTGTAATATGAGTTCTGGTAAAAAATTATTATTAGGTTATTTTCCAAAAATGATTGCACTGTGCTCAAGAATACATAGTCCAGTGGATAAAAGCATTGGCTAGATTCAGTGACTTGCCCCAAGGAGTTGTGAGTTCAATACCTGGCTACAGCAGAGGTGAACAATAAAATAGAGAGTTGAGTACTTTTATCTATAAATATCCAAGTGTTGGAGAGTTTTTGTCTTTGTTTTCACCTGAAATTAAAGCCAAAATACGATGTTTGGAACAGCTCATGATTGAACATGGTGGACGTCCATTGTCTCTTGTATTTGGCAGTGTATGTTTAGAAAGTTGTCTGCTGCCTCAATGCACTAATGTGTGTGTGTGTATATATATATATATATATATATATATATATGTCTTCTGTGCATTTATTTTGTGCATAATTATATCTGTTCTCTTGTTTTGTGTTTGTATTTTGCAAAAAGTTAAAGAGCTCAATAGTGGGCTGTGATGTAAAAAAGGTTGGGAACCACTGCTCTAGGTGAACCTGTAACGTCTACTCTTTAGGGGTTATCAACAATTTACTGCTTATATTTGTTTTGTTTTGTTTTTTTTTATTGTTGTTGTTTTCTTCTTTAGTTCTGTCTGAAAAGTAATGGTATTTCTGCCACAAACAACTTATTTGAGTTTCCTTTTTTTTCAATTGGTGTAGATAGATCTATCTATCGCCCAGTTCACACTCCACCCATATCCATTGAACAGGTTAAGAGGCTCATCCCTTGTTCCCTGTTTAGGATGTGGTTTCCGGCTTTCTCTTTCCCAATCTTCTCACTATTACGTAGCCCCCTGCACATCAGTGGCATTACTGGCTTGCTCGGAGTGATATGATTAAAAAAAAAATCTTAAACTATACTTTTATCATTATGTATACACACACACCCACACACACACACATATATATATGTCAGTACTGTGCAAATGTATTAGGACAAGAACTATTTATCTTTTATGAGGTATATTGACAGAAGATAAACAAGTTAATTAAAGTAATTTTATTTGATTTACTCAACAAATGCTTTAACAAGAAAAAAATACTTGTTACAAAATAAATTTAATATTTACTATAATAGCCTTTTGCTTTGATCACAGCCTTCATTCTGTCAGCCATTGACATCAAGAGTGTCTTCAATGTATCTAATGGTATCTCTTGCCAAGCAGCTTGTATTTGTTCACAAAGTGTGTCTTGCAAAGTAACATTAGATTTATCAATTTTTTATCCAAAATATCCCATAGATGTTCAATAGAGTAGTTTCAAAATAACTTGTTTATAAAAAATAGGAAAAATTAAATATAACTTCTTTTTAATACATTTCTTTTACACCTAGTTTTAAATAATCAATATTTATTAGCAATTTACTTGGCTTTTCACCCTGTATTTGAATTTCAGTGAGGTGTTTTAGGAAAATCACCCCTATCCTAATACTTTTGCACATTAACGTTGGGCAACAGTGTTAGGACAGGGGTGATTTTAAACTTTATTTTGATGCCTCATAAAAGATAAAATAGTTCTTGTCCTAACACTTTTGCAGAGTACTGTATATATATATATATATATATATATATATATATATAAGCATGCAGTGTGGGTAGAGAAGAATCCAAAGGAGTATCCTGTATATACAGTGGTAGGATAACTCTCTAAGAGGGATCTAAACATATGTGCATATAAATACATATAGAGCAAATATAAGAAAAATTAAGGCAGACACGTTATTTCATGGTGAATCAGAAGTATAGACCTATTTCAGGCGAACCATCATCAGCTTCCATCTTTATTTTACAAACGATCGTTTGTAAAATAAAGATGGAAGCTGATGATGGTTCGCCTGAAATAGGTCTATACTTCTGATTCACCATGAAATAACGTGTCTGCCTTAATTTTTCTTATGTATGTGTGTGTTAAATTTAGCACAAAGCCAAACCAGGAGAAATAGGAATAGGTAAACTGATGCTACAAGTCTTCCAACTAGAAAGTGCTTTATTATATATATATATATATATATATATATATATACACACACACACAAGGTTAGATGAATAAGCCTGTAGCATAACACCAGAATTTATATCTGAAATTTTTCTTGCATAATGTTCAGTCTGCAATTAATATTAACCACTGAATTAAGTGCATTGACAAAGAATGGAGATGAAAAATAAATGCTATAAATATATAACAGCAACTGAGAAAAATGTTCCTGCTGATCAATATTTGAAATGAAATGAACGCTTGAACAGAATTATAGAATATTTCATCAAGATAATTAGGATAAGGTATTGGAATGCTGCCATATATACGTCCATATGCACCAAGTTTGCCTGGAAAGCATCCACCTATTTAAAATATCTTAAGAACTCCTGCCTTTGATGGAGGTGGCAACCACTCTGGGTGGACCTTACTGCACATGTGAGAATTGACACTCTTTGATAGACTTACTCAGTTGATAGTTAGATACCATTGAGTTAGGTTAGGTATTGTGTGATCATTGCCTTCACGGTGAATTGATGTGAAGTCTTGCTTGAAATGTTGGCATTTTTGTAGAAAATACTTTGAATGACTGCTATATACATACCTATGGACATTAATGGGTATGTTCCAATCCTCAAAAACACCTTAGATGCTATTGTGAGGGGATTTATGTTGCTGTCTAGCAGTTCACTACTAGCAGTGATTAGCTACTTAATGTAGCTGGTGAGTATTGCATTTTGTTGTTGCTATAAAGATTACTGTTTCATTTTCTGTTGTATTGCTGAGGTGGATACGATACACAGAGAAAGTTTGCTGTGGTATTATTCATCACAATATCCGATTCTAAATGGATATACACAGAACAGTAAAATAACAGACACGACAGAACTTACAACACAGAGAGGAGGGGTTTAGATCGCAAATGTTTCTGAAGTAATCAGTCTGAATATTACTCAAATGACACTTGAATATTATTATTATTTATTTTTGTTTTTACAAAAACTGGCACAAGGCCAAAAGAGGGATGGGGAAGGCTGGTCTTCATCTGTCTTACCACCTAATCATCTTATCTAACCACTTCTAACCTCAATCACTGATTCAAGCAGGCTCTACAATATCCCTTGCACCAAAACATCACATTCTTACATACCATTCTTTCTACCAACACTATAATGCCTCAAGGAGTGTAAAAATCTAACTAAACCCATATGTACAATTTGTTTGTGAAGGGGTGGGGAATAACAACTTTAAAATTGAGAACTCTGATGAATATTTATACAATGAATGAAACTATATACAAAAACTAAACAAAATTGTTGTTAGTAATAAAACCCCCCTACAATCCTTAATCATAACAGAAACATTAGTTAGCTGGGTGAATTTTTCGTGGGCCTTATACAAATCATGACACTTGAATTTTGCACCTTAAATACTACTATTCTTTACTTAAATAGACCATTTCAGACCATGGGTCAATCCATCATTGAGAGTGCTGCAGGGGGGTCAGCCACTCTACAATATTTTCCAACTTCCGTTTTGGTTTTAGTTTATAACAATGACTGTAGTAATGTATGATCTGAATCCATCATAAATATTAAGGATGTGGAATTAATAAATTTTGAATATTTCAAACAGCCCAGTGTATTGGTCAGTTATTGCAAATTTACTATAGGAGATAAGGAAATTGAATGCAGAATAGGCTGCACTAGGGGTAGTTTTGCTCAACACAACAAGTTGCTACAAAACCAAAACATTTACCTAAAAATTCAAGTCCTGTTCTTAAATAACCTCTTTGGATCAAGACATTCGTATGGAGGTCATGCTTGATGCCAAACTCATTAACAAATATCTAAACTGTTACCTGTATATAACTCCATTCTGAAATCAATGATTAAAGGTGAAGTTAATTCTACTCCTGCAGCTTCTTCTCTCGCACTTCCCGCCTGTGGAACTCGCTCCCGTATTCTTGCTTTCCTGACGGCTACAACCTCCAGAAATTTAAATGCAAAGTCAATACTCATCTACTAACCACTGGACTCTAGCTCTCTCCCCACCCCCGTATAACCTTCCCTTTCTCTCCACCTATGTATCTGTCATCGCACCTGCTTTCTCAGCTTTCTATTGTTCCTTTCTAACTAGTTTGTACTCCTCACTCTTTTCTAATTAATCTCTTTACATGTATGTAGCCCCCTGCACATCAGTGGCATTTCCGCCTTGCTTGGGGTGAAATGATTAAAAAAAAAAAAATTATCCCAGTAGAGGACCATCCTTCTACAAAGAAAGAACTGCACAAAATAACAGAATCTTTCAAGGACTTTCAAGAGTAGCAGCATCTAAAATGAATAGCACATGTAACTTGAAAAGAAAATGACATAATTAAGAAGTTGATGTTCCATACTACTTCAAACAAAAGGTTAGGAAAGAAACTCCCATTGATATTGGAAAAGAGAAATAACAGTGGACTTGAGAAACCGATTTCTCTAAAAAATTGTTTTAAGGAAACATTTTACAAATTTTAACCAAAAGTAGCACTGGCTTCCCAGTCAATGAATGCTGGATGTTTTCTTATATAGAAATGGCTAATTTTAGCATTATTATTTAAAGATTTTAGGCTGGACGAATGAGCCTTTATTAAAGCAAGGCAGCTCAAGGCACTTCAGCAGGATACACTTATTCATTTTCAATTAGCTTTGACCAAAATATTTATATCTGGGATGAGTTTAGGCTGGAAGTTGTGATTTATAATTTTTCTTAATAAAGTTGGGATGAGTTCAAGCTTTGTAAAAGAAGTTAGCTAGTCAACCCTGAGGATGGAACCTGATATGACACCATTGGCTTTCCCCACTTCTAAAATCTAGTAACAACATTCTTCTCTCACTTTTATAGCACTAGAATGAATAATTCAAGTGTTTTTGCCATTGGAAATATTTTGATAATGAGTTTATTCCACCTTTTCTGCATCCAATTATAGCAGTTACTCAAGAAGCAACATATAAACCCCAACCAAGTCCTGGTCCCAGCACAATGTGACATCATGAAGATTTTCAGAAGTACAGAAAAATTAAACAAAAACAATTTCACTTCAAGAAAGGTAGGGATGCCACTAGTTACAGGGGGAGAAAAGACTGGGTACAGAGGGTATTAAGGAAAAGATAAAAGATGAACAGGATTCAAGAAGAGAGAAGACGGCAATTGACATTGAACTTAAATTTTTGGAGATCAGGGAAGTATGTAAACAGAAAGGTGTTCCACAGGTGGGAAGTGTGAGAAAAAACTATTGGAGTAGAAGTGGCAGTTATATTTATTTATTTCAGTGGTAAAAGTGTGGGACCTAAATGCCAATCAAGTAGCACACTTAAATTAACGTGATTGGGGCACCAGGAAAAAAAGATTGTCAGAGCAGTTACCATGAAAAGATTTGGAGAAAAGACAAAGAGAAGCCATGTTTTATGGATGAGAATATGACAGAAGTCATGACGCCAAGTCAGAATTGATGACATTAAAGACCATTCTTTGGATTTTGTCAAGAACCTTGACCAGATATAGTAACAGTGTTCAATGCATGGACGAATGGCAAATTCATAAATGTGCAAAACCAATTCTGACAAGAAAACTTTCTGGCCTAACTTTCCTAGCAATAGATGCAGCTATAGATTCAATATAGCCATTCCACTTCAGGTCAATTGAAAAAGTGAGGCCACGGAAGCAAAGTGTGTTGCTCTCCAGGAGACTAGAATCAGTCATTTTTGTACCAAGGCTTAAAACAAACTGCATTGGTGGAACTCATATGATTCATTGCTGAAGAGCCTAGAAAAATAATTGGTTCCTTGTATTGTTCCAGAAACTGCTAGACTCTTCCTGCCAGATCAGACCAAAAATGGGATACTGCTGCCATATCTGGGCGGGAGTTGTCCACCTTTTGCTTTAGGGGTTTGCTGCTGTTCAAACGTGGTTACATGGCTTTTTGAGTGATTATTTTCTATTCTACCACTTCTTTACCCATAAATGAAATGTTGACTGTCATGAGTATGACAATAAACTACATCCTGCAGCAAGGCCTCTGATCAATAAGTTTTGAGGAACATGGAACCACCTCTTGTCGACCTTGACCCGAGGTAGTAGCATCTGTTAAATTCCCAGCTATGGGCAAATAGTGAACCCCCAAACTGAGGTCAAAACATGAAAGTATAAAAATACATTACGCGCAATACATTGTTGAAAAAATTTACCAGTAAATCTAAAAAAAAAAAAAAATTACCAAAACTCACCGGAAAATCAAATTTTGGCATTAAACAAGACTTGAATTGTTGCAAGTTCTTTTTTAGAACTGCTACTTTGAGGAACAGACTCCTGAGAGGATGCTTCCCCAATCACTAACCTCTTCAAATGTTGGGTCAACTGTTATTATTTCTGCATATAATCTGAATTTTTTTACCTCCTCCTCTTGAACACTTCAACCTGGTGTGATGGTTAAAAAGCTTGTCTTGCTAGATCCTTTATGACTGAACAGTGAGTTCTATCCTCACTGGGGGACCCATGCTTTTAGTCGGGTGCCACATCTAAGCTATGCTTAAAAAATCATCTTACCTCCTTTTCTTATGTTACATACAAGAAACTCGTTTAGTAGAACCTACCTTGAGTGGCTCTAGGGTTTTGTACTTAATAAAGAATTAGAGATAAAAAAAGGAAAAACTAGAATTATATTCCAGTGATTTCTGGCTTCTTTCAAAACTAAGATTGCTGCTGAAATGTGTTGGAGAAAATTTCAGACCGTATACAATATTAAAGAGAATATAATGAGACATCTGATAGCAGTCTCAAAAGTGGATTTTGTGCAATGTTTTAAAAAGTGAAAGGCACACTGGGATAAAAATGAAGACGAATACATTGAAAGAGAGTCAAGTGTCATTGCCTTTTATAGACTACACCCCTGTGCAAATTAATCGAAACAAAACAAATAACGTCTTCCTAGGATTTTTCACACTTAACCCTGATCATGTATACATTGTCTCTTGGCGTTGTTTTTCTTTTCTGATCACATTTTCCTTTACATTTTGGTCTGATGGATCCAGTTTGTTTCTTTGCCTTGAAGGTGACTTTAAGTGAATGAACCCTGTAGGTCTCTTTAAGACCAAAGAAATTTCATCATATACCCCAAAAATAGATTCGTATAACTGCACACCATTGCAAATGATTTAATCTGAGTAAAAAATAGAAATTGATTACAACCTGTCACTCCAGTGGGTGTAAAACTGACCGTTTAGTAAAAGAAAAGAAACTACAGCAGTTGTTTTAATTAATTTTGCACTAGGGTGTACTTTTTGTTAATAACAAGCTGAGGTACCCAGTATTGCTTGGGAAGTAATTTTATCTAAATAACAAAACAGATGGGTACTTCATTTTATTTACATTGATAATTAAAATCACTAGAGGAACTAATTACATATTATTACTAATTACATATTAATTTACAACCAAAAGCTGATTACCTCTGTTATCACAACATTTTTATGCAGAAGTAAGTATTAAATTTCTTTTTAACCATTTCATCCGAAGCAAGGCAATAATAGGATGTGCGTGGGTGGTGCAGTGAATATCGACTTGGAATGAGAAATCAGAGAACCAAGTTCGGATTAAACTTGAATTTGTTGCATTCATTTATGTTGTGGCGTAGTATTTCGCACTGAAGGTTATAATCGGGGTATATTGGTTGCTAATTGACTTATTGCACCCAAAATGTTAGGAACTTGGAAATCTCCCACTGAAAGCTGACTCCTTAGTATTCGGCTAACTGCCGACTAATATTAACTGCCTAGTAGTTCTACTGAACTCTAATAGAACTCCTATGAACTTCTCAAGAACTTCTTCTGTTAACTTCCTTTTAACTCTTATTAATATAGGAGGGAGAGTCCATTATCTGAGGAATTAGGTGTGTTTCACCATAGCAATTTATTTGCAAATACCTTTTGGGAAGGTATTAATGCATCTCTTTTCTCTCTAGCTATGGAGTAAATAGCAGGACAGAGTGGGTTCAGTAGCCTTGGTTGGCAATCAGTCTACTGCAGAAAGAAATGGCAACCTACTGTGGGAAAGTCCTCTGCCTAGTCAGTCATGAACTGAAAGAGACATGATTGCCCATGCGTGTATCACATATGACCCAGTGGATACAGATGTTGGTTAGTTCCAGTGACTTGATCCATAGAGTTGTGAGTTCAATAACAGGCTACAGCAGTGGTGAACAAATAACTTAGAGAGTTGAGTTCAAGAGAGATAACCACATGGCTACCAGAAGTGGCATCGCATATGGCATGAGAATGATATACCCCAGTGATTGTAATAAAGGATTCAGTTCGAAATTTCTAGCATTTGAAGAAGTCCGAAGCATACAATGGCTGAAACCTCATAAACATGGCAATAAAAATGGAGATAATAGTCTGAACAATGTAAATAGTGTAAATATTATTACCTCATCTCATAGGTATTGATGAATACTTAGTTTTGTATAGATAAATACCATGAACATATCTGAGCAGACATTTTGCATTTGTGTTCATTAATGTGCATCTGATTAAAATCAACAGACAAAGAAATACCTATTTTTTTTCATTTCAGTATCACTTCTACTTCATCACCTTCTTTTCTCACACTTCCCACCTGTGGAACTCCCTTCCGTATACTGGCTTTCCTGACAGCAACAACCTCCAAGAATTTGAATGCAATGTCAATTCCCATCTCTTATCCACTTGGCTCCAGTCCTTTCTACATCATCCCGTGCATCTTGTTCTTTTCCTTTCTCTCTACCTTCACACCTGTCTTCACACCTGTGTTCCTATCTTTCTCTTGCTCTTTCTCTTTCACCCCCTGTAACTGGTTCTTCTTTCTCTTTACTCTTTCTACATCATCCCGTGCATCTTGTTCTTTTCCTTTCTCTCTACCTTCACACCTGTCTTCACACCTGTGTTCCTATCTTTCTCTTGCCCTTTCTCTTTCACCCCCTGTAACTGGTTCTTCTTTCTCTTTACTCTTTCTACATCATCCCGTGCATCTTGTTCTTTTCCTTTCTCTCTACCTTCACACCTGTCTTCACACCTGTGTTCCTATCTTTCTCTTGCCCTTTCTCTTTCACCCCCTGTAACTGGTTCTTCTTTCTCTTTACTCTTTCTACATCATCCCGTGCATCTTGTTCTTTTCCTTTCTCTCTACCTTCACACCTGTCTTCACACCTGTGTTCCTATCTTTCTCTTGCCCTTTCTCTTTCACCCCCTGTAACTGGTTCTTCTTTCTCTTTACTCTTTCTACATCATCCCGTGCATCTTGTTCTTTTCCTTTCTCTCTACCTTCACACCTGTCTTCACACCTGTGTTCCTATCTTTCTCTTGCCCTTTCTCTTTCACCCCCTGTAACTGGTTCTTCTTTCTCTTTACTCTTTCTACATCATCCCGTGCATCTTGTTCTTTTCCTTTCTCTCTACCTTCACAACTGTCTTCACACCTGTGTTCCTATCTTTCTCTTGCCCTTTCTCTTTCACCCACTGTAACTGGTTTGTCTTTCGCTTCACTCTCCTCCTGCCTAAACTTTTAGTTTCTTTTGTATCACCATGCGCATCAGTGGCAGTACCACCTTGCTTGGGGTGAAATGATTAAAAAATAAAAAATAAATGAATATTGGTCATTTAGTGGTCATTGTATATAAGAACTGTCCACCATAAATAATTGATTTATTACTTCCAGCAATTCTTTAGCCATTTTCAAGATTCAAGACAATAATAGTTGAGAATAAAACCTGCAATTTTTTAATATCTTAGCCTTCTTCTCTACTAAAAAAATGGATGTCAACCTATACTGATTTACAAAGGTTTATCAAGTCCATCCTTGAAAAATCAGTTGGTGCTGTTTTGAGTATACATTCACTTCTAAAACAAGAACAGTGCTAATCCAAATGGAATAAAAACAGAGTTTTTAGGAAATGGAGTGGATCAACAGGGTATTTAGTAAACAGACTGGATCAACAGGGTATTTAGTAAACGGAGATGATCAACAGGGTATTTACTAAACGGACTGGATCAACAACAGGGCATTTAGTAAACGGACTGGATCAAAAATTGACAAGGTAGGTAAATGGGTTCTAACAGAAGATGGAAAGTGTAACACAGAGACCTGAAGGCAAATTGGCATGGCAAAGGACATGTTCTAGAAGCTCAGTAAAATATTAAGAAACAGGACAATTTCACTAGAAACAAAGAAGAGAGTACTAGATTGCTATGTGATGACAGTTCTTCAATATGGCAGTGAATGTTGGACAATATCATCAAAGATGAAGGAAAAACCTGAAGCAGCTGAAATGTGGTTCTATAGAAGGATGCTGCAGATAGAATGGACCGAGTATGTGAGCAACGATGAGGTGTTGGAAAGAACGGAAATGAAAAGGAAATTAATATTGAGCATCAGGAAGAGACAACTGAAGTTCCTGGGACATGCAATGAGGAAAGAGGGATTGGAGAACCTGATACTAACAGGCCAGATAGAGGGAAAAAGAGACAGAGGAAAGCAGTGGAGAACATATTTGAAGAGCCTGAGCAGGTGGATGACAGAACGGGGGTTGAGAGATGTTATAGGAGAAAGCGTGCTAAGAGCCACCAGGGATAGGGAAACGTGGAAGGCCATGATTACCTACGTCCTGAAAGGACAAGGCACATAGAAGAAGATGGTAAATGGGGCAACTTTGGTTTGCATGCAAGAATTCTTTTTATTAAGTCTTGAAGCATTAGTGAAGGGGAAAAATTTTCTTCGGTACATAAGCTTTTTACTCTTACCTAGGTTAAAGATTGTAGCATCCAGCTCAACGTTTTATTTTGAATCCCTTGTGAGATTTTATTTTCCTTCTTTTTTTTAAAAAATCATTTCTCCCTTGAGATATGGATTAAATAACATGAAAGATTTGGAAATATAGCCTTGGTTGGCAACCAGTCTATCACAGAAAGTAATGACAACCTATTGTGGGAAAATCTTCTGCTAAGTCAGTCATGATGTCTCTTTCGAGACATGATCGCCTAAGTGTGTAGCATATATGGCACTTAACTGACTGACCTTATTTTTATTTGATGCCATGTATGTGTTTGTTTTCATCTGTGTATTGTGCGTGTTTTTCATTTGGTGTGTAGATGCACCTCAGGAGTGCTGTCTAATTGCATTGCACATTGCACAATGACATGAAGAACAAATAAATATTTGATGTTGATGTATGTCATGTTAATTTTCTTTGTGTATTTATACTTTTAATTACTTAAAAAGCTGAATTCGTTTTTACATATGATAATAGATAATTTAATGATTTGCATATGATAGTAGTTATTTTAATGATTTGCATATGATAATAGATAATTTAATGATTTGCATATGATAGATAATTTAATGATTTGCATATGATAGTAGTTATTTTAATGATTTGCATATGATAATAGATAATTTAATGATTTGCATATGATAGTAGTTATTTTAATGATTTGCATATGATAGTTATTTTAATGATTTGCATATGATAGATAATTTAATGATTTACATATGATTATAGATAATTGTATATATAAAAATCATTGATCATGTATACATATAATATTACCAATGCAGTTGTAAAATTACTTAAAAATGGATGCCGTTTTTGAATGGTACAATTTTTGTTAGCTTTCATTGGATATTTTCAATATTCATGATTTGAAAACAAAATTCTTATGTTCAAAAGTAGTTACCTATAATGGAAAGCTCTGAAGATTAACAAGATGGACTTAACAACTGACATATTTAATTTATTTGTTTGAATGTTATTTTTAATCAATACTCGTATTTGAGTAGATATTCTGTTTTTAATTAAACAGCATATTTAACTCTACCAGCCCGAATATTTATGAGAAATTTTGTTTGGAAAATGTGTGTCATTCAGCAGGATTCAAACCTGTGACCCGTAACATCAGGGAAGCCATTAATTGATCTCATGTGTCTTAACCACTCAACCACGAATGATTTCACAGTAGACAAAAAAAATGAGTTATCTATACAAGATAAAAATTCGAAATAGGTCAAGTAGAAAATATAACCAATACACTTAAATGACTTAAATATGGCCATCACTTTTTGAGAACTTGTTACACATTTTTATTTTTTAATCATATCACCCCGAGCAAGGCGGTAACACCACTGATGTGCAGGGGGCTACATAAGAGTGAAAAGATTGGAAAAGAGAAAGCCGGAAACCACATCCTAAACAGGAAACAAGGGATGAGCCTCTTAATCTGTTCAATAGACAAGGGTGGAGTATGAACTGGGCGATAGTTTAGTCTATCTACTCCAATTGAAAAAAAAACATTTGAGTATTTTTGTTATTATTGATTTAAAAACAAAATCTGAGATTGCCAAAGCAGTAAATATAATGAATGCAACTGTAATATGTTTGTTATAATTTTGAATTTTTTGTTTTTCAATGTGGCATGTCCCTTCAGGGTGTAAACGACCACGGCTCTCCACAGCTTCCTATTCATTGTGACCCTTTGCAGTGTTTCTGTCTTTGCCAAACTTTCTTTTATTTGTTCTGCCATTCATTCACAAAAAACTTGTTGGTTAGGTGGTCTGCTAGCTTCCTCTATCTTTCTTGCCCTTGAGATGCTCTGTGAGGGTCAAAATCTCCACAACACCTTTTCTTCATTATGTGCCCAAGAAATTTTAACTATTTCTATCTGATTAGTATTTTCTTTAAGCCTTCCTGAGTGCTTACTTGCTCTGTCCATTGAATTCTCAGTATCCTTCTGTAGAACCACATTTCTACTGCCTCCAGTTTTGTTTTTATCTGTGAGGGGTTTTCCCAGCATTTGCTACCATACAAGAGGATAGATATTACATCTTTTCTTTGTTTCTATTTTAATTATTTCTGTTTCTCAATACTTTGTTTAGCTTTTGGAAGGCATCTTTCTCTATTCCAATGGGGGTTAAAAGTTACATTTTCTATGTTTGTTATTCCCAGCTGTTTAAACATCTGTAATTGTTTGATGTTGACACCTACAATATATAGGTAACATCTTGGGCTTTTTCACTTGTTGACAGGCATACTCTCTGTTTCCTTACAGTTGAAGGTTAGTCCTTTCTTCATGCTTTTTTTTTTGTACTTGTTTGACATTGACATCTTTGATACATTGGTCACATTCTGGGCATTTTCTCTTACTGACAAGCGCAGTCTCTGTCTTCTTGCACTTGATGGCTAATTCTTTTTAAAAATCATTATTTTCAATTCCAAATCCAAATCTAGGACCTACTCACTCCTGTGAGAGGATCTCTTTCTTAGTTGACCATGTCTTCAGGTGGTGTAGCTGTATTCACCATGCTTGTACAATTGTGGGTGGGTTTAACCCAATGTTGTGTTGGATGACGACCATTGAGTTCATTTGCCCTTTAACAGTTCTTGTTTTTTATGTTGTTGGGGTTCCACTTGCTCTCCACACCAAACCAGGGTCTAGCAGGGGAACTGGTTTAGTCACCAACGACTCAGGTTTTGAATTCAGTTGTCCTCCTTCTATACTGGTTTTCATTCAAGGTTATAGGAGGACAGTAGATAGTAACTGACATTGCATTTCAACTTTTTAAGATTAAAGTTGGCTGAAAAGTATTGTGATTGAAATTTGAACTCAGCTTGCTGGTTCCCCAGTCAGAGTCACTATTCATTACTCTACCATGCCCCCATGTTAAATTAATAATAATACTATAAAGATTCATAGATCTCAATTTCTAATAATAACAATTTTAATAACTTAATCATATCTCTTTCAAGAAATTTCTCAGTCTTGGAACAACTGACAAGATATTTTCGCATATTCTGAATGGACTTTATTTATAAGAATGACCTAAAATTTATTTGTTTTGTCCTACTTCTCAAAATCTGATCAAATATTTTTTTTGTACCCCTTTTTAGTCAGACAGAGAAATTTTTGACACTCCATCAAATTGATCAGTCAGTTAAGTGCCATATGTAATACATGCTTGGATGATCATGTCTCTTTTGATCCATGACTGACCAGGCAGAAGATTTTCCCATGACAGATTAGCATTTCTTTCTGCAGTAAACTGGTTGCTCAACCAAGGTTATAGAGCCTAATCTGTCCTGTTATTCAACGCCATACACTTATCTTGCGTCTGTCAAGCTGTCATCACATTTAAGATATGGTGGAAAGATGAGAAACTTCAACTCTGTATATAAGAAATAGTTTTATTCTAAATTTCATGCTATAAATAAGAAATACTTGTGTAATTCAGATTAATTTAAATTTAAATTTACTAATTTTAAAATTTTAGATTCCAATCAGTATAATTTCTGTTTAAAATACCCCACAGTATTTTGCTTACTGGAAATAGTAAATGTAATCATTAAGCTTTCAATAAAAGCTAAAATAAGTTTTGAGAAAGCATTTTCATTTTTTAAAAATCAATTTAAAAGTTAGTTATCAAAAGTGAGTAAAGTTACCGATATGAAATCATATTAAAATAAGTGAATTTACAGTAAATATTAAATTCTATAGAAGGAAATATGAAAACAATTGTGACTCTGTGTTGTCATCTTCTTTGATGCTGATAATCCACAGCCATTTACGTTCATGATGTAAATAAACAAATTGAATGTTAATATTCGTGAAAACATAAATTACTTCATTTTCTATGATTGCAAAATAATTTTAATGACTGTATTTTTATTTAACCTTAAAAATTTATTTTAATGTCTTAGAGCAAACCACATTATTCACAAATAAAGAGTCTGCAATGTACTGTAAAGATGGCCAAATTGTAAACATCTACATTTACAAGTATGTATGCACATGTATTTGTAAATTTAGATTACTTTTTCTGTACTATATTAAAAAATAAAATTTATTTGTTTGTAAGCTTAAAATAGATTTTTATTGACTATCAGTCAGTTGAGTGCCATACGTGATACACACTTTGGGCAATCATGTCTCGAAAGAGACGTGACTGACTGGACAGAAGGTTATCACGCAGTAGGTTGTCATTACTTTCTGTGGTAGACTAGTTGCCAGCCAAGGCTATAGAACCCAGTCTATCCTATTATTTAACCCATAACT
Source organism: Ascarosepion bandense (assembly GCA_037127315.1). NCBI lineage: Eukaryota > Metazoa > Mollusca > Cephalopoda > Sepiida > Sepiidae > Ascarosepion > Ascarosepion bandense. The sequence goes on along the minus strand of JBBBDQ010001905.1, from coordinate 1,306,831 downwards.
GGAGGGGATAGATGGATTAATGCCTTTCCTAAGGGTATTTGTGCATCAGTAAATGCAAGGGTTCAACTGGAATTTGAACTCGGCACCCTGATTTGTCATTCAATGCCCCACAATGCACATTATTGACCATATATTATTAAAAATGCATTTATAAATAAAATACAGAGTTGGGAATGCTTATTTGTGATTTAGCCTATTGACAAGTAAATTTGGAGACAAATAAATTTGACTTAAGTAATTTTTTGATTTATGTCACTTCTTCTGGAACAAATTACTGACATATGGTGAGATATACCTTTAATGTACTGAAAATAGACCCATGTACTTTTCCCACCTTTATAAGAAATGATGGTTCCGCATATTTTCACAAGTTGATGATGTTTACGCTTGTTACTGGTAAATGCTATTTGGACACCATCAAGTAAACAACATTTTGGCATATAAAAATGGCTTCTAATTTGGTAACTGACAGTAGGATATTGATTCAAAACAGTTCATAAATGCCGATGAAGTCAATGAAAACAAAGATTGTTCTGGAAATTATGATGTATTTTGCTGGTAATATATCACTCATCGGTATTGATATAGGGATCTCAGGTGACAAGAAAAAAAAACAATCATGTTTTCACTGAAATTATGAGCTAGGTGAAAAAATGCCCCAGTAACTTCTTTTTCAGTTTTTTTTTTTTTGTTTTTTTGTTTTTCTTGTTTTTTTTTTTTTTTGTTTTTTTTTTTCTTGTTTTTTTTTCTTGTTTTTTTTTTCTTGTTTTTTTTTGTTTTTTTTCTTGTTTTTTTTTTTGTTTTTTTTTTGTTTTGTTTTTTTCTTGTTTTTTTTTTGTTTTTTTTTTCTTGTTTTTTTTTTCTTTGTTTTTTTGTTTTTCTTGTTTTTTTTTTGTTTTTTTTTTCTTGTTTTTTTTTTTTTGTTTTTAAATAGAAATGCTGGAAACCTTGATACAAAACAAAAAAAAAAGAAAAAGAAAATCATTACAGAAAGTTAAAAAGTGTTAAAAATAATCTCTGTTCCAAGTCATGAAGATTTGTAATATTGTAGTAATTACTGATAAATTAAGGTGAATTGATGTCTATTGCAACATATCAACCTTTTTGGGGTTTTGTGATGTCAAATTTTTATTATATGTAAGTTAATAGGTAAACATGTCTCTATAGACAAACACTGGTCAGGTATAGACTTGAGTCCATAGACAAAACATTCATCTTGTTCATGTCTATAGCAAGGAAAAGCAGTCCAAGACTTCAACACAGATTGTAATAATATGAGAGAGTGAGTCATATAACAGCAGTGGGTTGAGTCCAAATTCTTGCTGAGCCTGTTGGCTACTCTTTCCCACTATTTCCTTTGAGAAAGCCATGAATCCATCATCTATCTATCTATCTATCTATCTATCTATCTCAGTCTGTTCATATCTATCTATCTATCTATCTATCTATCTATCTATCTATCTATCTCAGTCTGTTTATATCTACCTCACAGTCTTTATCTGTCTCTGTGCATTATGTCTTCTTCTGTTCATGTCGCCACAAGCAAGGCATTTTATTGCCGCTGTTTTGCAGGGGTTACATAGGAGGAAAGTTTTGAGAAAGAGTGACAGGTTACAGGGGGTGTCAGGAAGTGAGTAAGAGAAGGATGAGAATACTGATGAGAGTGGAGTGGACGGAGAAAGAAGCATGAGAGAGAGGATGCAGGTTAGTGAGATAGGAGATGACTATTGACTTTACATTTAAATTCTTGGAGATTTTTTTTATTTTTTATATTTTTCTTCTTTCTCGGTCTATTTCTAGCTGACTTTTGATATTTCCATTAATAGTTGAGTGTAACTGCCATCTAATTTTTTGTCAGTGACTGTTAATGTCTAATTAGTTGACCATATAAGAGAACTATTTCTGTTTGTCTAAAGTGTAGCACTTTCAGCCTGTTTTTCATTTTCAACTTCCAGATGGCATTCATCTTTCATTGTGCTGACCACACAACTATCCATTCAACTTGCTACACCCATTGTCAACCTTGACAGAAGTGAGTTAATGAAATGCAGTGGGAAAATAAAAGAAAAGAAATTCTGAATGCCAATAGATTTAGATTATTCTTTTTCTATCTTGAGGCTTTAGAATTATCTAAAGTGCATCTTTTTTTTAATAAAACATCTTATGTCTATCATGACAATACCCCACTGACATCATATCATTTTTTGTCATTGCGTTGGCTTAATTAAAAACAGCAGCCATTACTTGGCTTCTCCAGCATTTTCTGGAAGAGGTCCAAAATTTCTTGTCCATGAATTTCGTAGAGAATGAATAAAGCAGACTTGGGTTTATTAAGAAATCATATCACCATTTTTGTTTTTTCACTAAATTAAATACTGTAATTATTCATGTCCCTTACTTTGAGTGATAAAATTCTGAAAAAAAAAAAAACTTTACTAATATATAATACACACTGACTTTTAGAATTTGTTCCAATTAAATTTAAATTCCTGTTTTTAGATGAAGAGAAAGCTAGAGGGAAACCAAGAGGCAACAGAAATGTGTTTACTAAAGCAGCAGCCTGTAGAGGGTGCAACAACAGTAGGCATATGATCAAAAAGCAAAATAAATAAAGTGTTTATATTTAACTTGAATAAAGTGTTTATTTCATGTTTTGTCTGTTTTTACATATTTAAAACGTCTTCCTTACTCACATATAAATACTTTCATGGCTTCTGCTCAGACAAACTTAAGTCACTGATGCCTCCTCAACAGGTGTTTACTTGTGCAACCAGACTGGCAACTGGGTCCCACCCATTCACAGTCAGGTTAGCCAAATGCAGATGACAATTCTACTCCTGCAGCTTCTTCTCTCGCACTTCCCGCCTGTGGAACTCGCTCCCGTATTCTTGCTTTCCTGACGGCTACAACCTCCAGAAATTTAAATGCAAAGTCAATACTCATCTCCTAACCACTGGACTCTAGCTCTCTCCCCACCCCCGTATAAGCTTCCCTTTCTCTCCACCTATATATCTGTCATCGCACCTGCATTCTCAGCTTTCTATTGTTCCTTTCTAACTAGTTTGTACTCCTCACTCTTTTTTAATTAATCTTTTTACATTTATGTAGCCCCCTGCACATCAGTGGCGTTTCCGCCTTGCTCGGGGTGAAATGATTTAAAAAAAAAAAAAAAATTTCCAGCCCCTATCATGCTGCCACTCCTTTGGAGCATACAATCAAGTAGTTGGTTCTGGGCATCACCAAACATTATTATGTCACTATATGAAAAAATAGCAAAAGATATCTAAATAATGTTGGCTGGTTGTTTTGTTTTTATGGCATATCAACACCTCGGCGGGTCATTTATTGCCAACTACATTTTATTTATTTATTGCTGGTAATACCTTTTTCTTTCAACAATTTATTTTTAAGTGTAAGTTTTTGTGTCTAGTAATAGGATGTGCATTGTGGTGCATGGAATGTGAAATCAGGGAGCCAAGTTCGAATTCCAGTTGAATTCATTGCATTCACTTACGCACAGATACCCTTGGGAAAGGTATTAATTCGTCTCTTCCTTCCAGTTATGGGTTAAATAACAAAACAGACTGGGTTCTATGGCCTTGGCTGGCAACCAGTCTACTGCAGAAAGCAATGGCAACCTACTGCAGGATAATCTTCTGCCCTTTTGAGACATGATCGCCCAAGCGTGTTTCATGTATGGCACTTAACTGACTGACTGAATACTTTTTTCTTTTCGAGTATCAAGATTCATTGAGATTTGTTTTTAAGGGCAGGGTCCCCAAGTCCTACCCTTGTTATTTAACCCATAACTGGAGGGAAGGGATGGATTAGTACCTTTCCCAAGGGTACCAGTGCTTAAGTGAATGCAGGGTATTCAAATGGAATTTGAACTTGGCTCACAGATTTCTCTTTCCAAGCCAACATCCACTGCACCACAATGCACATCCATCACTGAACGCTTAAAGCGCTTGGTATTCCCAAGCGGTCACCCATCTAGGTACTGACCAGGCTCACGTTGCTTAACTTCAGTGATCAAACGAGAACCGGTGTATTCAACGTGATATGCCATAAGTGATAACAGTGAATTTTGGATAATATCACAGATGAATTTATATATTATCCAAAATTCACCGCCATATAAAAAGACAGTTTACACTATTGAGATTATGTGGATTGTTGTTCTCATCTCTGTTGCCATATTCACTGGATCTATTTAACTTGTACAGTGAGAATATTTTGAGGAACTTAGATGTTATGCCAGGATTTGTCATCAGAGGCCACAACTTGAACAACATAAGATACGCAGCTGACACAGTGTTGATTGCAGAAACGGAAAGGAAATGGCAGAACCTCCTGCAGAAGATAGCTGAAGAGAGTGACAAGAAGGGATTACAAATAAACTGCAAGAAAACTGAATGCATGGTCATCAGCAAAAAGGGCAACCCAAAGTGCCAAATACAGGTTGGGGATGTAAAAATCAAGCCGGTACAAAAATTTAAATACCTAGGAAGTGTTCTAACTTAAGATAGAAAGTGCGACACAGAGATTCGAAGGTGAATTGGCATGGCAAAGGACGTGTTCCAGAAGCTGACTAAAGTATTAAGACACAGGAAACTTTAACTAGAAACAAAGAAGAGAGCACTGGATTGCTATGTGATGTCAGTTCTTCAATATGGCAGTGAATGTTAGTCAATGTCAACAAAGATGAAGGAAAAACTTGAAGCAACTGAAATGTGGTTCTACAGAATGATGCTGCAGATATCGTGGATCGAGCATGTAAGAAATGACAAGGTGTTGGAAAGAATGGAAATGAAAAGGACATTAATATTGAGCATCAGGAAGAGACAACTGAAGTTTCTGGGACATGCAATGAGGAAGAACCTGATACTAACAGGCCAGATTGAAGGAAAAAGAGACAAAGGAAAGCAGTGGATAATATATTTGAAGGGCCTGAGCAGGTGGATGATAGAACGGGGGCTGCAAGACATTACAGGAGAAATCATGCTAAGAGCCACCAGGGATAGGAAGATGTGGAAGGCCATGATTGTCAGGACCCTGAAAGGACAAGGCACTTATAAGAATCACAGATGAAGAAGAGAATTGAAGCAACAAAGATGTGGTATATCATGTTAAATATCTGTGCATCACGTAAATTATAAGTGTCTCATGTAAGTCTATCAGGTTAAATGTACAGTGTATCATGTTAAGTGTATTAAAATCCCAAGTGCAATCAATGATAGAATTAATTTGGTAGACCACCTTAAAATTCTGCTTTCTCTCTTTCGCAATTGATTTTGATTTTGCAAAATAAGAATATATTTAATATTTACAAGCCAAGGAGACTGAGATACACTGGAGGGTATTTTTTATATGAATACATTTGGATCACTCATTATTAACATACGTTGTTTATGTTAAACGTGAAGAACTCCTGTAAAAGTTCACAGCCTCACTAGGCTAGGCATTCATTATTTTTCTGTTTTATTTAATAAGATAAACTTAAATTAAGTATTGCTGCCTAAATATACTATGTTTAATATATATATATATAAAACAAAGGAAAACAAAACATGACGTCTCTTTCCAAATACTTTTGGAAGTTAAAAAAAAGAAAATAAAACATCTGAAGTTAAAAGAAAAATCCTCAGACAAGCAAGAACACCTAAATCAATAAAGAAACCATGCTTCCTTTGTCTTCAAGAAAAAATTGAAACCATTAAATTGATGAATATTAACAGACTTGAAACCACAGTAAACTGCAAACACATTAAAGAACTAACCTTACAATCATGCTAAAAAATACTGCAGAAACCAAAGCTAGGACTTCTTAGAGACGATAAACCCTTATAATATTAACAACACTCTCACATCAAATTTTACCTATTCCACACCATAAACTGTGATCTATTTTTAAAGTTTTAAAGAAAAAAGTGATTTCCGAAATTTAAAATTAAAGTTAACTATACAAAATTAGATTAATTATAAAAATTGAGTTTAAATACAAAAATATTGTATAGTTGTACAAATAAACATTAGAGATAGGTCCAATCCTATTCCTCCCCCCTTATACTTCCTTACTCTCCTCTTTTACTAAACCCAAAGAATAAAGTCTAGCCATTAGGCTATAAAGCTATACCCCATCTAATGTTAACTCTGTCTACAAAATTCCCGACTCATTCATTAATCAACTCTATTCCCAACCCATTCCCTCTTTCAAGACTTATTCCCTTATTGCTAACCCCCACCAACATCCCACACACAACTCACCAAATATAAGAAAAGAGGCTTTCCAATCCTTTCCGAACAACCTGAAGAGACATTGTAATTTTGATGTTGAAACAAAATGTACATTTTTGTGGTGAAAAAAAAATTTGTACATTTTATATTTATATATATATATATATATATATATGAGAGAGAAAATGATTTATAAATGTTTATATCTCAGGAAAATATCAAGAAAATTAATGACAAAGTATAAAAAAAACAGAGCCAAGTTCAAATTTTAATTGAATTTGTTGCATTCATTTATGCACAAATAAACTTGGGAAAGGTATTAATCTGTCTCTTTCCTCCAGCTATGGGTCAAATAACAGGACAGATTAGGTTCTGTAGCCTTGGCTGGCAACCAGTCTACAGCAGAAAGCAATGGCAACCTACTGCAAGATAATCTTCTGCCCAGTACGTCATGTCTCTTTCGAGACATGATCGCCCAAGCGAGTATCATGTATGGTACTTAACTGATCAGTTGGGCACTTTGATGTGGTGTAACGGGGAACAAGCTTGCCTCGCTAGAATTAATTAAAATTGAGTAGTGAGTTTCATCCTCACTGGGTGTCTCATACTGTTAGACTTGTGCCACATCTAAGCTGTGCTTAGTAAACTGTCATTCAGATGCCTTTCTTTTCTGTGTTATTCATTACTGAACAACACCAAGCTAAATAGCTGACTTGAGCAGCCTTTAAATGAGTACAGTCAAAAGTGACCTTTTTCAATTAAGTTAATTCCAACTAAACACTCCTAATGCCATCTGACTTCAAATAGACAATATATATTTTAGCCAAGCCAGTAGACAATATATGGATGTGTGCATAATGTATTGGTTATTTTCGTGGAAATTGGGACTCATGTGCTGGGTTTAAATTCCAGCGGAAACTGTTGCTCCTACTTTTGCACAAATATTCTTGGAAAGCTATGAATCCATCTCTTCACTCTCCAGTCAGAGATTAATAGCAGGAGAGAGGGAGTTCTTCAGAGAGAGGGAGTTCTTCAGCCTTAAATGGCAACTAGTCTAAGAGAAAAATGATTTTGAATTCAAACCTATTAATTGCAGGGCTAGCGATTCCACCCTATAAAAACCTACTGATTTATGGCTTATCAACCTTTTGTCAATTACTTAAAGCTGAATCATATTTTGGATCGTGACAATAATTCTTTTTGCAGGTGAATATTTCACTAACAATTTTTTGAGAATAACAATTATTTTTCCAGATACAAATCTTAGTATTTAACCCATAGCTGGAGAGAGGAAATAGATTCATACTGTTTCCAAAGTTATCTGTTTGCAAGTGAATGTAATAAACCTGACTGGAATTTGACCTCTGATTCCTATTTCTGAGCTGTCATTCATTACACCACCTGTACATCCCTACTTGTTATAGAAACAATAGCTATAACATCTAGTGTGGTGAGGCTGTGGTCCTTTCCTGTGCAAGGGAATTTGCAGGGTTAAAATAGCGTGCATATCATACACACATTCAGTAGCAACAATTTATATTCATAGACTAATAATAAACTTGTTTATTGTTCTGTAGTTTAATTTATTTTATTTACTTTTTTCCTCAAACTTAAATTTGACTATTATAAGTTGGTAGACATTGACAGAATAATATATACATCTTACCAAACACAGACTTGATTTTGCAGTAAAAAAAAAAGAGAGAGAAAAATGAAACCCAAATATTTCTGCTTTTCTATAAATTAAACTTTCATATGAACTTCCAGTTCATTATGCAGTTGTTTTCCAATTTTCAGAAGATTCAAGTAACAAGATTCTATATTGTTTTTTCATATTTCTTATATCCACAATCACGAGTTCCATAACCTATTCTGAGCCGATATCCACTGCACCACAATGCACATCCATAAAAATTTATGGAACGCTTCACAAATTTGTGCGGCATCCTTGCGCAGGAGCCATGCTAATCTTTTCTGTATCGCTCCAATTGTAGTATATGTACTGCCGAAGCAAGTACTGATCTATACTTGAGTCAAAAGTTTAAAATTTGTCAGAAACTTTTACTAGTTTTGTTTTCACAAGTCACAGTGTAGATATAAGTAAGGCCTATACTTGAGTCCAAAGGTAGGCATTGGTCCAGTTATGTCAGACTAGAAAACATGTCATGAAACTTGAATGACATGTTAATTTTTATTCAACCTCAAAATGCAAGGAAATTTGCCAGATACTGAATTCTTGTTCTCCAGAGATGCAAGGTGATATGCCAAATTGTATGCAGAAGGAAAGTCAGAAATTTCAAATCATGTGCCCGAGTCTTCTGGTGCCAATGAGAATTTAATTTTCGTGTGAATGCTTGTCTCAGTTGGTTTCTATGTCAGTGATGGCAATAATTTATGGAGATTAAGGTTTAAACTTTGATTTTGTCAGTATTGGTTAAAAATTTTATAGTTGTCCATCCATCTTAGATAAAAAACAAGATTTTATTTCATGGTCTCTAAAACTCTATATTGAAAAAACGCTGAATAAATTATAAAACAAAAAGGAAAGTTGATAGAATTATAGCAGTTAATAATTCTATTATTATTCTGCATGTTCATTAGCTTGTATGTTACATCCTGCCAGTATCTCATAATTAATAGACTATAGTGGATATCAGCTCCGAATGAGAAATTGGGGAGCCAGGTTCAAATTCCAGTTGAATTCGTTGCATTCACTTACGCGCAAATACCCTTGGGAAAAGTATTAATCTGTCTATTCCTTCCAGTTATGGGTTAAATAACAGGACAGATTGGGTTTTATAGCCGAGTTTGAATTCCAGTTGAATTCGTTGCATTCACTTAAGTGCAAATACCCTTGGGAAAGATATTAATCCATCTATTCCTTCCAGTTATGGGTTAAATAACAGGATAGATTGGGTTCTATAGCCATGGTTGGCAACCAGTCTACCGCAGAAAGCAATGGCAATCTTCTGCCCAGTCAGTCATGTCTCTTTTGAGACATAATCGCCCAAGCATGTTTCATGTATGGGACTTAACTGACTGATTCTTTAGGAGCCTTTTCTGCTTATTTTCTTTTCCATCTGGGAATCAAAACAAATCCTTTTATAACATCAAAAAAATTTAACTATTTTGATAAGTTTTTAAATCAGTATCACCTAATAACCAATGCGCGTTTTGGTGCAATGAATATTGGATCAAAATGTGAAATTGGAAAGCTGAGTTCAAATTCCAATCAAATTTGTTTCATTCACTTACTCATAAATTCATCTTCTATCTCCATAGCTATGGGATAAATAGCAGGACACATTGGGTTCTTTAGCCTAGGTTGGCAACCAATCTAAATCCCCTGCACAACAGTGGCAGTATAATGCCTTGCTTGGGACAATACGATAATAAAAAGAAAAAAAACTGAGCTGACACTGCCTCACTATTGTCATTTTCTCCATAAGTTTCACAGAAAGGAAATTAAAATACACAATGGTCTTCATTATAATAGAAAGGATATATATATATACACACACACAAACTACACTAAATAAATTACTATATATAAATATATATATTTATATATCCCTTCCATTTTCTTGCTTCCCCAACAGCTACAATCGCCAAGAATTCAAATGTAGAGTTATCTCCTATCTCACTAACCTACATCCTTTCTCTCATGCTCCTTTCTCCGTCCACTCCACTTTCAGCAGTATTATCATTTTTCTCTTATCCACTTCCTGACACCCCCTGTAACCTGTCACTTTTTCTCATAACTTTCCTCCTATGTAACCCCCTGCACAACAGTGGCAGTAAACTGCCTTGCTTGGGGCGACATGATTATTAAAAAATAAGATAGAAATGGCAACCTACTATGGGAAAATCTTTTGCCTAGTCAGTCATGGATTGAAAGAGATGTGATCACACAAGGCAATTAATGGACTGATCACCCCCAAGCAAAGCAGTAAAGCCACTAAAATGCAAGAAGTTACCGGGTGCGGAAGAATTAGGAATCTAAGCATTGATAGTTAACAGAAAGAGAAGAGACTAATCAGGAGGACAGTAGATAGTCATTGACATTGCTTTTAAATTTTTGCAGATTAAAATTGGCTGGAAAGCATGGAGCTGGAAGGGAGAAATGTATGAGAAGAAGTTACGAATAATTGACTCTGCTCAAAAAAAATTCATAATAACATATCAATATTTAAATTTCATTGTTTTCTTTTACCTCCTCAATTTTTAGGGGTACACAGGAATGTATCAAAAATGCTAAAGAACAAAGAAGAACAAAAGATTGGAAAACCCTGGTTTAAGCAGTAGGGATATCATTAGCGCATGAAAGACATGCTTTTAGAATAAAGAATAACTTTTTTAATAGACATTAAGTAAAGTATTTTTTTCTAAAGACATGATAGTTCTCTTTGATTAACACAATGTCTATATAAAATTATCTACACATCTGCAATATTTTAGATAGAGAGACCAAAGAACAATGAATATAATGGACAATTTTATAGACATTTAAAATATCACATTTTTTTTAGTTAATAATTATAGCAGCTGTTAAAAGAGCAAGCTGTAAATATTCTAGCTTGGCAATAATAAAATTGCATGTTTTATTTAAATATATACTAGCAGTATAGCCCGGTGTTGCTTGGGTGTAATGAAAGCTTTAAAACTAATCCATGGTTCTGGACCTCAGACTCTTTGGACGTTGGCACAAAAGATTAAAAAGCAATAGTTGTTTCCAGTTAAAGCGAAACCATAGACTGAAAGAAAAATGAATGGATGTAAGTCAAATTTTGATTTCCTGCTATCGATATCAAATAAGTTTTTTTTGTTGTAAACTGAAGTTTGAAGGCTAAATAAGTCCTCTGAGTAAATGGTATCATGGCTGAGACTAAGAACTATAATTATACCTACTTAGAGCCAAACCCTAAGCAAAAACTAAAATAAAAGGGCTGAAAAAAATACAGACATACAGGCAGATAAACACACACAAACATCTTGCCCTTTGTATATATATATATATTATCTATTTTCTGCACTATTGTAAGAACTGCAACCTTGAAACCTCTGAATATCGTTTCTTATGTCTTTGTCTATGAGTATATCAAATTTGATTAAAATCGGACCACTCCTTCTATAACCCGATTGTTTCAATTATCAGTATTTATCGGGGCTACCTCGACACAAAACCTAGCTAAGAACACTTGCAGACGCTTATAGTACAACTGTGTAAATTTTCAAGAAAATCGGTTCAGCCGTTTCGGAGTCTATAGGTAACGGACACACACACACACACACACACACACACACACACACACACACACACACACACACACACACACAGTTCCATTTATAAATAAGTTTAGATAGATTATTGGAAATTAAAAAACAACAGCAAGAACTCAATTATTACCTGGAATATCATAGCTAAATCCAAACATTACAATGGAAAAGAAGATAAATGTAATCTACACCTTTTAGAAAAACTTGTCCTCTTAAACCATATCAAGAATCCTAATTTGCTTAATAAAAAAAGTGATTTAATGACGACATGCTGCCATAGAAAAAAATACTTACTTAAATTCTTCAACCCAGATTGATATAGATCCCTCATTACGTTTGCCTATTTCTTTCTTTCTTTCTTTCTTTCTTTCTTTCTTTCCCACCCACATTAGTACTTTTAAAAGTTATGAATTAAAACCCTTTTATTTTTTCTCCTTACATTTTTAATTCTTAACTCTAAATTTTATCCCTTAATTTTTCTTTGTATCTTTATTTTCTTTTATTTTTTCATTATTTAAAATTTTAATTTCCCCTACACTTTTTATGTAAATGCAACATTTGAATATTTAAATTTTTTTATTTTTTTATTTTAATTTAAATTTAAAATTTAAATTTAAAATTTTTATCCACATGTAACTGGAGAATGTTCAAATTTTTAATCTTGTTATTAAAAAAGCAGTAACTTAACTTCAGATTTAATTCTGATGAACATGAGTGAACTAAAATTAAAATCTGTTAAACCGTTAGTTTGAAATGTGTACCTGATAATTGCATAATGCATGAAAGTCATGCCATAGACGTAGGATAATAAGTATATATATATATATATATATATATATATATATATATATATATATATATCATCAATATATGTATATTTTTTATAGTCGTATGGCCCCAAGCAAGGCAGTTTACTGCCATTGGTTTGCAGGTGTTTACATAGATTGAAAGTTATGTTAAAGAGTGACAGGTTATAGGGGGTGTCAGAAAGTGGGTTAGAGAAGGTTGTGAATACTGACAAGAGTGGAGTGGATGAAGAAAGGTGCATGAGATAGATAGATATGCCGTAAAACAATTAAAAAAAGGTATTCATTTTTTTCAGTTTGAAAAAAAATATAATAAATAAATAAAAATTATTGAAATTTGTAGATCCATGTCTGAAGATTAACTTAATTCTTCACTTCTACATGCATAAATATATATCTATATGTGTGTGTGTGTGTGTGTGTGTGTGTGTGTGTTAAATTGGAATTGATGCTTTGTGCCAAAAATTCCTGTTTTTTTCAGTAGTTTACTAGTAGAAAGGTATTTTAGGCAAGCAGGTTTTTGTCATAAAGTGATCAATATGAAGATAAGGATAGATTGTTAATAGAATTAATTTAAATAAGTTTGTCACTTAGCTGCAGAAAAACAAAATCCCTGAAGAGCAAAGATGTCACAATCATGCCTTCACAAAATTCTTCACATAAATTATATATATATATATATATATATATATATTAGCAAAGACTTGACACTACAGAGCATCAATACTGATTTGAAAAGACACAAAGGCATTTTCTAATTTTCCATTTTTTTCTTTTAGGAATTCTTTCTTGGAACTTTTATTATTCTTTTATTTACGAATTGTTTTACTAATAAATTCTTTTAATTGCATTGTAATTTTTTCCTTTCTAATTTGCAATTTTTCTGAGAAAAATGTCTTGTGCTGTCTAATTTTTCCAACGTTATTTTTCTGAAGAAGTGTTGGCCTGAATGGATTCCACAAAGAAAAGAAATATAATGTTTTCAAGTTTTTTCATGCTTTAACACGTGCATGACCATGACATTACAACATATAAAAAAAATTCCATTTTGGATAATTTCCATGTCCTAATGAACGCTAGCAATTTGTTGACCGTTATATTTGAAACAGGAAAAAAATGTACCGTAATTTTTAGCAACACAGTTTTCCAGTTACATTTGTTACCATAACTCACACTCCTGAAGATGATCTCGGAAAGAGGTTGAAAGTACTTGGATACCTTAAAAAATGAATGAAAATAACATCTGTCAATGTTACAGCTCATTTCTGACATCTTTTGATTGTAATATGTGAAATATTATCTGTGAGTATGAATGAATATTATTAAAAATAAGCAAATATATTGTTTGCAATTTATTTAATCTAACATATATATTTATATATATATATTAAATGTAAATATTAATGTCTATTTGGGCAGCAACCTTTCTATGAAACATCATTCATTAAATACAACTGGCAAAGAAGATTTAAGTTTTTTTTAGCAATCTTGTCTTTCTGTTTTGTAAGAGAAGGAACTACAAAAATAGGAGTACTTATTCCAAGCCTTTACAAGCTGAACATGGCTGAAATAGATGCAAAATTATATATGTGTAGTTTATTTTCATTTGGAGGTGGTCATATTATTTTCCATATTTTGTCATGTTTGAAAGTTTGTATATTTTTAAATTTTCATTTGTATGTTTTGTTTTTCTTGTTATTTATTATGATTTGTATAGCAAAGTTGATATTTATTCATATGTCTATATTTTCTCATTAGCTTTTTTTTTTATTTAATATTTTACTTTGACTTTTAATGCTAATTATTGCTAGTTTCTCTACTAGCCATAATTTACAGTTTTTTACTGTTATAGCAATGTGGTGGTGCACTTTTTATTATTTTCCATTTAATTTTGGTGGTAATGTTATTTTCTTTCTAGTTCTATGTGTATTTTTCTCTGTTGAGTGATGTTTTGTGATTATTAAATCTTACTTTAAAGGATGTTTCTGTTCCTCCTTTGTAAATCTTTTCCTTTGTGTTGGTGCTATTTGTCATGGTTGCTTTGTATATTATGTTGTTTGTTAGACATTTATTATTAAGTAGACAGTAGTCTTTCTTTCACAGTTACATTTATTTGTATTGTGTTGTTGTTATTGGTTTTATTGTGTATTTCCTTGTTGCGTTTGGTTAGTTTTTTCTCCATATTTTCCATACAGCTATAACTGATTTTTACTGTGTTTTTGTTGATGTTTTTGATATTTTATTGTGTTTGAGGGAATATTTTTTTGTTATATTGAAAAATATCTTATCTATTCTGCTTTATATTGTTGTTGTAGAGTGGGTTGAACTAGATTATGTTTGTTATTCTGTTGTTTCATTTTTGTTTGTGTATTGGAGTTTATTTGAGTATCTGCTGTTTCTAAGTGCTGACTTGTATGTTACTTTGGTTTTGCTGAATATTTTTATGTTACTGTAGTTTATGGATGGCCTTTTGTTTATAGATATGGGTATGTGCTTGAATACACTGGGAGAGTGATTGGAATTTTTGTTGAATCATCAACAAATTTAAACAAGACAACAGAATCAAACAATTACCGAAAGTAGAACCATTCACTAAACTAAAAGTCGGCAAAGATAACTTCTTAAATCAACATGCAGACTAATAAGCTCCACAAAATCTAACGTCAGAAAAAAAAGCTTTTACCATTTAACTATTGTAAAATGAATGACACACATTTTTGTAATAAAAATCTGTCGTAAATAATCAGGCCAGTATATATAAATATATAATACTGTTTAATTAAAAACAAAATATCTACTTAAATATGAATATCGATCAAAAATAATGTTCAAACAAATCATTTCAAATTGTCGGATGCTTATAACCAAGTTTCGTTAATCTTCGTTAATTTCCGTAATATATATATATATATATTACACCTAATGAGCCAGATGAACCTACCTAGGTTTCACCAAAACGGATGGCCAGCTTTCCCTGACAATCTGTTTAGGTAAAACCTAGGTAGGTTCATCTGGCTCATTAGGTGTTATCTATTTATTTTGCTCTACCTCTGTATTGAGCAGTTTCTGTTAGATGATTACTCGTATCAGGTTTTTTCTTTGGGCTTCGTGTTGATTTCGGTCCAAACATTTTTGACTGACATTCATGTACTAAGATCTTTCTTTTTTTAAAACCATTTTTACCATCTGCCAAAAGTTTTCAAGGAAAGTTTTCGACACGAGTATAATTATGATCTCATTTATATATAATACTGTTTAATTAAAAACAGAATATCTACTTCATATTGAATACTGCTGCCACATTTGGTCGGGTGCCCCTGCTATTCTCCTCAGGCTTCTTGACAAAATACAGCGGAGAATCTGTAATGTGATAGATACCGACTTAGCTAACCGCCTGCAGATACTCTCTCACCGGTGTGACATGGCTTCCCTGTGCCTCTTCTATAAGTACTTTCACAGCTTCTGCTTGGATGAACTTAAATCACTGGTGACCCCTAGGTGTGAATTTGCACGAGATACTAGATTGGCAACTAGGTCCCACCCCTTTACAGTGAAACTGATAAAATGTAACCGCAATTTCTACTCCAACATCTTCTTTTCTTGCATTTCCTGCCTGTGGAATTCCCTTCCACATGATTGCTTCCCCAATGACTACAACCTCCAGAAGTTTAAATGTAAGGTCAGTAGACACCTCCTAACACACTAACTGGCACTCATTCCCTCCAACACTCTCCCTACGTACCTCCTAACTCGTCTATCACCCTCCCTCTGACATTTCCTATACCCAATCGCTCTATGTAACCCCCTGCGCTATAGTGGCAGTGGACTGCCTTGCTTGGGGTGATATGATTAAAAAAAAATAAAATAAAATATGAGTATCGATCAAAAATAATGTTCAAACAAATCATTTCATATATATATATATATATATATATATATTTCTACTGGCATGAATTTTTAAGAGAAATTTTTGTTGCAGAAATGTGTGTCATTTGACTCGATTCAAACATGCGACACCTAACAACATAGGGGAAGCCACCAATTGATCTGGTGTGTCTTAGACCACTCAACCATGAATGATTCTACAGTCTAATTGAAGTTAAATCGTGTCTTATGTATGCAAATTTCAATTTTTTGTAAATAACCATCTCTGCTCTGAAATGTATTGTAATGTAAACATACACTGTTATGGAATATCTACTCAAATGCAAGTATCAATTAAAGATAATGCTTAAACAAATAGAGTAAATATGATGCTGGTGAATTTAATTTTGTCAATCTCTGGAATTTTTTTATTTGTGGTCAAGCAGTGTAAGATGCACCAGATCAATTAGTGGCATCCCCGATGTTGTTAGGGAGTTGCAGGTTTGAATCCTGCCAAATTACACATTTTCATAACAAAAAATTTTAATTAAAAACAGAATATCTACTTAAATATGAGTATCGATCAAAAATAATGTTCAAACAAATCATTTCAATTGTTAAATGTAAATGCCTCTTCTACTCGAAGAAATAGTAGAAGACATACACTAAAAACCAATAGAAAAAAAAAAACAATCTGTTGGTTAATAAATAACACATCACTCAATAAATCCCAGGCCTAACTAATTGTTAGGGTGGCACCCCTGTGAGTCGATTGACTAATGGACTATTCCTGACGTCACGTCTGGTTACCAGGTTCTGTCTTCCGGGCAGTCAGAGCCAGAGACTTAGAGAGTAAAGGTCGTAATCTGAATTGTCCTGTAGCTGAGTCGAGATACGACTCAGCTTTAACAACTATTTGTATTTTTGTTAAGAAATTATTTTATTTCACTGTTCCCGAGTCTTCTCGTTAGTTATTTCAACAATAACTTCAGAATACTAATAATAAAACAATAACTTGAAGGGCAAAATTCAACTTTATTCCGCAACAATACTCCTTTCTGAATTAATGAAAATCATTACAAGAAATCCCTTTCAGGTACATTTGATGCACTTGAGCCGAACATTGAAAAAACAATTGCTGCTATATGAGCAGAGACACAACAAAGTGATTTTGCAGCATGACAATGCTAGGCCACATGTTGCAAAATGGGTAAAAAGCTACTCGAAAACGCTTAAATGGGAAGCCCTACCCTACCTGCTGTATTCACCAGACATTGCTCTATCTGATTATCAGTCAGTCAGTTAGTGCTATACATGATACATGCTTTAGGCGATCATTTCTTGAAAGAGACATGCCTGACTTGGAAGAAGATTATCTTGCAATCTGTTATCTGTGGTAACTGGTTGCCAACCAAGGCTATAGAACCCAATCTGTCCTGCCATTTAACTTAAAGCTGGAGAGAGAAGAGATATATTATATTACATTATTATATTATGTATAATTAGTAGGGGATCAGTTTATTACTTCAGAACAATATAAAACCGATCCCCCACTTTATGCCCAGTAGAAGTTTTAATTATGTTTCCAACTATTATCTTCATTCAGTCAGTTAAATGCCATACGTGATACATGCTTTGGGCAATCATGTCTCAAAAGAGACATGAGTAACTGGGCATAAGATTATTTCACAATAGGTTGCCATTGCTTTCTGTGGTAGACTGGTTGCCAGCCAAGGCTATTGAACCCAATCCATTCTGTTATTTAACCC
Organism: Ascarosepion bandense; assembly: GCA_037127315.1. Taxonomy (NCBI): domain Eukaryota; kingdom Metazoa; phylum Mollusca; class Cephalopoda; order Sepiida; family Sepiidae; genus Ascarosepion; species Ascarosepion bandense. The sequence continues at coordinate 1,288,878 of JBBBDQ010001905.1, read as the reverse complement.
ATAACTGGAGAGAAGAGATGGATTAATATCTTTCTTAAGGGTATTTGTGCAGAAGTGAATCCAAGAAATTCAACTGGAATTTGAACTCGGCACCTCGAGTCGATATCCACTGCACCACAACACACATACATCTGATTATCACTTGTTTTAATTGATGGCGCATGACTTGGCCGAGAAGCAATTTCATTCTTATGAAGATGTTAAAAAATGGGTTGACTTGTGATTAGCCTCAAAAGATGTCATTTTTTCAACGTGAGTTCAAATGTTGCTGAAAGATTGGAAAAAGTAGTGGCTCACGACGGACAATACTTTTAGTGACATGTTTACTGAGTTTTGTAAATAAAACATTACTTTTCATGAAAAATCAGCAAGAATTTATTTAATGTTCAAATAGTTGGCATCATCTAACTGGACAGTTTGGTTGGTTGTTTTGTTTTTATGGCATATCAACACCTCGGCGGGTCATTTATTATCAAACTAAACTTTATTTATTTATTGCTGGTAATACCTTTTTCTTTCAACAATTTATTGTTGTTTTTATATAAGTTTTGTATCTAGTAATACATTTTCATTTTCGAGTATCAAGATTCATTGGGATTTGTTTTTAAGGACAGGGTCCTCAAGTCCTACCCTTGTTATTTAACCCATAACTGGAGGGAAGGGATGGATTAATACCTTTCCCAAGGGTACCAGTGCTTAAGTGAATGCAGGGTATTCAACTAGAATTTGAACTTGGCTCACCGATTTCTCTTTCCGAGCTGATATCCACTGCACCACAATTCACATCCGTCACTATACACTTACAGCACCTGGTATTTCCAAGCAGTCACCCATCTAAGTACTGACCAACTCAACATTGCTTAACTTTGGTGATCGAGTGAGAACCGGTGTATTCAATGTGATAGGCTGTAAGCCCTAACTGAACAGAGAGACAGACCTAAACAATCCATCTCTCTGTGTCAGGTCAGAAAATTTTATTGTCAGAATCCATTTTGCACATGTATAAAACTACCATTTGTTCATGTATTGAATACTATTGCCATATCTGTTTGGGTGCTCATGCTTTTCATCTTGAGGTTCTCGACAAAATCCAAATGAGAATCTATAATATAATCAATCCTGACTTAGCAGCTTACCTTCAGTCACTTCTTCACCGATATGATGTGGCTTCCCTCTGTCTTTTCCATAAGTACTTTCAAGGCAACTGTTCTGATTAGATTTTTTTCCCTAGTACCCTGACCACGTGTATTTACTCATGCTACTAGATTGGCATCAAAGTTTCATGCTTTTATCATTGAAACAGTTAAATGTAAAATTCCTCTTTTAGTCTAACAGTTTCTTTTCTCACACTTCTTGTTTGTGAAATGCACTTCCACTTGCTTACTACCCTAATAGCTACAATCTCCAAAAGTTTAAATTCAACATCAACTGCCATCTTCTATCTCCTTGTATCCCATCCATTTCTTATCATTTCTTCTGCATCCCCTGTACTTTGTTTTTTCTCTCACTAAAATCGCAAGCACACCAATGGTGATTTTGCTTTCAGATGAAATGATTATAAAAAAGGTCTCTGAATGTTATGCTACAGATTGTAGCATTGTCTAATACATTAAGGGTATTAAGGTCTTTCACTGTTTTTTTACTGATATCATTTATACTGAGAGACAGTAAGGAAATGAACATTATGGATTACCTGGCCATCAGTTAGTTCGTATAAAAATCATTAGAATCTTTTCATTATTTCCTATGACTTTGAAAAGTGTTAAAAGAAAATGTTACCTGTAATGTAGAAGTGTTGACATAAAATTCTTTGGATTGGATAGAAACAATCAAAAATCCATACCAACTCACCTGGAAGATAAAAGAAAAATAATCTTGGTTAAAAAAAAGATAAAATTAGAATTTCTCATTCATTTTATGAAAAAAATTATTTCTTTATAAAGTTTGTAAGAGATTTTTGATGGTTTTAAATTGTTATTTTATAATAACAAAACTCATTGTCTGAATCCTGATGAATAGATCATGAAGCAGAATCAGGCCAAAGATAGGACAAGAACAGTGTGTTTTCGTCAAGGACACTGAAACAAGGAATGCAATATTCATGCTTAGGATGCTATCAGAAAGGGCAATACAAATGAAAAACGACATTTACTTGTGTTTTGTAGACTATGCCAAGGTGTTTGACAATGTATGCCATCAAGAACTGATAGAAATACTCAGTAACCTTGACATATTTGAGAAAGATATTAGAATAATTAAGAACCTCTACTGGCAGCAGACAAAATACGAATTCAGCAGATATACAAAGATAGAAAAGGGTGTAAGACATGTAAGGATGTGTCTTTTCACTGGTTCTATTCAACTTGTAATAGAAATGATTGGATCAAACTAAGCAAATGTCCAGTGATACCATAGCCCTGTAGATTGTACAAAAGGCCAGTATGCCAGACGCTATCAAATGCTTTGGAGATATCCAGGGCAACAGCTTGAACTTTGTTGTTCTTATCAAGGGCCTGGTATATGTACGCAGTGATGATCATTAGCAGATCAGCAGTTGACCTGGCAAAACGAAAGCCATACTGTCTGTCTGGGGATAGTTTATAGGCAGATCTCTTCTCCCTCAATCTCTGGGTTAATCAGCAGAACAGATTGAATTCTATAGCCTTGGTTGGTAATCATTCTACCGCAGAAAAGTAATGGCAACCTGCTGCAGGACAATATTCTGCCCAGTCAATCATGTTTCTTTCGAGTCATGATTGCCCATGTGTGGAGCATGTCTGGCAGTTAACTGAAGTCATTAAGCATGTCTATTTGAAATATGCATCAGTTTCTTACTGCTATGCTGAAAGGGTAAATTTTTGTTTTGTTTCCCGAAGACCTTTACCCCTTCAAATCTTTCTAAAACATCCTTAATTCCATGCAAATGTATATGCTGAACTCAAATCAATAATTGTTTATAGAAAAAATGTACTTTTCTTTCATGTTATCAACCAGAAATAAATCGGACTATATCTTACCCCTTTCCACCGTTCTCATATCTGATTAACCGCTGAATGACTTGAGGCATAGGATACTGAATTTGATCTATTTACTCCCTTTTCAGGAATTACTCCGTGATTTGTTGTGTTTCAGAACTCATTTTCCACGCATTAATCGCAAAATGGAAGTAAAAAGACCAAAAAATTGTAAAACTACACGTGAATTCAGTCTGCAGTGAATAACATTTTTTAACCATGGTTACGGGGTGAGATGAACAGCGACAAGAAGTTCCATATTTTTCTTCTCGATAAAATGAAAAAAGGTAGGTTTTTTCAATAAACAATTATTGATTTCAGTTCAGCATATACATTTACACGAAAATAAGGATGTTTTAGAAAGATTTGACAGGTTAAAGGCCTTCGGGGAACAAAACAAAAATTTACTGCTGAAAGTAGGCCAGAAAATTAAAATTTGAGTCAAAGCAAGATCTGCCATCCATAAAGGCAATGGTCTGAAAATAGTTTCATGTTCCCCAAGTGAAAATCAATTTAATAATGAGAAATACAGCAGAGAGGTTTTGGTCAAAATATAGCCTTATTTTACCAATAAAAAAATGTGACCAATAAAAAATGTTACCAATAAAATCTTTACTTCCAACTGTGTTCGTTCTGGATATTTTTAATTGGATTTTGCCTTTAAAGTCGGATCAGTAAATTGGCCACGTCTATTTTGTGGAGTTTGGAAAGGCTTATGAGAAATTATGGAAAAAAAGACTACGAATTGTTAACCATTTTAAATTGAAAAATTAGCTCAGTCATGTCTGACACAAGACTGCAATAATGAAGCAGAACTCAGAAACAATAGCTTGTAAGACTAAGCAGCTAGTTTTCAATGCAAGGTAGGTATTAATATGCAATATGTACCCAGTTATGGATTAAATAATAGGAAAGACTGGGATCCCTAGCTTTGGTTGGCAGTCAGTCAAGGAGAAACTGGATATAAGATGACCTTTTTGGCATTCTCAGCTCTCCTGATTTCACAGTACTGATTAGAGTGAATAAAAAATTTACTGTATGTAATAGCTGTTATGCATTTTTATACTAAATAATTGCAATGTAATGTTATAAAAGAACATTTTTTTGTATACTAATATTCACCCATAAAATGCTCACGAGACACTCAAGGTAGAGGATACTATGTGGTGTTGTATGAGCATGAAAAAAGGCAATAAGTGAAGTTCATAGGGTTATGCAGAATAGATAATGATTAATTCTAAACTTGAAGAAGTCAAGGGTATAGGGATTGCAATCTGACCAGGCGTCTGTTCCACAAGATGGCTGAAAGGAACTTACTCCTTCCAAATAGAAGATGAAGGAATTGTAATTCACTCTTGGATACATATAATGGCATATTTCAATTGTAAAAGTAAAATATTTTTAGGCTTTAAATAATTTGCAAAGGGTTGATAAGCCATAAAAACAAATCAACTCATCAACTAAATGTAATCTTGAGTGTGAAAGTTTGAAAGTTTTAAAAGGTGATTTATTGTAATAGTAAATTATTTACGATAACTTTTTATAATAAAATCCTTTCCACTGAATTTCTATGTAACTATTTTATATTTACTTAGATTGAATGAAAGTTTTGAAAGGTTTAAAATTGTGATGTATTTTTATAGTAAATCATTTGCAATTTATTTTATAGTAAAATATCCTATAAATTTCTTTTTTGTTTTTTTTTGTTTTTTAATCAGTTCACCTTAAGCAAGGGACTTCTTCTTCTTCTTCTATGTGCCCTGTCCCTTCAGGACGTAGGCGATCATGGCTCTCCACGTCTCCCTATCCCTTGTGGCTCTTAGTATGTTTGCTTCTGTTGCTCCTGGCAACCCCCGTTCCGTCATCCACCTGATCAGGCCCTGCAAATATGTTATCCGCTGCCTTCCTCTGTCTCTCCTTCCTTCTATCTGTCCAGTCAGTATCAGGTTCTCCAGGCTCTCCTTCCTCATTGCATGTCCCAGGAACTTCAGTTGTCTCTTCCTGATGCTCAGCATCAATTTCCTTTTTGTTGCCATTCTTTCTAACACCTCGTCGTTGCTTGTATGTTCAGTCCACGATATCCATAGCATCCTTCTGCAGAACCACATTTCGGCCACTTCCAGTTTTGTCCTCATTTTCGATGATATTGTCCAGCATTCACAGCCGTATGAAGCAGGGGACTACTAGGAGGAAAAGAGGATGAAAAACATTAGAAATAACTGGAAATCCAATCCTAAGGGATAACTCTCTGCTGTTCAAAAAACTGGGGAGAAGTGTGAACCGGGTGATAGGTGACCTTATCTCCTCTAGTATGCATTTGGTAATTACTCTTTCACTGTATATGTAGTTATTAGAGTTAATGAAATTTTGATGCATTTAATAATTATAACACAATTTTGCAGTAAAATAATTTCCAATGACTTTCTATAAATGCATTTTGTGTTTTCTTCATCACTGTAAATGTCATTAGAGTAAATCAAAGATTTTAAGTATTTAATAAAATTAATGCATTTGTAATAGTAAATTTATTTCAAATTAATTTTCTAAATATGCTTTTAGTTATTACTGTGTCACTCTATTCGTAAGCATAAAAGTGAATTCAAGTTCTTTAAATATTTAATAACTGCAATGCATTATTTATTCCCAAATACCCCTGGGAAAAGTATTAATCTATCTCTTCTCCCTCCAGCTATGGGTTAAATAGCAGAATAGATTGGGTTTTATAACCTTGGTTGGCAACCAGCTTAACACAGAAAGAAATGGCAACCTACTGTGGGAAAGGATATGCGTTGTGGTGCAGTGGATATTGGCTTGGAACGAGAAATTGGAGAGCTGAGTTCGAATTCAAGTTGAATTTCTTGCATTCACTTAGGCGCAATTACCCTTGGGAAAGGTATTAATCTATCTCTTTCCTTCCGTTATGGGTTAAATAACAGGACAGATTGGGTTCTTGGGCTTTGGTTGGCAACCAGTTTAATACAGAAAGAAATCATCAACGACCTCCCAGATGAGATCAAGTCCCAAGTAGGCATCTACGCAGATGACACTACAATATACTCCCGCACCAGTAAGAAACCTGTCGTGTCAGACAGACATAATCTCACTGCTGACCTTGAACGGGATCTACACTCTGTGGTGAACTGGGGCAAGAAGTGGCTTGTCAACTTCAATTTGTCTAAGACCGAGCTGTTGTCTGTCAACCATTACAGGCAACCTCTCTTGCCTCCCATAAGCATGGATCAAGCGATTCTACCCTCGGCCTTACCCTCTCCTCAGACCTCAAATGGAACCACTATATTGAATCCATAGAAAAATCTACTGCTAAGAAGGTTGGGTCACTATGTCGATCCAGGATGTTTTTTCAACCTGAATCCATCCTGCATATATACAAGTCAACCATCCGTCCGTGCATGGAGTACTGCTGCCATTTATGGTCAGGCACTCCTACCTTTCTCCTCAGTGTTCTTGACAGGCTCCAAAGGAGAGTCTGTAATGTGATAGGTACTGATTTAGCAGCTCGACTGCAGCCACTTCCCCACTGTCGAAATGTGGCCTCCCTTTGTCTGTTCTATAAATACTTTCATGGCTTCTGCTCGGACAAACTTAAATCACTGGTGCCTCCTCAACAGGTGTTTACTTGTGCAACCAGACTGGCAACTGGGTCCCACCCATTAACAGTCAGGTTAGCCAAATGCAGATGACAATTCTACTCCTGCTGCTTCTTCTCTCGCACTTCCCGCCTGTGAAACTCACTCCCATATTCTTGCTTTCCTGACAGATACAACCTCCAGAAATTTAAATGCAAAGTCAATACTCATCTCCTAACCACTGGACTCTAGCTCTCTCCCCACCCCCGTATAAGCTTCCCTTTCTCTCAACCTATGTATCTGTCATTGCACCTGCATTCTCAGCTTTCTATTGCTCCTTTCTCACTAGTTTGTACTCCTCACTCTTTTCTAATTTTTTTACAGTTATGTAGCCCCCTGCACATCAGTGGCATTTCTGCCTTGCTCGGAGTGAAATGATTAAAAAAAAAAAATGGCAACCTACAGTGGGAAAGGATGTGTGTTGTGGTGCAGTGGATATCGGCTCGGAATGAGAAATCGGAGAGCTGAGTTTGAATTCCAGTTGAATTCTTTGCATTCACTTACACGCAATTAACCTTGGGAAAGGTATTAATTCATCTTTTTCTTCCAGTTATGGGTTAAATAACAGGACAGATGGGGTTCTATAGTCTTGGTTGGCAACTGGTCTACCGCAGAAAGTAATGGCAACCTACTGTGGGAAAGGATGTGTGTTGTGGTGTAGTGGATATCGGCTTGGAGCGAGTAATCGGAGAGCTGAGTTTGAATTCCAGTTGAATTCCTTGCATTCACTTACGAGCAATTAACCTTGGAAAAGGTATTAATCTGTCTCTTCCCTCCAGTTATAGGTTAAATTACAGGACAAATTAGGTCCTATAGCCTTGGTTGGCAACCGGTTTGCCACAGAAATTAATGGCCACCTACTGCAGGATAATCTTCTGCCCAGTCAGTCATGTCTTGAAAGGGACATGATCACCCAAGCATGTATCATGTATGTCCCTTAACTGACTGACTGACTGACTATGGGAAAATCTTCTGCCTAGCCAGTTTGGGATCAAGAGACATGTTTGCCCAAACATGTATCACATATAGCAATTAACTGACTGGATGCATTTTAATAGCAAATAATATGCAATTCGTTTTAATAACAAAACCATTTCCACTGGATTACTATCTATGGTGTTATATGAAATCCTTAGAACAAACTAAAGTTTTGATGGATTTGTTTCAGAAATTTCACCGATACTATCAGCGTGATAGAAACAATATTACTTTCTATTATATCCTAATTTTGTAGAATTTTCTTCCCTTTCAGTGATTTAGTTATAACATTTTACATTATTTACATTGTTCAGACTGTAGTCCTCATCTTTACTGTCATATTCACAATGTTTTGGCCATTTTTCTTTAATATTTTAACTTAGTTTTTAAAACTGATTAAATCACTTTTTTTATTAAGCAAATTAGGATTCTTGATATGGTTTAAGAGGACAAGTTTTTCTAAAAGGTGTAGATTACATTTATCTTCTTTTCCATTGTAATGTTTGGATTTAGCTATGATATTCCAGGTAATAATTGAGTTCTTGCTGTTGTTTTTTAATTTCCAATAATCTATCTAAACTTATTTATAAATGGAACTTTGTGTGTGTGTGTGTGTGTGTGTGTGTGTGTGTGTGTGTGTCCATTACCTATAGACTCCGAAACGGCTGAACCGATTTTCTTGAAAATTTACACAGTTGTACTATAAGCGTCTGCGAGTGTTCTTAGCTAGATTTTGTGTCGAGGTAGCCCCGATAAATACTGATAATTGAAAAAAATCGGTTTATAGAAGGAGTGGTCCGATTTTAATCAAATTTGATACACTCATAGACAAAGACATAAGAAACGATATTCTGCATTATTGTAAGAACTGCAACCTTGAAACTTCTGAATATCATTTCTTATGTCTTTGTCTATGACTATCAAATTTGATTAAAATCGGATCACTCCTTCTATAAACCGATTTTTTCGATTATCGATTTTCGATATTTATCGGAGGTACCTCGACAAAACCTAGCTAAGAACACTGGCAGATGCTTATAGTACAACTGTGTAAATTTTCAAGAAAATTGGTTCAGCCATTTTGGAGTCTATAGGTAATGGACACACACACACAGAAACACACAGATAAAGTTCCATTTATAAATAAGTTTAGATCATGTGTTGTCTTTGTATTTTTCTGTGTTGAATGATGTTTTGTGAATATTGAATCTTTCTTTAAACAATGTTTCTGTTGCTCCTATGTAAGACTTTTTGTTTGCATTGGTGTTATTTGTCATGGTAGTTTTGTATATTATGTTTTTGGTAAGACATTTATTATTAAGTGGACAGTCGTCCTTCCTTCAGCAGTTACATTTGTTCATATTTTCTTGTTGGTATGTGTTGTTGTTATTGGTTTTATTTAGTGTTTCCTTGTGTTTGGTTATTATTTTTTCCATTATTATACGTCCCAAGAAATTTAGCTGTCGTTTCCTGATGTTAAGTATTAGTTTCCTTTTCATTTTCATCCTCTCTAAAATTTTATTGTTGTTGCTCACATGTTTGGTCCATGTTATCTTCAGCATCTTTCTGTAGAATCATATTTCTGTTGCTTTGAGTCTCTCCTTCATCTTTGGAGAGATGCATTCACTTCCATATTGGACAAATATCACATAACAGTCCAGTACACTTTTCTTTGTTTCCAATGAAATTTTTCTATCTCTAAATACTCTACTCAGTCTTTGGAATACATCCTTGCCCATGCCAGTATGCCTTCAGATCGGATGCCCCTGGTATTTTCCTCGGGCTTCTTGACAAAGTACCACGGAAAGTCTGTCATGTGATCAATACTGACTTGGCAGACCGGCTGCAGTCTCTCTCTCACCGGCACGACGTGGCTTCCCTGTGTCTCTTCTATAAATACTTTCACGGCTTCTGCTTCGATGAACTTAGATGACTGGTGCCCCTTAGGTACGAATTTGCACGAGATACTAGATTAGCAACTAAATCCCATCCTTTTACAGTGAAACCGATAAAATGCAACCGCAATTTCTACTCCAACAGTTTCTTTTCTCGCACTTCCCGACTGTGGAATTCCCTTCCACATGATTGCTTCCCTGAAGGCTACAATCTCCAGGAGTTTAAATGTAAGGTCAATAGACACCTCCTAACACACTAACTCGCATCCATTCTTTCAAACACTCTTCCCATCTACCCAACCCCCAGCCTCGGGATCCTTATCCATCTATCACCCTCCTTCTGATATTTCTTATATCTAACCACTCTTTCTCTTTACCTTCCCCTATATAACCCCATGCGCAATAGTGGCAGTGGAATGCCTTGCTTGAGGTGAAATGATTAAAAAAAATATATCTCAGTGTTGCACTTTCCTTCCTACTTCCCAGTTATTTAAATTTCTTCACCTGGTTGATTTCAGTATCCCCAACTTATAGCTGGCATTTTCTGCTCCTCACGAAAAATAAAACTTAAACTTTCATTGCATCTCTTTTAAAAAGCCTATCTTAAGCTTACAGCTGTATTGTCAATTAGACTACAGAAATTAATAAATCATTTAAACATTTTATTTGGTAATAACTATAACATTTCTGTGAGTGTCATTAGTTTCAATCAATGTATATCCATGTCATAACTGAATATCACAGAACAAAGGGTAATAATAATATTATCCATTTCTTTATAAGGAAACATTTGGAATTCATTGACAGAGAGGCTTGTACTACTGTCATTCAAATTTATAAAATCTTTCTCTTCTAACAGTTTTTTAGTGAAATAGATTTCTCAATCCCAGCAGCTGTCATCACTCAATCTAGTATTGATGATGGTTTCTTTCCTGATGACGGTTTCCTACCTAACCTTTTGTTTGAAGCAGTGTAGAATGTCAACATCTTGATTATGTCATTGTTTTCTCTTCTCAAGCTCATTAGCTGTCATCACTCTTTCTTGTACTGATGAGGTTTTCCTTCCTAACCTTTTGTTTGAAGGAGTGTAGAATGTGAACATGTTGATTACATCATTATTTTCTCTTCTCAAGCCCATTAGCAGTTACCACTCTTTCCAATATAGAAGAGGGTTTTCTTTCTAACCTTATTAATGCTTTAAAACAAGACATTTTAAAAGGTAACATTTTTTCTTGTCCAAGTTATGATTTTAGTCTTTGTACATATATTTGTTTGTCCTCAATTGAACTCTGAGGAGTAAAAAGTGATAATTGGTTAGTTGCTTTTTTTATTGTTGTTGAAGTTCCTTTTTTTTTTAATATTTTCTGATTCACTAGTTTTTTGGAGGCCCAGTGGAGTAAAGAATATCAGCTCTGACTGAGGAATCAGAGAGCCGAGTTTGAATTCCGGTCAAATTCATTACATTCAACTATATGCTAATATCTTTGGAAAAGATATAAATCTATCTCTTCTCCTTTCCAGCTATGGTAAAATAGCAGGACAAACTGGGTTTTATTGCCTTGGGTGGCAACCAGTCTACGAGAAGAAAACTCTGAATTCAAAATTAGTTTAGAGAGGGTTAATTACAGGATAGACTGGGTTATATAGCTTTGTGTTGCAACTGGTCTAGGAGAAGGAAACTCTGAATTGAAAACCAGCTTGTAGAGGGTTAATAGCAGGACAGACTGGGTTCTATAGCATAGGTTGGCAACCAGTCTAGGAGAAGCAAACTCTGAATTCAAAACTAGTTTAGAGGGGGTTAATAGCAGGACAGACTGTGTCATATAGCCTTGGCTGGCAACCGTTGGTTAAGGAAAATCTTAATTCAAAACCAGCTTGGAGAGGGTTAATAGCAGGATGAACTGGGTTCTATAGCCTTGGGTAACAACCAGTCTGGGAGAAGGAAACTATGAATTTAAAATCAGATTGGAGAGAGTTAATAGCAGGACAGACTGGGTTATATAGCTTTAGATGGCAACCAGTCTATCACAGAAAGAACTGGAAATCTACCGCAGGAAACTTTCCAAGTGTTATCTTCCACCATGACTTGAGCCAGCATGGAAGAGTAGGCTCATGTATCCTGAACATAGGTACAGTTTAACAAAGTGTAAATTTGAGTGGAAGAATTATTAAACCAGTCATAATAGAATAAAAGGTTTATTTAACATGAGAATTATTACAGACGAGAATAGTACTACCAGGTCCTAATCTGTAAGCAAGGCTCACTAGTGAAAATGCTCTTGCTCATTTTTTCATGACTAGCAGTATAGCCCGGCATTGCTCAGGTGTAATGAAAGCTTTAAAACTAATCCATGGTCCTGGAGCTCAGACTCAGCCTAAAGAATGTTTGTGTGAAGTTTGGTGAGAATTGGATAAAAATTGTGGATTTTTATAAAGGACATACAGACAGATAAACAGACACACACACAAACATATATATTATCGATTTTCTGCACTATTGTAAGAACTGCAACCTTGAAACTTCTGAATATTTTTTTTTTTTTTTTTTTTTATAAGCGTTTCACCCCGAGCAAGGCATGTCACTGCCACTACTGTGCAGGGGGCTACGTAGAGAGGAGAAAGGCTGGTTAAATATAGGACATAACAGAGGGTGGGTGATAGGCGGGTGAGGATACCGAGAATGAGGGTTGGGTAGATGAGAGTGTTGTGAGAATAGTTGGGAGTTAGTGTGATAGGAGGTGTCTATTGACCCTACATTTAAACACCTGGAGATTGTAACTGTCGGGAAAGCAGACTTGTGGAAGGGAGTTCCACAGGCGGGAAGCGCGAGAAAAGAAGCTGTTGGAGTAGAATTTACGGTTACATCTTATTTGTTTAACTGTAAAAGGGTGGGACCTAGTTGCTAATCTAGTATCTCGTGTAAATTCGTGCTTGGGCGGCACCAGTGATCTAAGCTCATCGGAGCAGAAGCCATGAAAGTACTTGTAGAAGAGGCACAGGGAAGCTACATCACGCCGGTGTGAGAGCGGCTGCAGCCGGTCTGCCAAGTTAGTATCAACCACGTTACAGATCCTCCTTTGTATTTTGTCAAGAAGCCCAAGGAGAGCAGCAGGGGCACCCGACCAGATATGGCAGCAATATTCAATACACGGGCGGATGGTAGATTTGTATATGTGCAGAATAGTTTCAGGTGGGAAAAATTTCCGGGCCCTGCACAGAGATGTCTTTGGCTATGAGTGTATCAAATTTCTATAACTCCTTCTATAACTCGATTTTTTTCAATTATCGATTTTCAATATTTATTGGGGGTACCTCAACACAAAACCTAGCTAAGAACACTCGCAGACGCTTATAGTACAACTGTGTAAATTTTCAAGAAAATCAGTTCAGCCATTTCAGAGTCTATAGGTAACAGATACAGATACACAGACACACACACACACACAAAGTTCCATTTATAAATAAGTTTAGATAGACTTAGTCCACCATAGTGTTTATAGAGGATGCTGGGATATTTCACTATAAAAGCTCAAAAAATTAACATGAGAATAATATCTCGTATTGATGCACAAACTGCAACAATGTGGAGTAAGCAATTGATAAGGACAAGTTTTTTTAATCATTTCACCCCAAGTAAGGCAATAAAAATATTAAGATTCAAGAAATTACTACATGTTAGAAAATATAAGAAAAAACACTCTTAGAGAGAGGGGGTGGGAGAGAGAGGGAGGGAGGGAGAGAGAGGGGGAGGGAGAGAGCAATAAAAGAACAAGAATTAAGAAGACAGAAGATAATACCTGACATTGCATTTAAATTTTTGAAGATCAAAGTTTGGAAGCATGAAACTGGAAAAGAGTTCTATAAGTGAGAAGTGTGATCAAAGAAACTGTTTGCATAGAACTTGTGGTTACATCTAGCTATTTCAACTGTGAAATGATGAGACCTTGCTGCCAATTTAGTACTGCACTCAAATTCATAAAGTCTTGGTACTATAGAAGAAAGGTGACCAAAATAATTACTATGAAAGTATTTATAGAAAAAGTACTGGGAAGCTATACTGCAGCAGTAAGACAGTTTGTAATTCTAATCTAAATATTTACAAAAAAAGGTGTCAGGTTAAACTGATGCCAAGAGGATATGGATATATTACACTAGGAACATTATCCTGGAAAAAGGTACCCAGTTTCAAAATACACTATTATCAAAGGCAGCTATCAGTAAACAACAAAGAAAGACAATCCTATTATTTCTCTATGTGTGTAATATATTTTTCATATTTAATGATAGTATCAAATGTGGATCTGATAAAATAAATTTAGCCAATAATAGATTTCACAGTTCATAAATTTCTTTGCTGCTCAATAAATAAAATAAAATTTTTGCTATGCACAATTTGAGGTGAAAAGATTTCTTTAAATGACTATTTGTATTTAATTTACTGCCGTTATCTTCCTCACTCGACTAAGTTTGAAATTATGATCTATCCCTTTGGTTATTAGCAAACTATGGCTTGCAGACCAAATCCATTCCACCATGACATTTCATCCAATCTGCAAATCATATGGAACATGCTATTGTTCTGATAACCATTTTTTAATATTATGTTTCCTGTAATGTTGTTATGTTTAAAATATAAAAAAAAGTCTTTTGTTTATTTGTCATTGAAATGCTTTCCTTAGATCTACAATTAGAAGTGATCAATTCGATTACAATTTATCCTGTTGGTTAGCGAAGTATGGCCTATCAACCAAATCTAGCCAACAGTGACATTTCATTCAATCTGCAGATGATACGAAATATTTAATTATTCTGAAATAGAAATTTTTATGCAAATCAACACCTCGGTGGGTCATTTATTGCCAACTAAACTTTATTTATTTATTGCTGATAATACCATTTTCTTTCAACAATTTATTGTTGTTTTTATATAAGTTTTGTGTCTAGTAATACATTTTTCTTTTTGAGTATTAAGATTCATTGGGATCTGTTTTTTTAAGAGCAGGGTCCCCAAGTCCTACCCTTGTTATTTAACCCATAACTGGAGGGAAGGGATGGATTAGTACCTTTCCCAAGGGTCAGTCAGTCAGTTAAGTGCCATATGTGATACACGCTTGGGCGATCATGTCTCAAAAGGGAAATGACTGACTGGGCAGAAGATTATCCCTCAGTAGGTTACCATTGCTTTCTGCGGTAGACTGGTTGCCAACCAAGGCTATAGAACCCAATCTGTCCTATTATTTAACCCATAACTGGAGGGAAGAGACGGATTAATACCTTTCCCAAGGGTATTTGTGCATAAGTGAATGCAAGGAATTCAACTGGAATGCGAACTCGGTTCCTTGATTTCTCGTTCCAAGCCAATATCCACTGCGCCACAACGCACATCCCAGGGGTACCAGTGCTAAAGTGAATGCAGGGTATTCAACTGGAATTCGAAATCGGCTCACCGATTTCTCTTTCCGAGCCGATATCCACTGCACTGCAATGCACATCCGTCACTAAACGCTTACAGCACCTGGTATTCCCAAGCGGTCACCCATCTAAGTACTGACCAGGCTCAACATTGTTGAACTTTGGTGATCGAGCGAGAACCAATGTATTCAACGTGATATGGCCGTAAGCAAATATTTATGTTATTTTTCCTTTAATGTTACTATGTATGAGATTTTAAAAGTCTTTTGTTTTGGTATCGATACCTTTGCTTGCAATCGACAATTACAGGTGATTGACCTGCATTCCAATGAAATGTTAAAAGACAAATGCAAAAGTTACCCAACTTTTACAAATCTGAACCAAAGGTCACACTGTCTACTCAATCAATAAATGCTGAATGTTTCCATAGAAGGAAACAGTTAATATTACCATTGCTATTAGAGACGGAGAGAACAGATACTACACTTTTGATTTACCCTCCTCCTCCACTGGAGCGAGTTGTGACACAAGGTCAATTTTTAACTTGTGGAACCTGAGTGCGTACACTCAGGCCACTGGTCAAAGATTACCCTGCCCTCGCTTACGCAGTAACTAGGTACAAAGCTGGTCATTGCTTGTCAAAAAGTGATCAGGAAGTGAGTATCTGAGAACAGATACTACACTTTCATCCTAGCCTGATGACCAGGGAGTAAAGAAAAGTATAGATATTTACCTCTTCCCTTCACTAGAAAGTGGATGCAATGCAATGTCAGGGTTTAATGAGGGGAGCCCAAATGTGTACGAATGTGGGTAAGGCAGGAAAATTACTCAGTCCTTGCAACTGCCAGTCATGCTGACCCCAGTGACAGGCACCGGTCCACACTTCTGGTGCAATGAGGTGGTGAAGCCTCAGGATACTGTTCCTCGGTATTATTTTTCTCAATTGCATGCCTGTCATCGGACAGAAATACAACTGACCCACACTCTCTCTTCGAAGAGAGAGACACAACTGAAAGACAATTTGGATCCCCATCCCCCACAAAAAGTAAGTAAAGAAAAGTATAAGTATTTGCCTCATCTCCCTCCACTGAGATGCAATGTAACACAAGGTTCAGTTTATTATGGGGGAACATGAGTGTGCACACTTCAGCCAGGGCCCAAAATTGCCCACCCCCAACAACCATTAGTTGCCCTAGTCTTGGTGGTGACAACCAATCCACCCCTCTAGTGTAATCAGATGTTAAAAGACAAATGCAAAGTGGAAAAGTTAATCAACTTTTACAAATGGCTTTCAGATAAATTATCAGTTAGTTAAGTGCCATACGTGATACACGCTTGGGCGATCATGTCTCAAAAGAGACATGACTAACTGGGCAGAAGATTATTCCGCAGTAGGTTGCCATTGCTCTCTGCGGTAGACTGGTTGCCAGCCAAGGCTATAGAACCCAATCTGTCCTGTTTTTTAACCCATAACTAGAGGGAAGAAACAGATTAATACCTTTCCCAAGGGTATTTGCACGTAAGTGAATGCAAGGAATTCAGCTGGCATTTGAATTCGGCTCCCTGATTCCTTGTTCCGAGTCGATAAATAATATAAATAAATAGATAAATAATATTCTGCGTTAAAACCTTTTGTCCAACAATTCATTTCAGACTTCAGTACAAAATATTTATGTAAGAAAAACTTTGCAAAATCTGCATGGTGGTCAGCCGTGTCTTAACTGATCTGCATTTGCAGTCAACTTTTATTGATAGGGAAGCAAAAAAATTTTTAACTGCATTTTAAACAAATTCATAAAATTAAGAAAAAATTGTCTTTTTGTTTTGATATCAATGGGGCTCTTTCTTTTGATCTCCAATTCAAAGTGACTGACCTGCAGTCAAATGAAAGACAAATGCAAAGAAGGAAAGATCAAATTTAAAAATCCTTCCAGATGAAGGATTTTCAGATTTAAAACCTTTTTCCTGGCAAATAAATTCAATATTTGGCATAATATGAGAAAATATTTTCAAAGATTGTTGGGACGCCCGCGCCTATTCAGCTATAATGGACTATTCCATTACTATGTAAAGTAATGGTAGCATCTACATAGGGGAGTGTGCTGAGCAGCCAATCGACAAGTCAGTTGTAGACTTCCGGTGACGACCCGGAAGTACCCATTGCTCATACTACGTCTTACGACAGTTGAGACGATTAACCCTTATTCTTGTATTGGATACTAATAACCTTTGTAAATACTATTTTCACGGAATATAACAATTAACCTATTCCTGTTGTTGAGTTATTTATTCTTACTCACGACATAACAAAGATGAAGCATGTTAAATGTGCTGATAGGTTTGTCTTAACTGATCAACATTTACAATCAGTTCTGATGAGAGCAAATACAAATTTCGACTCATCTCATTGATGGTTCATCACTGACAAAATCTCGAAATTCACTTATAATGGAAAATATGACATGACTGAGGTTAACTGGTCCTGATCATTAAGAACAGAGAAAATATTTGTTTAGAATAATTTTAGTGGATTCATATTCATTAGGCTTTCCTCTATTCACAATATTTATTATACCTGGAAATGAATCAATACCTGATTTTTTAAGGAGTTATGTGTACTTTGGTTTTATTTACAAATGTTAAGGCTTACGGCTACATCACATTGAAACTAGGCAGTACTTAGATGAGTGACCACTTGGGAGTGCCTGGTGCTATAAGCTTGGGTGTATGGGTGGTGGAATGGATAATGGCTTGGAATTGTTAATCAGAGACCCGAGTTTCAATTCCAGTAGGGTTCTTTATATACACACATGTGCAAATAACATTGGGAAATATACGAATTTATCGCCTCCCCTCAGCTATGGGTTACTTAGTAAAACTTGTATCTTTATAACCATGTAAAAGTGGATTTATTTTAAGAATCAATATTGGAGGAAAATCATGAGTAGATCTCTGATGGCTTTGTTCCGAAATGTTTAAATCAATGGTTACCAAACATTTTTCTTTTATTTTTATACACAGGGTTTAATCAAACAGATTTCCACCCACTTCATATGTACAATAAAAAGAGTAGTCAAAACAATCTGTTATGTTTCACTAATTTATTTTAAAAATGTGCCAATATCGCAAACCTGTTAGACACAGTGTGTCCCTTTATATACTATAAGCATACTCACTCTCAGACATGAGAAAATCTAAGAATTGTTTATTGCAAATAAGCAGTGTAATTATTTCCCCCTTTGTAGCTTTGACGATGCTGATCTTAGCTATCAGATCTATAAAAGTGTTTTTTCAGAATTTCAGAAATTTATTTAAGAATTTCAGAATTTATTCACAATTTCTGAAATTTATTTCAGAATTTCAGAAATTTTCAGAATTTCATTTAAGAAAATCTAAGAATTGTTTATTGCAAATAAGCAGTGTAATTATTTCCCCTTTTGTAGCTTTGTTTTAGAAACACTAGCCTTAGCTATCAGCCCTATACAACAGTTTTCTCAGATCAATGAATAAAAATGGCTTGAAGCTGATAAACCCAGTAGATTACAAGGAGAACCAGGCTTACTGCCACATTACGTTAAAACATCAGCTCTTTACAACCACCTAAATTAAGCTCTGGGAAGGTATGAATCTCCCTCCTCTCTCCCCAGCTATGGGTTAATTAGTAAAACTTGCATCACTAAAGTCATTATTATATAAAAAAAAAGTGGCATGCAAAATATTTAGATTTCAGCATTAAATAACCAGAGTGGTTGATATTCAACCACTAAAGAAATTCAACTAACCAAAAATTTTTACTTTGAAATTGTGCTTATGTAATTAATAACTGTGTACTACTGATCGATGTATGCGGTGGTGCAGTGGATGTTGGCTTGGAAAAAAAAATTATATATATATATAGAATAGGAAAAAACAAGAAATCTATGTTCATTGTGGTGCACTGGATATTGGCTTGGAACGAGAAATCGGAGAGCCAAGTTTAAATTCCAGTTGAATTCATTGCATTCTCTTAATCACAATTACCCTTGGGAAAGGTATTAATCCATCATTTTCCTCCAGCTATGGGTTAAATAGCAGGACAGATTGGGTTCTATAGCCTTGGTTGGCAACCAATCTATGGCAGAAAACAATGGTAACCTACTGCAGGAAAACCCTGTGCTAAGTCAGTCATGTTTCTTTCGAGACATGATCACCCAAGTGTGTATCACGTATGGCACTTAACTGACTGACTGAAGATAATAGTTGGAAATGTAAGTAAAGCTTCTAGTGGGCATAAAGTGGGGGATCGTTTTTTTATTGTTATGAAGTAATAAACTGATCCCCCACTAATTACTAATTATTAATACAATCCGTCTCTCCTCCCTTCAGCTATAGTTAAAATAGCAGGATAGAAAATCTTCTGCCCAGTCAGTCATGTCTCTTTTGAGACATGATCGCCCAAGTGCCGACTGACTACTGATGGTGGCTGTTTTTGAAAATATATTTTAAGATGAAGGATATTTTGATTTGGCATATTTTGCACAACAATTAATTTTCACATTTGGTGCAACACATCTATTTTTCCATCATTTGATGAAGGAAACTGTTGTACAAAATCCTAAAGATGCCTTTGAAAAGCTAAACAAATTATTTGGAAACAGAAATTTTTTTAGAATCAAAGAGTACTCAACCACTATGTAATATCAATACTTCTACACTATCGTGAATGCTAAAAACTTTCCTCTCGGGTGAAGAAGTGGCAACAGAGTTAACACTAAAGAAGGATACCGAGAAGACCATGGATGGCACATGTAAACAATGACAAAGTTTTAAAGAAAAATGGAAACAAAAATGATACATGTATTATGACTCAAAAGGAAACAGCTGAGATTTCAATAATGAGGAAAAAGTGCCAGGAGAATTTGACACTCATGGGACATACTGAATGTAAAGAAACATTGGGTAACCTATCTATGTATGAGCTTGTATAAAGAGATGTGAGGACAAGGACCAAGAGGAATAATAAGGGGACGATATTACTTAAAGCTACTAAAGATAGGAAATAGTGGAGAACCTGAGACTCACATCCTGAAGAAATACAACACTTTCTCTAAGGATGATGTTCAGATATTTGAAGATCTGAGATGAGGTATTATTAAAAGATAAGGAAATTAACTTAAGTCACTGGTGCCTCTGCAACAGGTGTTTACTCGTGCAACCAGACTGGCAACTAGGTCTCTCACCCATTCACAGATCAACCAAATGCAGACAACAATTCTACTCTTGCAGCTTCTTTTCTTGCACTTCCCACCTGTGGAACTCGCTTCCATATTCTTGCTTTCCTGACGGCTACAACCTCCAGGAATTGAAATGCAACGTCAATACTCATCTCTTAACCACTTGACTCTAGTTCTTTCTTCACCACCCTGTATATCCTTTCCTTTCTCTCCGCCTTTGCAACTGTCATCACACCTGTATTCTCATCCTTCTCTTGTTCCTTTCTAACTGGTTCGTCTTTCTCTTCACTCTCTTCTATCTAATTTTTTTACTCTTATCTAGCCCCCTGTACATCAGTGGCATTACCGCCTTGCTCGCTGTGATAAAAAAAAAAATTGAACCTAGAATAGTCTGTGCCAGGAGTAGTTTTGCACAACACTGCCAACTGCTCCAAAACCAAAACATTAAAAATTCTATCCTGAGTATGACGATAAACTGCATCTAGCATCAAGGCCTCTGATCAGAACGTTTAGAGGAACGTGGAACCACTTCTTAACTTCTGTTGTGACCACATCACTCTTTAAATCTGGCCTCCTAACTCCCCAGACTGCAACCCTCTTGATTATTATGTGTGGGGTGTAGTTGAGTGAAAGACGAACAAAACTTCTTGTAATAACAAGAATGAACTGAAGACCAGGTTCATTGTAACATGGCTTACGGCCATATCACCTTGAATACACCGGTTCTTGCTCAATCTTCGAAGTTAAGCAACATTGAGCCTGTTCAGTACTTAGATGGGTGATCGCTTGGGAATACCAGGTGCTGTAAGCCTATAGTGACGGATGTGCGTGCTTACGGCCATATCACGTTGAATACACCGGTTTTCACTCGATCACTGAAGTTAAGCAACGTTGAGCCTGGTCAGTACTTAGATGGGTGACTGCTTGGGAATACCAGGTGCTGTAAGCGTTTAGTGATGGATGTGCATTGTGGTGCAGTGGATATTGGCTCGGAAAGAGAAATCAGTGAGCCGAGTTTGAATTCCAGTTGAATACCCTGCATTCACTTAAGCACTGGTACCCTTGGGAAAGGTCCTAATCCGTCCCTTCCCTCCAGTTATGGGTTAAATAATAAGGGTAGGACTTGGGGACCCTGCCCTTAAAAACAAATCCCAATGAATCTTGATACTTGAAAAGAAAAAAGCATTACTAGACACAAAACTTATATAAAAAACAACAATAAATTGTTGAAAGAAAAGGTATTACCAGCAATAAATAAATAAAATTTAGTTGGCAATAAATGACCTGCTGAGGTTGATATGCCATAAAACAAAACAACCAACCAACCATTGTAACATTCACCAACTTAAACAAAGAGACCACCAAGAAGAGATGCAAGAATTTATGAAGTCATCTGGGGGCCGTGGTTAAAGCCAGTGGTAATTGAATAAATTTACACTTTAGAATTTTAAGATATTTTTGTGTAATTTTGGTAAATAAGTCTGCTAAAATGATATATCAGTGTTATTTTCATTTTTGCATAATTTAGATGACAATTTATCTATCATACCCTCCATGCTGGTGTATCTCAGTCCTTAAAATTCTAAGATTTTAATTAAGTTTCCAACCACATTTCTTAAATAAGCTTCTCCCCTACACCCTAACAAGATAACAAAAAAAAAAAAAAAATACAGTATCTCTTGCATCAAGTGGCCAATTTCAAACAATCTAAATGAGATTATCTGTCTTATGAAAGGAATATTGGAGACTGAGTCAAAAATAGGCTTCCATTTTTATTAAGGTTTCATTCCTCATAAAATACTGTTCTTTTCCTGTTCAAAGGGTCTAAATGGGCTTAGATGACCTTTGAATGGAATATTAAACCCTGTCACAGCAAATATTAGAGACAGATTTCAAACCAAACATTACAAGCTTTTCATTCCTCATAAAGTACTGTCCCTTTCCTGTTCAAAGGGTCTAAACAGGTTTGTATGACTTATGAAGTATAAATTGAAACACTTCAGTTAGTCAGTCGGTAGGCTGGATACCATTAGTTGTCTCTGTATTTTTATTGAACAATACAATCACAGTCCATTTAATCTTGGAATTTTCCATTACTGCCTTATATATGCTGATGTAACTCAACCTTTAAGATCCTCAGATTTTAATTAAGTTTTGGTCTATATTTGTTAGGGAAGCTTTTATCTTACACCCCAACAAAAGCATAAATACAGCACCATTTTTTTTCAATTGGCCAATTTCAAAGGGTCTAATATGAGCTTGTCTGACCTACAAAGGGAATATTAAACCCTGTCAATGCAGCTGTTGTAGACTGAGTCAAAAATCAGCTTTTCATTCCTCATAAAATACTGTTCTTTTCCTGTTGTTATACACGAATAACCACCCAGGATATAGAAAAATTTGTAAATGAATTAAAACAAGTTCAATTAGACTGCCAGGTTGTGAAAAGCTGAGTCATCCACATTGATACACAACAAATTTTTTGTTTTTTCATAAAAAGATCATTTATTAAAAACATTATTGCATGGCAAAATATCAAATCAATGCTACAAATCTCACAACCTAAACAGCTCTGAAAGACGGACATCACATTGTAAGAAGTAACAGGAATGACAACTTAGGCATTTGTCATTTGCACAAGAGAAAAATATAGATGTATATATTAAAGTGGTATTTATAAAAAAAAATTTTCTCTGGTTCTCTGACAACATGTATTTACTTGTGCTACTAGATTAGCCTCTGGGTCCCACTCTTTTACTGTCAAAATAGTTGAATGTAAACACTTCTTCTACTCTAACAGCTTCTTTTCTTGCACTTGCCATTTGTGGAACTCCCTACTGCTTGCTTGCTTCTCTGAGAGTTACAATCTCCAAAAGCTTAAATTCAGTGTCAATTGCCATCTTCTATCTACTTAATTCCCATTCATCTCTTATCAGTACTTTGACATCTCCTGTACTTTGTTTTTTCTCTCACTGTAACCCCCTGCAAACCAGTGGCAGTCCTGCCTTGCTTGGGATGAAATGATTAGAAAAAAAAAACAGTCTTTGAATGCTATGCCACAGATAGTAGTATTATCTAAAACATTAATGGTATTTCATGGCAACTGCTCTGGTCAATACTTTTGTTTTCCTTAATGAAAATTTGTTATGTATATAGCACATAAACGCGATGTGTCGATCTAATTCATTAAGTTTAACCTCCTTTCTCATTTTCTTTTAGCATTTTTCTCTTTTTTTTTCCTCTCCCACATGACTATTTTCTGGATGATTTTAAACATTCACTGTAGTATGAGTTAGGTCTGAAGAGCAACTTGTCCGCAAAATATTTATTACCCATGGATTTGTAAAATATTCAAACTTTTTTTCTTGTTTGTATTACTCTGTTAAATATATATAAATATATATATATATATATATATATATATATATATAAATGATAAAGTATAGTTTTAAGGCCTGCTATATTTATAGATTAAAGTGCTCAATATCAGGGATAGAGTCTATGTAAATATAAAAGTGAACATTGGAATATTTATACCCAGGGGTAACACTGTTTCATGCTAAACACAATCAGGCCATATATATATATATATATATATATATAATTCCAAGTGAAGAGGACTGAAGGTTTTTTTTTTATTTTGAGTGCTCTGGCATTTATTTTATTATAAACAGTGCTCAATATAATGAGTATTATAGAGCTTTATAAAATTGATATAACCATATAATTATATTATATATATATATATATATATATATATAATGTATATGTATTTTCTTTTTGCAAACAAATTATTACACGACCTAGGTTTCTACCATGAGTGGTGTCTTCAAGCGATTTTTAATAACTGATTTTACCGTTTACCTTTTTTTTAAGAACACTCACATAACAGTGTTTTTTTTTAATGCTCACGTGGCAGGGAATTTTTGAATGTGCAATTTTTTAAAATTGTGCGTTCAAAAATTCCCTGCCAAGTGAGTGTTATAAAAAAAACACCTTTACATGAGCTTTCTTAAAAAAACAGTAAACAGTAAAATCAGTTATTAAAAATTGCCTGAAGATGCCACGCATGGTAGAAACCTGGGTCGCGTAATAACTCGTTTACAAATAGAAAATATTCAAAAGTTCTACAATATAATTGTATTGAACATTTTTTAATACAAATGTGCATTGGTCTAATCTTATTATGACCGAAAATTAATTAAACAATATATATATTATTTATTTAGAATTTAAAACATAAGTTTCTTATAAAACAGCTACCTTTGTTGTGATATTATAACATTTATGTTATAGATTCTAAATAACTATTATTCGCTCTACTTTGTATTGAGCACTGTGTTTTAAGAATAGTGTTTTTAGATTTGAAATTTTATTCCATCCATACCTACCCAATATTATATATCTATATATATCCTTTTAGACATTCTTATAATGATCTGTGGAATATTAAACTTCATCAATGCTACCATCACTCACTTTTCATTCTTTTTAAAATATTGTTCCTTTCCTTTCCTTAAAACTTTATCATTGCTTAATGATCTGTTCATAGTATTCTCATGATTCTGCAAAAGATTTCCAAAACCTCGTCATTGCTCACATGCTCAGTCCACGATATCAGCAGTATCCTTCTGTAGAACCACATTTCAGCTGCTTCAAGTTTTCCTTGAACGGTAAACTGCATCTGGCAGCAAGGTTAGGAGGTTAGAGGCATGGAACCACATCTTAATTGCTGTTGTTTCTGGGTCCACCCTGACCTGGAGTGGTAGCACCTGTTAGGGTCCCAGCTATGGGCAAATAGTTAACCCCCAAACTGGGGTCAAAACACTATGAAAGTATAAAAATAGACTTTTATAGAAAAATATACATTTTTGAAGAAAATATTATTACCATAACATGTTTTAAGGAAAAATTATTCTCAGAAAAACATTTTTGAATACAAAACTAGAAGACATTTTCAGTTTTCTAAAATAAAAAATTAAAAACAAAAAATTTTCATTAAAATCCGACTAAATCCACCTTCTCACCATCACTGAACATTAAAAAAATACCTTAAAACCCTACCTTTCTGGTATTAAATAACATACAGAGGTTGATATGCCATTAAACATAACTCAAACTCATTTTCTTAGAAAAATATTCCTCGTTGCTGACATGCTCTATCCATGGTATCTCAACATCCTTTTGTAGAACTCAAGACTCTTCATCATCTGTTAAGACACTGTCCAACATTCACTCTTATATAGAAGGATTGATATCACATATCAGTTCAGCACTCTTTTCTTTGTTTTTAATGAAAACTTCCTGATTCTTAGCTTTTAAAAGGCGCTTTCACTATTCCAATGCACCCTTGGATGTTGGTGGCCCATCTGTCCCCTGATAAAAACACTTTTCAGATTTTTACATTTCTTTACTTGCTTGATTTTGACATTTCTAATTTATGGCTTCTATCTTGGTCTGTTCTTTTTGTTAACAAGTATATATTCTATCTAAATCTAATCTAATCTAAACTTATTTATAAATGGAACTTTGTCTGTGTGTGTGTGTGTGTGTGTGTCCGTTACATACAGACTCCAAAACGGCTGAACCGATTTTCTTGAAAATTTACACAGTTGTACTATAAGCGTCTGCGAGTGTCCTTAGCTAGGTTTTGTGTCGAGGTACCCCCAATAAATATCGATCATCGAAAAAATCGGGTTATAGAAGGAGTGGTTTGATTTTAATCAAATTTGATACACTCATAGACAAAGACATAAGAAACGATATTCAGAAGTTTCAAGGTCACAGTTCTTACAATAGTGCAGAAAATCGATAATATATATATAAAAATTTTCATTACACCCGAGCAACGCCGGGCTATACTGCTAGTGTAGATATATATATATATATATATATGGGCAGCAACATTTCTTTTAAATATCTTTCATTAAATACAGCCAACAAGGAAGATTTAGTTAACTTTTTGTAAGTTTTTCCAGCATCTTAACATTTTTGTGTTTTGTCAAAAATAAAAAATATGAAATTTTTTGCTGATTTTTATTGCGCAAAACACTTTTGGCCACTTCTATAGCTATTTTCAAACACAAGAATTCTGTATAAATCACAGTATCAGAAACATCTCGCTATGCAAGAGGAACTACAGATAAAACATTTCTCACCTCCCATCAACATTATATTATTTAATAGTGGAAATGGAGTATTGAAAGCTTTTTAAAACAGAAAGATGCACATGCAAATTCCAGTCGCTGTTGGAAGTGAGAGCTTAAAATGAATGCTTCTATTTCAAAAACAAAAGAAAATTACTAAGTAACAGTCAAAACATGAGGAAAAATAACAAAAAAAAAAGTAACATATAAACAAAACAAAAAAAGTAACAAAAACACCTTTGAAAATGGCTATAGAAGTGGCTGAAAGCACTTAGGGCAATAAAAATTATGGAGAATTTTTATATTTCTTATCTCAAACAAAACAAAAATTGTTAGGATGCTGGAAAAACTTAATAAAAATGAATTAAATCTGCCTTGTCAGCCATATTTAATGAAAGATATTTGAAAGAAAGGTTGCTGCCAAAATGCATATTAATATATATATATATATATATAATTATTTAGCTTTTAGTCATAATTAAATTAGACCAGTATACAGTTCTATTAAAAAATTTTCAATACAATTATGTTGTAGAATTGAGAATATTTTTAATTTATAAATGATTTTATAATTATGCACCCTTTTGATGTCTTCAGGTGATTTACAATAACAATAAGATATTGTAAATCACCTGAAGACACCAAAAGGTAGAAGCCTGGGTTGTGTAAGAACTCGTTTACAAATTATAAAATTAAAAAAAAAATTCAATACTTCAAGGAAATCCTCGCTTCTTCAGCAACAGTGAAACCAAAATTTTATTTACTTGAATTCAAACGTGTTACAAGATTTTATACCAGCAGAAGTCCCCACAAAAAAAAAAAAAAATAATAATTTATAATTGGCTCTGTAAATAGAATGTAATATTTGCATCAAGCCCTCCACCTTGATCAATTTTAATATTAATGAAATTAATATTAATTAGGATGGGTTTTTTGGGATTTACCTATCTGATCATCCTTTCAGATTTAAAAAATATATATATATATATATATATATAAATAAATGATTTTTGATTTTTGAGTTATTACAGTTCCAATGGGTAATACATATTTCACTGCATAATGATGTTGATGTTGTTATAGCGGCTCGTCAAACCCAAATGGTACCATTTGGGTCTGACGAGCTGCTATAACAACATTATGCAGTGAAATATGTATTACCCATTGGAATTGTAATAAATCAAAAAAACTTTTCTAAATTATATTACTCTGTTAAATTAATTAAATGAATTTAACATTGAGTTTTTTTTTTTAGTTTGTCTCTATCGGAATTTATCTGGATAGTATACCAAGTGTGCTATGTTTATATATTGTTTAATACTTAGTGTTTGGTCCTAATAGGGTTCGACCAGTACACATTTGTATTAAAAAGTGTTCTATACAATTATATTGTAGAACTTTTGAATATTTTTCATTTTTAAACAAGTTATTTCACTACCTTGGTTTGAAACATGAGTGGTGTCTTCCACTCATGGTAGAAACCAAGGTAGCAAAATAACTTGTTTAAAAATGAAATATATATATATATATATATATATATATATATATATATATACTTTCTCTTTGATTACTAAAGTAAAACCTCACTGTGCCTGGTCAGTACTGAGATAGGAGACTGCTTGAGAACACCTGGTATTGTAAGGAATGGCAGAGCTTGTATGATTGTGTTATGGTTTAGGCATTAAGAACTCTGTCAGTGCCTTACCATAAACCTACTCAAATTGTATGTTGCACTGGCTGTTTTCAATTAGCTTAAGTGGTTCCTGTTATTGGATCAAGGCTGTCTGATACTGAGAGTAGTCAAAACAAGTGTTATGCAAGCTGTGACTATAAACAATGGCATAGGTATGATTAAGTTTCTGGAGATTGTGGTTGTCACATCATCCCCTGTCACCTGAGGGCTGTCTGTCATTGTGTAGTAAGTATTCAGCAATCATATATATTTGTATAATGTTCTTTTTCACACTACTAATCATCCAATATAAGGTCCAAGAATCCCTCAAGATAGAGGGTTACTTAATGAGTTTGTTTTAAATGTATACTAGAAGAGAACAAGAGGTGCATATTATGAGGCTATATAGGACAGATAACACTTGACCCCGAGAATTGAAGAAATCTGCCAAGATTGACACAGTAAACTTGGTGGTTTTCCTTCAAAAGGACCTACAATCTGTGATTGTTTGGGGTAGGAAATTGCTCATGAATTTTAATGCCTCTAAAACAAATCTGCTCTTCTTTAACCACCATAGAGAAACTTTTTTGCCTTCCATCAGAATGGATGAAGCTAAACTCCTAAAGAGCAACACACTGTACCTCCTTGGCCTCAGCCTCTCAAATGATCTCAAGTGGAATGATTACATTGAATCCATAGCTGCATCTATTGCTAGGAAGAGTGGTTCACTGTGTGGGCCAGGAAGTTTTTCTCATCAGAATGCATTTTGCATATTTATAAATCTACCATTCATCCAGGCATTGAATACTGTTTTCATATCGGGCCGGATGCTCCTTTATTCATTTTGAGGTTCTTGACAAAATCCAAATGATGATCTGCAATATAATCAATCCAGATTTAGCAGCTCGCCTTCAGAAATTTTTTCACCAATGTGATGGGGATTCCCTCTGTCTTTTCAACCAGTATTTTTATGGTAACTGCTATGACAAGCTTTTTTCCTCTGGTTCTCTGACCACATGTATTTACTTGTGCTACTAGATTAGCCTCTAGGTCCCACTGTCAAAATAGTTGAATGTAACCACTTTTACTCTAACAGTTTCTTTTCTCGCACTTGCTATTTGTGTTTGAATGTTATGCCACAAATGGTAGCATTGTCTAAAACATTAATGGTATTTCATGGCAACTGCTATGACAAGCTTTCTTCCCTGGTACCCCAACTATATGTATTTACTCATGTTAATAGATTGGCATCAAGGTCTCATTATTTTCCTGTCAAAATAGTTAAATGTAATTGTCTCTTCTACTCTAATAGTTTCTTTTCTCACACTTCCTGTTTGTGGAACACACTTCCATTTGCTTGCTTCCGTTGTAGCTACAATCTCCAGACGTTTAAATGCAATGTCAATTGCCATCTTCTATCTCCTTGATTCCAATCCATCTCTTATCCTTTCATCAACATCCCCTGTACCTTGTTTTTTCTCTTAATGTAACTCCCTGTGCACCAGTGCCCTGACTTGCTTTGGAATGTAATGATTATTAAAAAACAAAAAACAGTTAGGATTATGGCAATCATGGAAGCATCCTTTTGGGAGTCGGTTCCACAATGTAACAAGAAGCTGCCTGAGTGAAAGTACTTTCTTAGCAATGGAATATGAAGGGAATGAGGATGAGTTAACTCTGTATCTTTGGCATCGTAACTGTAAAGGTCTGAACTGGGGAAACTATGGAATATCACTGTTTTCTCCAAGCAGTAGTTTATGTATAATATCTTTAATGACCAAAGAGGAACAGGCGTTGCTACCGACGTTATAATAACAAAAAAAAATCCTTTCAAAAATTACTGTTTTCTACAAGCAGTAGTTTATGTATAATATCTTTTTTTACCGCGAAGTTGTAAAAAATACCAGGTTGGGAAACTGGTTTCTGGATATCCTTCTCTCAATGAGGGTGAATGGGCCTCTCTTAAGCCATGATTGGCAACCCATGTAGTGATGGTGTCACGATAAAAACACCCTTGGTAGCTCTAGCGAAGCATCAAGTATTCAGCTACTGACAAGATTTTGAATCTCGGCCGAAGCCACAGAATGATGATGATGAAGGTATATCTGGACGTCTGTCATGGAAACAACGATAGAGTAGTAAGAGGCTATCAACTTTTAATTTGTGGCGGGAAAGAGTTGTGGGGTGGAAAATAATTTATTATCTACAAGGCCATGTAAATGCTTTTTAGTTCTGTTAAGTCTGGAAGGATGCACTGCAAAGTAATTGATTGTGACTTGAATTGAAGAATTGGAGAGCTGGGTTCAAATTCTAGTTGAATTCATTGCATTCACTTATGTGCTAATCTCCTGGGGAAAGGTATGAATTTATCTCTTCTCTACACAGTTCTGGGTTAATAACAGGACAGACTGGGGTCTATAGACTTGAGTGGCAACTAGTCTAGGAGAAGGAAACGCTGAATTCAAAACCACCTTGGATAGAGTTAATAGCAGGACAGACTGGGTTCTGTAGCCTTGAGTGGCAACTGGTCTAGGAGAAGGAAACGCTGAATTCAAAACCACCTTGGATAGAGTTAATAACAGGACAGACTGGGGTCTATAGACTTGAGTGGCAACCGGTCTAGGAGAAGGAAATGCTGAATTCAAAACCACCTTGGATAGAGTTAATAGCAGGACAGACTGGGTTCTGTAGCCTTGAGTGGCAACCGGTCGAGAAGAAGGAAATGCTGAATTCAAAACCACCTTGGATAGAGTTAATAGCAGGACAGACTGGGTTCTGTAGCCTTGGGGGGCTACCAGTTTAGGAGAAGGAAACTCTGAATTCAAAACCACCTTGGTGAGAGTAGCAGAACAGATTGGGTTCTGTAGCCTTGGGGGGGGGCAACCAGTTTAGGAGAAGGAAACTATGAATTCAAAACCAGCTTGGAGAGGGTTAATAGCAGGACAGACTGGGTTTTATAGCCTTGGGCGGCAATTGGTCTAGAAGAAACAAAGTCTCTGAATCCAGCCTGGAGTCCCCTTCCCCAGCTATGGGTTGAGTAACAGAACATAATTGGTCCTATAGCCTTGGTTGGCAGCCAATTTACTGCAGAAAGAAATGGCACCCTACAGTGGGGAAAATCTTCTGCCTAGTCAGTCATATCTCAAAAGAGACATAATCGCCCTAGTGTGTATCATGTATGGCACTTAACTAACAAGGTTGGAAAACAAGTATTAAGCAGCTCCAGACAGGATGAAATAACAAATTGCATTTCTTTCTTAATAAGTAAAAAATTGTAAAACATTTTAAATTCACAGACATGACAAAAGCCATTATGATCAAAAAGAAGCTCATATCGAAGTAAAGTTCTTGTAATAATAAAAATGAAAGAAATTCTGTCATGAAAGCCAATTGAATGTGCCATATTTTATTGTATTGGAATAGTTTAATATTAAAGCAGTTATTTGTTTTCTACTCTCGGATTCTTCTATTTATTTTGTTATTATGATTTTACAAATACAATAAATATGTCTTCTTTTATCTAAATCTAAACTTATTTATAAATGGAACTTTGTCTGTGTATGTTTGTTACCTATTGACTCTAAAACGGCTGAACCAATTTTCTTGAAAATTTACTTGTACTATAAGCATCTGCGAGTGTTCTTAGCTAGGTTTTGCGTCGAGGTACCCCTGATAAATATCAATAATCAAATAAATTGGGTTATAGAAAGAGTGGTCCGATTTTAATCAAATTTGATACACTCATAAACAAAGACATAAGAAACAATATTCAAAAGTTTCAAGGTTGCAATTATTACAATAGTGCAAAAAATAGATAATATATATATATATATATATATAAAAGGCAAGATGTTTGTGTGTGTCTGTTTATCTGCCTGTATGTCTGTATTTTTTTCAGCCCTTTTGTTTTAGTTTTTTTTTTCTGAATATCTTGTGTTCATTCAACATCCTCATTTTAAATTTAAACAAGGGAACAATTGCTTTCATAGCAATTTCATTAATATGAACTTTCTTCAATCTTTTGTTGTGACACTGCTTCTAGCTGCTTCTGCTTGCCTGATGAATGAGACAGTTGGATATTTCACTCTGGTTAGGAATGCAACCATTTTAAAATGGATATCTTGTGCATCGTGTTGCAGTGAATATCAGCTTGGAACGACAAATCAGGGAACTGAGTTTGAATTCTGGTTGAATTCCTTGCATTCATTTACGCACAAATACTCCTGGGAAAGGTATTAATTCATCTCTTCCTCCAGTTATGTGTTAAAATAATATGACAGATTGGGTTCTATAGCCTTGGCTGGCAACAAGTCTACTGTAGAAAGCAATGGCAACTTACTGCGGGATAATCTTCTGCCCAGTCAGTCATGTCTCTTTTGAGACATGATCACCCAAAGCATGTATCTTGTACGGCACTCAACTGACTGATCTCCTGAATAAATTACCATTTAAAATTTGTAATATAAATATTAGCATTCTGAATGATACATGCATATATATTTTAAATTTAAATTTCTATATATAAAGAACATCAGTTAGATGTTTTTATAAACCCATTGGTAATATAATATTCGCAACTCTCTTATCGACCGCTCGCCAGACCAAATTCATACAACAATGAATGGTTAAAAATTATCCAGAAAAAGTCAAGTAAAAAGGAAGAAAGAAAAAGAAAAAGAGAGGAAAAAATAGGGAAAATGAGGTTAAGTTAACAGTCTTAAATCTTAACGTCACATGACAGCCTTGGCCTAGATTTACAAAAAACAGTCGTTAAGGAAGTCAGTGAATCTTGACTTGGATTTTAATTTGTCTATTTTTAGATGCATGACATTAAAAATTAAAAATTAGGGGTTGAATTTTTACTAGAAAAATGAATTGTTTGTTTTTCTTATTAATTCTAATCATCATAATAATAATACTATTATATTATATGCCAAGGATTATATTATATAATACTATTATATGCCAGGGATTCTACTTTATTCTTATTGTAATAATAATAATACTTTTATATTATATACCAAGGATTATATTATATAATACTATTATATGCCAGGGACTCTACTTTATTCTTATTGTAATAATAATAATACTATTATATTATATACCAAGGATTATATTATATAATACTATTATATGCCAGGGATTCTACTTTATTCTTATTGTAATAATAATACTATTATATTATATACCAAGGATTGTAACAGAGCAAAAAGTATATATTAATAAATAACATATTTTTCTATGTTTTAAGCACAACTTGGAGTTTCATGCATTATGCAATCATAAGGTGCATATGCACCTGATGATTGCAGAATGCATGAAATTCTGAGTCATGCTTAAAACATCTATTTAAGTATTATATGGTCCCACGAGATACCCTACTCAGCCAAGATAATTTTCTTCAGCATTTAATTAATTACTATGTTCCATTTATAACTTATACTTTAACATAAATAAAAAAAATGAATATTATTTTAATAAAATAAATTACCCACACAATACTAAATTGTTGTTCTTAAAACAATATAACCAAGTATACCACAATTATTTAATCGTATTTCTGATTTATATTCATAGATAGCAGTAAAAATATCTATTTTTCAATAAAAAATACCTAAAATCCAACCACCTGATTAAAATTATTGTCTAGCCTTTTAAGAAATCTAAGGTCCCACCATGTATCTTAACCAGACAAAATTAAAAATTGACATGTCTAGATCTAAACCATCCATAACCCAAATATATTAAATCTCCATGGTTACATAATTCTAAATTTTGATTGAACAACGTTGACACACCTAAATGCATTTCCTCCATCTAACACTCCCTCATTTTCTAAATAACCAGAAATTCATCTTATATTTTCAAAAATAAATCGTTTTCACCATTTATTTTAACGTATCACCTGAAGAAGAACAGTTTTGTTCAGAAACATGAAAATTTTTGTGTAGTGATATTATGTTTTTATAAACCATTCTAATAACAAAATTACCATATTAAGCTCTACTCTGTATCAAGCACTCTTTATAAAAGTAAATGCTTGAACAGTGGGTTTTTAATCTACGTATTCTTTCACGTTTTGTAACATATATATATATTTTATTATATATATATATATATATACATTTTTTAGTGTATAGAATGTCATCAAAATTCCACTTATCCTTGCTCCTATTGCATTTTGTATTACCAAGAATCTTTTCAAAGATATATATATATATAGTGTTGTAATGATGCTTAGTACCAAAATTGCATCTTCTTTTAGTATTTTACCTGTAGAAAGGCATTTTAGACAAGGAGATTTTTGGGGTCAAGCATGTTTTTCAGTCAAGATGTCAACACAATAAAAAAATTAACCACCTGCAAGTTCTACACCACTTACAAAACAATATTCATCAAGCAAAAAGAATCACTCACACACAAAGATATCAAATTACATCAAACTTCATATAAACAGGAAAAAACAATTGGGAAACTGCAGAAAACCCTGAAGAATAAAGACATCACAATAAAGCATTCATGAAGCTTCAAACTTGGCAGGAATGAAATAACACTGCTCAACTTAGTGACAAAGCTCACATTAATTATATATATATATATGTGTGTGTGTGTGTGTGTGTGTGTGTGTGTGTGTGTGTGTGTGTGTGTGTGTGTGCGCGTGTGTGTGTGTGTGTGTGTGTGCACATATATATATGTGTGTGTGTGTGTATATATATATATATATATACTAGCAGTATAGTCCGACGTTGCTCGGGTGTAATGAAAGCTTTAAAACTAATCCATGGTCCTGGAGCTCAAACTTTTTGAAAGTTGGCATGAAAGACTAAAAAGCAATAGTTATTTCCAGTTAAAGCAAAACCGTAGACTGAAAGAAAAATGAATGAATGTAAGTCAAATTTTGATTTCCTGGTATCGATATCAAATAAGTTTTTTTCATCGTAAACTGAATTTTGAAGGCTAAATAAGTACTCTGAGTAAATGGTATCATGGCTGAGACTAAGAACTACAATTATACCTACTTAGAGCCAAACCCAAAGCAAAAACTAAAATAAAAGGGTTGAAAAAAATACAGACATACAGGCAGATAAACAGACACACACACACACAAACATCTTGCTGTTTATATATATATATATATTATCTATTTTCTGCACTATTGTAAGAACTGCAACCTTGAAACTTCTGAATATCATTTCTTATGTCTTTGTCTATGAGTGTATCAAATTTGATTAAAATCAGACCACTCCTTGTATAACCTGATTTTTTCGATTATCAATTTTCAATATTCAATATTTATCAGGGTACCTCGACGCAAAACCTAGCTAAGAACACTCACAGATGCTTACAGTTCAACTGTGTAAATTTTTAAGAAAATGGGTTCAGCTGTTTTGGAGTCTATAGGTAATGGACACACACACACACACACACACAAAGTTCCATTTATAAATAAGTTTAGATTAGATATATATATATATATATAGGCTTGTACCCGCAGAAAAAACAAATGGGTTAAAACAGAATGAACGTCATAATGCACATCATCAAAGGTACTCGTTGACAGAATTCTAAATGATAGACAGTGTACATTAATATGAATTAAAGAAGGAAAGGTGGAACTAGCTTAAAAACAAACTTTTAATCAAACTTAATTAAAATGTAAGGGGGAACATAAATGTAAAGTTCCACAAAGAACAATAAAATGAAAAAAAAGGTACTTGCATACCCTCCAGCATCCATAAGGAGCAAATGAAGTGCTCCTTCTGTCTGCACAGCCTAAGCTGATGTATTTTTAAATACACAGTCTCCAAAACACATAGATTATATGCCGGGCGAGCACTGTGCAGAACCATGCATCCTCATACCAAGGGGGACAATCTTGACTGACAAGTAAATGTTGTCCGATGGCCAAGTCGTGAACAGCTTGAGTGGTTCTTAAAGGCCGTCTTGGACTACCCAAACGTACATTTGTGGGGGACATGCTGCGTTACTTGTGATTCCAACCTCAGATTGGTTTGTCCTATGTAAACCTTATTGCAATGGCATTTGAACTTGTATACAACTGAATTTTTATGAAAATAGGACAATCTATCTTTACTAAAAGAAGAAAACACAGTTCGAGTCTGAAACACAGTATGCAACTTAACTGAAAAGTAACACGACAAAACACATGACGAAACCTTGTCAGTTATTGACTGACATTTTCCACCAAGCCAGGGCAACTTCAAATAAATTGGACAACGACTAGGTCCAAAGATCTTTGGTTCTTTAAAATGCTTGATCTTTCTAGCAATCACGTATTTAATAACATAAATGGGATAGCCATTATATTCAAAGATTCTTTGCAAATTAGCAAGTTCTTCATCCAACAATGTGGGGGAACAAATATATATATATATATATATATATATATATATATATATATATATATATGTAAACAAGTTGCCATGACCACACCAAGATATAATACATTTAAAAAAAATGAGGGATCACATTTTATTACTAAAATGGGATACAAAAGTATCACACTGCTTAAAATTTGAAGAAGAGTCAGTCAAAAGATGCCTCATAAATTTTAAACATTGTGATACTTTTGTATCTTGTTTTATTAATTAAATATGATCCCTCTTTTTTAAAATGTGTTATGTATATATTTAATTTATTTGTTTGACCTTTACTTTTAATCAATACTCATATTTGACTAGATATTCTGTTTTTAATTGAATGGTATATTCATATATATATTTTTACTGACCTGATAATTTTTGAAAATTTTGTTAGAAAAATGTGTCTTTCAGCAGGATTTGAACCTGCGACCCCTAACAACATAGGGGAAGTTACTGATTGATCTTAGACCACTTGACCACAAATGGTTTCACAGTCAAATCAAGCCTTATATACACAATTTTCAATTTCGTGGAAAAGACTTTGATATAACATGGAGTCTAAAAAAAAACAAAGTTTACAATGGTGGTGATGTCTGCAAATTGTGTGCCAAAAAAAAAAAAAGACATAATTTCCAAAATAAAAAAATAAAAATTACTAAATAAAAGATCAGAGGGAATGTCCGGATGTAATCACACTAAAAAATACATTTTCGCATCATACAAACCCAAATGAAAATGTTTAAAATTCTTAAGTAAATCATCTCTAATTTTGAAATTTCAGTTATTTTAAACTTCCAGTTGTACATTCGTAAGAATCCCTGTTGTATGTATAAAAAAGTTGGAAAGTCAATAATAAATTGCCTGAGGATACTGAAAGGTTGAAATCAAGGTTGCATAAATAAGTGGTTTCCAAATGAAATATATATATATATATATATATATATATATATATATGGAAAAAAGATGGGAGATATATAATGTCAAAGCCACCAGTAAATCCATCTCAGTTTAAACTTTGGAAAATTATGGAACCATGAAACTAGAAAAATTATTCTAAATAAATATTCTTAAATACTCAAGTCACATTTTCAACTTCTTTTTCCTTTACTTTTACCCATGAGGGATATATAAAAAATATTACTCTCTCTCATATATATATATAATTATATGGTTATGTCAATTTTAAATGTAAAATTGACATAACCATATAATTATATTATATTATATTAAGCTCTATAATACTCATTATATTGAGCACATTTTGTAATAAAATAAATGCCAGAGCACTCAAAATATAAAAAAAAAACCTTGAGTCCTCTTCACTTGGAATTATATATATATATAAGGCTGAAAAGTCCTTGACCTGACCCTTTACCCAAAATTTAACCAAATTACCAAATGTCAATTCAATTTCAGTTGAAATTGTTGCATTCACTCATGCGCAAATATCCTTGGAAAAGGTATTGGTCCTTCTCTTCCTTCTTTAGCTATGGGTTAAATAGCAGAACAAATTCGATTCTATAGCTTTGGTTGGCAACCAATCAACCATAGAAAGTAATGGCAACCTATTGAGGGAAAATCTGCTCAGTCAGTCATGTCTCTTTTGATACAAACATGTATCACTTAACTGACTTACTGACCAAATGTGATTTATTTTAGAATTCTTTCTTGATCAGACCAATAACTTTTTACCTCTCCTCATATATAAATTCAACAAATATTTCCTTTACCTTCCGTCTATATTTCCAGGATAAAATATTATAACTATTGTCCCCATCTTTATTGTTATATTCACAACATTTTGGCCATTGTACATTCCCCCTTTCTTCGGGTGATATTTGGAATTTTGAACCAAACCCTTTCTTTGATCAATGGAAAAGATTGTTCTAATTCCACATGTCATGCCTTTTTCATATATTTCATTTTTAGTTAATTCTCTTTAATAACTCAACTCTCCAAATTTTGTTCTCCATGCTTTGGACAGGGATTGAACCCACAACTCTTTAGACTAATTTGATTCATCCAGAAGTGACTTCACTCAAAGAGTTGTGAGTTCAATCCCTGGCCAAAGCAAAGGAAAAAAAATCTTGGAGAGTTATCAAGTGGAATTAACTAAAACTGAGATACTCAAAAAGGCATGGCATGTGGAATTAGAACAATCTCCCTATTGTGGACTAAATAAAGGGTTCAGTTTAAAATTAAAAACTAATATCACCTGAAGAAGGCTGTAAAGTACAATTACCAAAATATCATGAATATGGCAATAAAGATGAGGTCAACAGTTCAAACAATGTAAGTTGTATAAATATCCCTTTATCTGTCTGCTTGTGACTGTATAAGAATCGCTAGTTATGGCTACCAAATGTTCTGTAGCAATAAATAGAATGTGAGGACATGCTTTTAGCATATATGTTGGTGGGAGGGTGCTCAACTTACAGGGCAAGTATAATGCTAAACTAGGCCCTGACTTTGTGTCCATGAAGTGAGCTTTGTTTGATCATATAGACATCCGGCTGAAAATTTCAAAAGATTTAATGTTTATAGTGTGTGCAGGTAGAGCAGTGAGGAAGATACAATTTACAGTTAGTCAGTTAAGTGCCATACATGATACATGCTTGGGTGATCATGTCTCGAAAGAGACATGACTGACTGGGCAGAAGATTTTCCCGCAGTAGGTTGCCATTGCTTTCTGCGGTAGACTGGTTAACAGTCAAGGCTATAGAACCCAATTTGTCCTGCTATTTAACCCATAGCTGGAAGGAAGAGATGGATTAATACTTTTCCCAAGAGTATTTGTGCATACGTGAAAGCAAGGAATTCAACTGGAATTCGAATGCAGCATCCTGAGCTCTCTTTCCGAGCCAATATCCATTGCACCACAACACACATCCAGCTAACTCAATTATAAATTGCTAAGACCTTGTCGCTAGTCTTGTCAGTTAAGTGCCATATGTGATTCATGCTTTGGGCAATCATGTCTCTTTTGAGACATGACTGACTGGGCAGAAGATTATTTTGCAGTAGGTTGCCATTTCTCTCTGCGGTAGACTGGTTGCCAGTCAAGGCTACAGAACCCAATCTGTCTAAGTATTTAACCCATAACTAGAGGGAAGAGATGGATTAATACCTTTTCCAAGAGTATCTGTGTGTAAATGAATGCCATGAATTCAACTGGAATTCAAACTCAGCACCCTGATTTTTTATTTCGAGTTGATATCCACTGCACCATTCTGTCCTCCTGTCATCTGCTGTGGTCACCCGTCCACAATTTACAAATTAAATAAAATGCTAAAATGAACCCTTACTTTATGCCCATATCTCTGTTTTTATGTCATTATATTTTTTTTTTTTCTTAGCTTGATCGGAAGTCCAAGAAACTGGCACTGACCATGTGTATATTTCACTGACCATGTGTATATTTATATATTTCAGTTTGTGTGTGTTCAGTTCTTGAAATTTTGGCATAATTTCTTCTTCATGTTCATGTCTTTTCAGGACGTAGACAATCACAGACTTTCACTTGCCCCTCTTCTTTGTCGTACTTAACATTTCTCCTCTTAAATATCTCTCCCAAACCCCATTCCACCATCCACTTGCTCAAGCTCATCAAGTATGTCTCGTGGTGCTTTCGCCTATCTCTCTTTCCTTCTATCCATCCTGTGAGTATCAGATTCTCCAAGTCCTCCTTCCTCATTACATGCTTCGCATTTGCTGCCTGCCATATAGGAGAATAAATATATCATAACAGTCCAGTAACTCTTTTGTTTCATTTGTTCCCAATGAAATTTTCCTGATGATGAGATGATGATTTTCGAAGTATGATTCTAAATAAAATCTGCAAATGTTTGGATTATACATACATTCGGTCTTTTCGACAGGAACAGAGGTTTATCCCCTGTTTCCTGTTTAAGATTGCATTTTAGATTCCTTCTAAATTCTACTTCAACTCTATACTTCTAACGTCTCTGCCTAAACTTTGAAATTTTATTTACTATTTATTTTTTTTTTCTTAGGAGTAGATAGGGTTGCCTATTGTCTGGTTCGGTTATAACAATATCAATAATGTCAATTATGATGATGATTGTAAGCACTTCCGGTTCTACTAGGGAATGCTGGGAGCACAAGGGATCCAGCAGTAGTTTGAATAATAGAGTTATTGAATTTACTACGTCTCATCTTTGTGTTTCCTTAACTTTTCAGCAGACTGTCTTATATAATTTATCTTTTCGCTTTAAGCCAAGGGGAACAGGTTCACACTTTTCC
The DNA here is from genome assembly GCA_037127315.1 of Ascarosepion bandense. Classification (NCBI taxonomy): domain Eukaryota; kingdom Metazoa; phylum Mollusca; class Cephalopoda; order Sepiida; family Sepiidae; genus Ascarosepion; species Ascarosepion bandense. The sequence continues at coordinate 1,248,251 of JBBBDQ010001905.1, read as the reverse complement.
CCAGCCTTTAGAATATAAATAGAGGTTTAGCCCTGGCTTCCTGTTTTGCAGTGTGTTTATGCTTCCTTCTAAAAATTTTCAATTCTCTTTCATTACCTTGCATCTTAGTGACATTAACCCCATTGCTATGGTTGAAATGATTAAGAAACAAACATAACTTAAGTTTAGTAAATGTGTTTCATATTATGATTGCTTTATATATATATATATATATATATATATATTTCCAAGTGAAGAGGACTCAAGGTTTTTTTATTTTGAGTGCTCTGGCATTTATTTTATTATAAACAGTGCTCAATATAATGAGTATTATAGAGCTTAAGATAATATAATTATATGGTTATATATCAATTTTACATTGTGACATGGAAATTTCTGTTTCGAGATAGGTTCTCATCATCAGGCAATGTTGAAAACACCCACATACATTCACATTGATATGTAACCATATAGTTATATTATATACATATATAGAGTGCGATGGTTAAATTGTTACCAGTTTATAGTTTTAATTTCCTGCGGGCACATTGTTTTTGATTTTCTCAAATGCATGGTATAATTGATTTACTAAGTGGTGCTTAGATGTGACACAGAAGACCGAAGGTATGGGGTACCTAGTGAGGATTGAACTCACTACTCAGCTGTAATAGGTTTTAGTGAGACAATCTTGCTAACCATTACACCATGTCGGAGTGCTCCAAATGCACAGTATAGATGGGTCAGTTGGGCACCATCTGTGAGAAAAAGAGCACATGATGCAATTCACTCAAATTCAGAGTGTGTGTTAAAAATTTTTTGTTTAAATACATATATATATATATAAAGTAAAATAAATTTTCAAAATTCAAAAATGTTGAATGAACATTTCGACATAAAATCCCTAAGAGAGATTTCACGTATCCTCAGCAACGTCCATCTTTTCAAAATGGAAATAAAAATAAAAGTTTTATTTTTTTTTTTTATTTTTATTTCCATTTTGAAAAGATGGACGTTGCTGAGGATACGTGAAATCTCTCTTAGGGATTTTATGTCGAAATGTTCATTCAACATTTTTGAATTTTGAAAATTTATTTTACTTTATATTGGCTCTGTAATTTTAATTACATTGAGCTCTCCTCCTGCATCATTTTTTAATATTAAATAAGATCAGGTTCTTGGGATTTACCTTCCTACTTTTTTGTTTTGGAGTAAAGTATTTTAATAAAATATAATATATACATATATATATATATTCTAGAAAAAATTTTAGATCTTCTACAATTTCATGGGTAATATGAATTTCACACTAAAACCTGTTGCTCGTCAGATCCAAATGATACAATAGTTAATATTAAGATTATATTCAGTCAGTTAGGTGCCATCCATGATACACACTTGGGCAATCACTTCTCGAAAGAGGCATGACTGACTGGGCAGAAGATTATCCCGCAGTAGGTTGCCATTGCTTTCTGCCGTAGACTGGTTGCCGACCAAGGCTATAGAACCCAATCTATCCTGCTATTTAACCCATAACTGGAAGGAAGAGACGGATTAATACCTTTCCCAAGGGTATTTGCGCTTAAGCGAATACAATGGATTCAACTGGAATTAGAACTCGGCTCCTCGGTTTCTCGTTCCGAGCTGATATCCACTGTACCACAGATTATATTACTCTATTAAATTAAATAAATTTAACATTGTGTTCTTTTGACTTAAATACCAAATATTCTACGTTATATATATATTCCAATCTTTGATATTTGAAGTCAGTTCTAAAAGCAGAGCCACTTATCAATGTTTCTGAGGTATGAATATATAACAATTCATTGATTTTTTTTTCAAGAATACGATACTTAGCTGACCTTTTTACAATATTTGTTGATTATAAAATTGATTTTTTTTTCTGTTTGAAAACAAAAACTGGAGTTATTTTATTTATAAACAGAGATTTAGAAAAGCAACCTGACAAACAAAGCAAAGATTTTCTACGATAAATTCGAATAAAGAAAACCTCATAAATGCAGCAATTATAGCTGTAAAATATTTTAAGATGGAAGTTGATTTCAGTAAGATCTAGTTTATTTCTTTTTGCTCTTTGACCTTTGGACTATTCATGTAATTTTTCAAATCTAAACTTATTTATAAATGGAACTTTGTCTGTCTGTGTGTCCATTACCAATAGACTCCGAAACGGCTGAACCAATTTTCTTAAAAATTTACACAGTTGTACTATAAGTGTCTGCCAGTGTTCTTAGCTAGGTTTTGTGTCAAGGTACCCCCCGATAAATATAGAAAATCCATAATCGAAAAAATCGGGTTATAGAAGAAGTGGTTCGATTTTAATCAAATTTGATACACTCATAGACAAAGACATAAGAAATGATATTCAGAAGTTTCAAGGTTGCAGTTCTTACAATAGTGCAGAAAATAGATAATATATATATATAAAAGGCAAGATGTTTGTGTGTGTCTGTTTATCTACCTGTATGTCTGTATTTATTTCAGCCCTTTTATTTTAGTTTTTGCTTCGGGTTTGGCTCTAAATAGGTATAATTGTAGTTCTTAGTCTCAGCCATGATACCATTTACTCAGAGGACTTATTTAGCCTTCAAAATTCAGTTTATGACGAAAAAAACTTATTTGATATTGATACCAGAAAATCAAAATTTGACTTACATCCATTCATTTTTCTTTCAGTCTTTGGTTTTGCTTTAACTGGAAACATCTAAAAAGTCTTTTGTGCCAACGTCCAAAGAGTCTGAGCTTCAGAACCCTGGATTAGTTTTAAAGCTTTCATTACACCTGAACAATGCCGGGCTATACTGCTAGTACAATATACTCAAATGTTAATGAGATTAGCTTAGTCTGGTAGAAAGGTACAAGAATGGAGAAACACAGCGAGGCTAGATTTATTACCATTTAGTAACAATACTGACAAGTTTACTAACATTTAATTTGAGGAGAAGCGTCTTCAATCCTTCTGTTGTGGACATTAACTGAACTTAGCTTAGTCTGGCATAAGGACTCAAGAATAGAGCACACAGAGAGACTTGACTATAGGAGTCTTCAGTTACAGTCTTCCTGACTAGTAAACTTCACCCTTATGCAAGATGTCCTCAAATCTTCTATTAAATAAAAATGCAGCCATTTAGTGAGCTTAGTCTGGCTCAAGAACATGAGGTTTGAGCCCCAGAATGACTTAATCTTATTACACTTTAGTTATAGTTTTTTTGACTAGTTTATTAACCTTTCATCATCCTCATCATTTATCCATCACACCCGATGGTGCAGAGGGCAGCAACTTTTTGTTGCTGTTTCTGTAACAAACAGTTTTTTACGAGGCCGGGTTGTTAGCCCTGCACCCAACCCCCAAACCTGGAGAACTGGTGGACTATTCTTGGTTCTTACGTTTACAGCACCTGGTATTCCCAAATGGTCACCCATTTAAGTACTAACCAGGCTCGATGCTGCTTAAGTTCGGTGATCGGACGGGAACCGGTGTATTCAACTCGATATAGCCATAGACGGGTTATTAACCTTTACTCTTAGTTAAACGTGTCTTCAGGCCATCTATAAAAGACAGCCATTTAGTGTGTTTAGTTTAGTCTGGCACAAGAACACTTAGTCAGCCAGTTGTGCTATACGTGATACATGCTTGGGTGATCATGTCTTTGTTCAATACATGACTGACTGGGAAGAAGATTATCCTGCAGTAGGTTGCCATTACTTTCTGTGGTAGACTGGTTGCCGACCAAGGCTATAGAACCCAATCTGTTGATTATTTAACCCATAACTAGAGGGAAGAAGCAGATTAATACCTTTCCCAAAGGTATTTGTGCATAAGGGAATGCAAGGAAGAACAGTATTAAAAGATTGCCTGACTAGTTTAGTAACCTTTACTACTAGAGAACACTATTTACATTATTCAGACTATTATCCTCATCTTTATTGCCTTCTTCAGGTGCTAGGAATTTTGAACTGAACCCTTTATTTTGATATATTATTTTGAGTATATCATTCTCGTTCCATGTGTGATGTCACTTTTGCTCACCATGTAATTATCTCCCTTTAACTTAAACCTCTAAGTTATTTGTTTACCACTGCTAAATTAGATTAAGTTACTGAAGCTAACCAACATCTATATCCACTGGGCCATGTGACATCTTTTTTTTTATGTGCCATAGGCGATCAGGAACTTCTACTTGAAGACATCAGTGTATCAATTTTTGAGACTTATAAACAATGTCTCATGAACCATTTTTTACCAGAGCTCATATTGCTTTCTTTGATGCTAGTGATTTTCTCTAGCATTTTTTACCAGAGCTCATTTTGCAATCTTTGACACAAGCCCTCCATATTACTGGCTTCCATATTGTATTCATTTCTATGCTTGACCAGCTTAAGAGTTTTTTGTGGCCTAGCATATGTGCTGATTCCTTAAGTTTCCGTAGTTTCCAATGGTGTTCTCTATCAATTATTTCAACTTCATACCATAGGAAGTAGTGATCTCTTTTTCCCCTTCATATATGATCAACTATACCTGATTTTTTTATCTCCCCTCATATTATGGCCTTGCAATTTTCTTGCAGCCTTACCTTAAAGGGGCAGCACATTTCTCCTTTATGTTTCTTTCCGCAGCTACATGTTCTCCTCTAGTAGAGGTCTTACATGAGAAAGGTATCTGCAAAGTGTAGAACCACTTTTGAAGGTCGTCCTGATCTTATATTGACGAGAGAACCTTTGTAATTTTTTTCAAAACCCCTTCACATTGTGTAGACAAACCAAGACCATTTTCCAAAAGTTGTTATCCTCATGAACCTTTACTTCCACGTTCATTGAAGCTGTTGTCATGTACCTTGGGTAGTTGTTACACCATAGGGTACTGTTTATACTGACTGAGTTCCACAAGTGAAATGTGCAAGAAAAGAGAAAAGTATTAACAGGTGAGGGAAAATGCGAGAAAGAAACTTGAAGGTTTAATAGAAATAGTGAAAGATGCTTTCTAGAAACTAAACAAAGAATTAAGATAATATTGTTGGAAACAGAAAAAAGTATTGAACTGTTATGTTTCTACATGGTAGTGAGTGTGGGACAATTTCCTCACAGATGATGAAAATACTTAACCTATGAAATATGGTTCTAGCAACAAATGCTAGAAAATATAATCAGAAAATGACATTGACTGAACATGTGACCAATGCAGAAGTCTTAAGAAAAATAGGAATAACACAGAAAATTAGAGACAAAATTTCTGACACATATCATAAGAAAAGAAGCCTTAGAAAATTTAACACTCAAAGGATATATTGAAGGCAAAGTAAGCAAAAAGTGAGTAACCTATTTAACAAACTTGTGTGAATAGATAGAAGAACAGAGGCCAGAAGACATGATAAAATGACTTATAGCAATAAAAGACTGCAAGCACAAGAAGAATTTATAAGGATTAACAAAGAGATTAGCTGTAATTTATCCAGTGACATGAGAGAGACCATGGCAAAAAGCCACAATAACAAAACAGAAAAAATGTTGGCCTTTTTCTTCTTAAGATATACTCAGGCAGCTTTTAGATAAAAATAGAATGAGACTATGAATTATTTCCAATTTAATAATTAACTAGCAAGGTTATCTGATGTTAGTTGCTTTAAAAGCGCACTTGGGATCATTCATTTTTAATAAACGTTTTGTTTTAATCAGATGCACTTTCAATAATGAATAGACACAAAGTGTCTGTGCCCACTATTATAAATGTCCCAGGGGTCATATCTTCTTCATCAGAGAAGCTCTTCACCTAAATTTTTCTCTCTATGTAGATGGGTTTTTTTTAATTAAATGGTATATTTATATATATATATTTCTATTTATGAGAACTTTGTTAGGAAAATGTGTGTCATTCAGCAGGATTTGAACCTGCGACACCAAACAACATAGGGAAAGTCACCAATTGATCTGGTATGTTTTAGACCACTTGACCACAAATGATTTCACAGTTAAATCAAGCCTTATATACACAATTTTCAATTTCATGGAAAAGACCCTGATATAACATGGAGTATAAGAAAAACCCAAAGCTTACAACGGTGGTGATGTCTACAAATTGCCTGGGGATACTGAAAAGGTTAAATACCTAATTCCATGGATCAAAGTGTAGTATCTGTTCTCAGATGCTCACTTCCTGCTTGCAGGTGTGGAAGCAATGACTAGCATTGACAAGCTTAGACTAGCATTGTACCCAGTTACCGTGTAAGCGGTGTCTGGGTAATCTTTGACCTGAACGTATGTGCCCAGGTTCCCCACGTTAAAAACTGACCTTATGTCACAACTCGCTCCAGTGGGTGAGTAGAATAAATCCAGGATACTGAAAGGTTGAAACTTTCAATAATGAATAGACACAAAGTGTCTGTGTCCACTATTATAAATGTCCCAAGGGTCATCTCTTCCTCATCAGATAAGCTCTTCACCTCAATCTTTCTCTCTAACTCAGCATTAAAAGACATAGGACATCTACTTCCATACTTTACCTGCTTCACTGAACAGTCTCAGTGGCATTTTTATTATAGTCTGGAAAGTCTCAAAAGTTATCAAAAGTCTTGAACTTAAGAGAGCCAAGAACATCACTGACCCAGACAAAATTTCAGTGGTTAAAATATGAACCCAGAATTATATATGATCTTAGTAAAATTATCGAACTGGTGCTTGAAAAAAATCCTTCCCAAGTCTGTGGCAGGTATCAAACATATGACATATTTGGGCAGGAGCTGCCTAATCCTCATTTTCCACTTTCAATAAAATGTAAAAGTGTCTCCATATCTTTGTGGCTGACAAATTATTTTCCACCTTACAACTCTTCCTTCATTGACAAAACATTGCAAGCCTCTCACTACTCTGTCGCTATTTCCATGAAAAGTGCTCCGACAAACTACATTCCTTAGTTCTACCAGTTTTGACCTTCCTTTCTACGACCTGCCATGCAACACAAACCACCCTCATTCTCTTAATATTCTGCTGGTAAGAAGTAAATTTCATTTGAGCAGCTTCTTCCCTCGAACCAAAACTGCTCTGTGGAATCTACTCCTAAGAAAATGTTTACTAATCACTACAATCTTAACCTGTTCAAGGCAAGGATTAACCATCATCTTCCTCACATATCAGCATAAGCTGTGCCTCTTATTCTGTAAGCCTTTGAGTGGATCTTGGGCCTTATACAGAGTGAACATCACTGTAATATATATATATATATATATATATATATATATATATATATAAGTAAGTAGCTAAACTAGAGCCAGCGGACCTACCTAGGTTTCACCTAATGGATCATCAGGGTAAGTCGGCTAATTAGGCTGAAGTAAGGCGGTATTATATAAGATACTCCGCAACCACATGACTAGAAAAATTAAAGACACCAAACATTCTAGACGGGGGGGGGGGGGGGGAGAACAATTTATTCACAAAAAAAATAAAAAGGGCTCAATTAAGCCCTTTTTTTTTTTTACTTATTTATTTATTTGCTCTGCTATTGTATTGAGCACTTTACGTGTTAGGTTCTTTGCCTCAAGGTTTTTTTTCTTTTGACTAGTACTTTGACTAATGTTCACGTGCTTAGTTCGTTTCTTTTTGTTTACATTTTTTTCCCCTCCGCGTTTATACTCGGTAGGTTTTTCAAGACGTGTTTAAAGATAAATTTACAGTTATATATATATATATATATACATTACCGGCTATAATTATTAGGCCACCCCAGTTTTTTTTAAAGAAAATTATGTATTTATTGCCAAGTGGATAATTCTAAATGAAAATAGAATGGTTCTTTTGTTATTATTACTTCACAAAATTTTACAAGGCAAAGAAGCAAAGATGAATTTGTCCAAATCACCCTAAATTTTCTTCATTCTTTCATTGATGAAACTGCAATATAGGTAATTATTAAATATTTATAAATTCATTTGATGCACATGTTATTGTGCAGTATTAACAAAAGATTACCATGAACATATTTATAGAAAAGGCACAGAGAAGCTATGTTATGGTCCTGGGAAAGTGAAGCTGAGATGCCAGGTCAGGACCGATAATATTGCAGATTCTGCTTTGGATTTTATCAAGAATCTCTAATTCTCTAATAGAAGCACCAGACTAGATGTGATAGTAATAATCAATGCATGGATAAATGGTGTACTTATAAATGCAAGATAAATTTTGACAAAAATAATTGTCTTGTGCAATACAGGGAACCTGCTTTTCTAGCAGCAGATCAAGCAATTGATTGAATATAATCACTCTATTTCATGACAGCAGAAATGTTAGCCCAGTCAGGTACAGTGTGTCACTCTCCTGGAGGTTTACATCAAAAGGTTCTCTAAGACAATTAAAAGAGAGCAGTTTTGTTTTTGGAGGCATTGAAATTTGCAAGCTATTGCTTGCCCTAGTTAACACATCATTTTTTTTTTTTTTTGAGATCAGGTGCCCATTTGACTTTATGAAACAAATTAGATTAACCATTTATTTTTTCCCCCTTTTAGTTGTTCTGCATATTTGTTTTATTTCTCAACTGAGCTTTGAAATGAGAGGAACAAAAACCAGTCGACATTTTTTAATTTTATTTGCCATTCATGGCAACTGCAACTTTTCTTTCTTTATTTTCATTTTCCTTTCACTATGATAAAATGTTTTGTTTTAATGGCTATAATTAATTATAACTATTAAATTACAATAATTTTCTTTTCAAACAGATTCAAATAAATTATTGAATATAAACGTTTGATTTTTTAGGTTAACAACCACATTTTTCAGAATTTTATTGAAATATGTTTAAATGTCTTTAAATATGGTGTCTTGTCATCTTAACTTGTTTTGATGACTGTCAGCAGTAGGGGTCAATCTACCTATACATGAATCAGATTTTGGTTTCTTGACCCCTAATCAAGAATCAAGAATCAAAAATCACTGTTTAATGGCTTTCACAATTTATCTGAATTAATAAAGCAATATTTTTGCTGAAATATTCCATATTGCCCAGAATCAATGCAGAGAAGATAATTTTTCAAGCTACATTTTGTTCAAAAGAATAAATCAGTATGTTGGCAAATTTTACCAGATTTCTAACATGGTTGTGAATGAATAAAATAAAAAAACTTTTATTGATTTCAACAAGAAATAAAAAAAATTAAATAAAAAATTAAAAAATATAAAAAAAAGTAAAGATAAAAAATACAAAAACATTTTATTTCAGTAAAAATAGAATAAAAATTAATTAAAAAATAAATAAAAATAAAATAAAAATACGAAAAGTGATAAAAATATAAAAAATATAAATTATTAAAAATAAAATATAAAAATTTAAAAATTAACAAATAAAAAATTAGAAAATAATATTAAAAAAAATAAAAAATTGATTCTGTTATTTAACAAATAAATCAGGGTATCTTTTCTTTTTTCCAAACATTATTCATATACTACCCTGAATTTTCTTCTGCTTTAATTCTAAAATTCTTTTCTATTAAGAATGGTGTAGTCAGTAATAGATTAATTAAAATCAACTCTTTTCTTTACTTTTATAAAAATTCACAATGACATGGGAAATCCTGGCTTTCCCAAATAGAAAAAGGATTCACCATGTGTTTAACAAAAAAGATCAAAACCAGATTTCGCAAGTAGGTGTTAAAATGATTTTTGATGAATGGGAGGGACTTTCAAGACCAAAAGGACTTGCTGTAAGTGCAAAAAAAAATCTAGATTACAATAAAAGGACTTCATCATCGTCAGAGAGTCAGATGGGAGCCATGAGATGAAACATCTAAAATGTAACTTCAATTTCAAGCAACTGGGACATTGTCCTTTTTCTCTTTCTCCTTATCTCTTTCAACAACCACTACTAGAACATTTTGTACGAACTCTTGATACCCTTAACTCTCTCATTGAACATTAATTTCTATGAATCCTTGTTATTCATTTCCTTTAATAAATTTCTATTTTAATATTCAAAATGTATATTTTATTATTCCACTCTTCTACACTAATCCGCACAATTCCACATATTCCAACCTGCTGACAACCAACTTTCTGATAATGATGAAAACCTTCTGATGGTAATTTCTGCATAAAACTTGTAAGCTTTAGGGAGTTTGGTTAAGTCTGACACAAGGCCGAACCAAGAAACATTAACCAGCCCCTACAGCTTTAGTGGAGCTCCCAACGCTACAATAGTACTACTTGTCACTCTCTAACATTATAGGAGCAAGAGTGTGATGAATTATGTAGTCTGGGCAGTGTCTTCAATTTTCAGAAAAACTTAATATTGAATCCAGTGTCAGGTTTGTCATATCCTACCTGTACTTCAGAAACAGAATTCAGGTCAAAAATATTTTTTGACAGGAACAGTTGTATATAAAAGTTTTCTATGAGGAAAATCTTTGAAAAAGTGGAAAAAATTTTTATATAACATGTTTGATTCTTTAGGACTTAATTAGTCAAAAGTGGTGTTTATGTTGATGTGATTACACATATGCATGAAAAAAGGACACCGAAAATTTAAAATTTAAGGTTTTTGGTTTTTTTTAGTTTTTATATCTAAACTGGTCATTCGTTTTTTTATATTTTTTAATCTATTGATAAAATATTTTTAAAATATTTTTATTTTTATTCTTTACAATTCTTTTTTATATTTATATTTTTTAATCTATTGATAAAAATCTTCGAAGTCTTTTCGGACAATTTTCTAAGCATAACTTAAATGTGGCACAAGGCAAAAAGTATGGGGCATCCAATGAGGATTGAACTTCTTACTCATCATTGTTTTAGTGAGACCAGCTTTTAACCATTATGCCATGTTATAGTGCACCTTCCAAATCTTTTGTGCATGAAAAACTAATTGTAATGAGTACTGGGGTTAAAATTTTGTATTTTGTCTAAAGTGCTGATTAGTTTATGTAGGGTGGTATCCATTCTTGATATAATAGACTGTGTTGGCGTAACTGGTTTTCATACTTTTGGTAATCTATAAGGTTTGAATTTTGACCAAAGTGTTAATTAGTTTATGTAGGGTGGTATCTATTTTGGACTAGCAGTATAGCCCGGCGTTGCTCGGGTGTAATGAAAACTTTTATATATATTATCGATTGTCTGCACTATTGTAAGAACTACAACCTTGAAACTTCTGAATATCGTTTCTTATGTCTTTGTCTATGAGTGTATCAAATTTGATTAAAATTGGACCACTCCTTCTATAACCAGATTTTTCTGATTATCGATTTTCGATATTTATCGGGATTATCTTGACACAAAACCTAGCTAAGAACACTCGCAGATGCTTATAGTACAACTGTGTAAATTTTCAAGAAAATTGGTTCAGCCGTTTCGGAGTCTATAGGTAACGGACACACAGAGACACACACACCTACACACACAAAGTTCCATTTATAAATAAGTTTAGATATTATGAACCTTTTTGTGCTGACTAGATTATCTAAAGTGCTATTGTTTTTCTAGATATTATGGACCTCATTGGAATAAGTAATTTATGTACTTTTAGTAATCTATAAGGTTTGAATTTTGTCTAAAGTGCAAACTAGTTTGTTTATGTAAGGTGTTATTTATTCTGAATATTATGAACCTCATTGGAATAACTGGTTTACATAATTTTGGTAATGTATAAAGTGTGTATGTTTTGCAGATCTTGTTCTGTTAATTTTGACTTATAAATACTTTCACGGCTTCTGCTCCGCTGAACATAGATCACTGGTGCCCCCTAAATACGAATTTGAACGCGATACTAGATTAGCAACTAGATCCCACCCTTTTACAGTGAAACCGATAAAATGCAGCCGTAACTTCTACTCCAACAGTTTCTTTCCTCGCACTTCCCAACTGTGGAATTCTCTTCCACACGATTGCTTCCCCGATGGCTACAATCTCCAGGAGTTTAAATGTAAGGTCAATAGACACCTAACACACTAACCTGTTTCCATTCTATCAAACACTCTTCCCATCTGCCCAACCCTCATCCTCGCTATCCTTACTCATCTGTCACCTTCCTCCTAATATTCCCTATGTCTAACTACTCCTTCTCTTTACCTTCTCCTATGTAACCCCATGCGCAATAGTGGCAGTGGAATGCCTTGCTTGGGGTGAGATGATTAAAAAAAAAAAAAAAATTATTATTTTAATAATTTCGTGATTGAACATTTAACGTTTCATCTCTTTTATAACCTTGTGTTCATTTATTTTTTCTGGTCCTGGGCATGACAGTAAACTACATCCGGCAGCAAGGCCTCTGATTGGGGAGGTTGTGAGAGGCATGAAACCACCTTTTAATTACTGTTGTTCCCAAACTGGGGTCAAAACACTAGGAAAGTATTAAAATACTTTTGTAGAAATATTTACATAAAAATAGACTTTTATAGAAAAGTATACATATTTGTAAGAAAAATTTTTCCCAACTAATTATTTTTGAAGAAAAAATTATTACCATAACACATTTTTGAAGGAAAAAGATTATTCATAGCAAAACTAGAAGACATTTTCAGTTTCCTATGATAAAAAAGAATAAAACAAAAAATTTTCATTAAAATCTGACTAAATCAACCTTCTAACTATAACCAAACATTATTTTTTCATAAATATTTTTAATTTTGGGAGCATGTTTCTTTTTCTGTTGATGCATGTCCTTATACATTACTACACTACCTTTGTTAGAAGGGTTATATAAATGTCCTTGATATTTGATAATTCTTTGAACTGTTTTAGAATCTGGGTCATTTTGTTTGTGTTTCTCTATTATGAAGTCAGCAAAAAGAGAAGCTCAAAATGTCAACGAAAGGTCAAGGACACTAAAATCAAATCGGTGCAGAAATTTGAATAATTGAGAAATGTTCTGATAAAGGATGGAAAGTGTGATACTGAGATCCATATTCATATTGGGATGGCTAAAAATGCATTTTAGAAGCTAAGCAGTGTATTAAGAGACAGGTAAGTTTCATTGGAAACAAAGAAAAGAGTACTGGACTGTTATGTTATATCTTTCTTCTATAAGGCAGTGAATGTTGGATCTCCTCAAAACTGAAGGAGAGACTTGAAGCAACAGAAATGTGGTTCTACTGTAGGATGCTGAGGATGCCATGGACTGAACATATTTTTTTTAAAAATCATATCACCCCGAGCAAGGCGGTAATGCCACTGATGTGCAGGGGGTTATGTAAAAGTGAAAAGATTGGTAAAGAGAAAGCCGGAAACCACATCCTAAACAGGGAACAAGGGATGAGCCTCTTCACCTGTTCAATAGACGTGGGTGGAGTGTGAACCAGGCGATAGTTTAATTTATCTACTTCAATTGAAAATAAAAGAGTAAAAAGATTGGGAAAAAGAAAGCCGGAAACCACATCCTAAACAGGGAACAAGGGATGAGCCTCTTCACCTGTTCAATAGACGTGGGTGGAGTGTGAACCAGGCGATAGTTTAATCTATCTACTTCAATTGAAAATAAAAGAGTAAAAAGATTGGGAAAAAGAAAGCCGGAAACCACATCCTAAACAGGGAATAAGGGATGAGCCTCTTCACCTGTTCAATAGACGTGGGTGGAGTGTGAACCGGGCGATAGTTTAGTCTATCTACTCCAATTGAAAAAAATTAAAAAGAAAAGAGTGAAAAGATTGGAAAAGAGAAAACCGGAAACCACATCCTAAACAGGGAATAAGGGATGAGCCTATTCACCTGTTCAATAGACGTGGGTGGGTATGAACCGGGCGATAGTTTAGCCTATCTACTCCAATTGAAAAAAAAAAAGAAAGAAAAAGAGTAAAATGAGCAGCAACAAGGCTTTGGAGAGGATGGAAATAAAAAGTAAATTTATACTTGGCAACAGAAAAAGACTTGTGGTTTCTGGAACACATAATGAAGAAAGAAGGCTTAGAAAATTTAATACTCGCAGGATGGATAGAGGGAAGGAAAGACAGAGGGATGCAATGTGAAGTATACTTGATGGGTTTAAGCAAATGGATGACAGAGCTGGGTTTGGGAGAGATACCAAGAGGAAAAGTGTTAAGAGTGACAAAGAATAGGAGCAAATGGAAGTCCGTAATCTCCTATGTATTAAAGAAACATGGTACAGGAAGAAGAAGAAGAATGTCTTTATTCATGAATCCTGTTAGTAAATTTCAAAATAAGGGCAGCAAGTTTTCATAATAATTAAAGTGTTGACTCACTGTTATTTTCTGTTCATTGCAAATTAATAACCTTGAGTTCTTTATAAATATCCTGCAAACATTGGATGTGTTTTCTGGATACATTCAAATATATAGTTTTTTTTTAATTATTAAGTTAAACAAGCAAATGTGCTTATTTTTAATAATTTTATTTTAAATTGATTTCTTTCAGATAATCTTTCAAATTAAATGAATTATTTTTTTTATTGCTATTTATCATCATTTTCTATTCCTTATTTTATTTGTATTGATTTTTTATTTTATTGCGATAAATTAATTATTTTATTTTTTAATTTTAATAAATCAATTAGATGTAGATGTATATCTGTGATAATTTTATTTTAGAATGTTGAATGTTTATTCAACAACATTATATATATATATATATATATATGTGTGTGTGTGTGTGTGTGTCCTTGAATGTTATTTGGTTTTGTAAACAAAGAAAAAGAAAAAAAATTGTCTAAACGTTTGTCATTCTCATACATATTAATTAAGACTATGATGTAATGATGACATATTTATTAATTCACAATTTTTTTCTAAATTTTACAAAATTAGTTAGAGATGCATTGTATACATGAGAATTAAATATGAAATACTTTTTTCAGCCAATCTGAAATAGACAAGTCTATTTAGCTAATTAAAGTTTAACTCTTTTTTTCCAGCCTACCCACTGTTATTCCAGATCCCCCAATTATTTTATTTTCCACATTTTTTTCAACCTGTCTGTTTATTTTGACTACCTCTGACTCTTTTTATTCTGAAGCAACTGCATTTTGAATGACATTTCCAACCTACCCTTTTATTCCTATCTAGCTATCTATCTACTAGCAGTATAGCCCGGCATTACTCGGGTGTAATGAAAGCTTTAAAACTAATCTATGGTTCTGGAGCTCAGACTCTTTGGACGTTGGCACGAAAGACTAAAAAGCAATAGTTGTTTCCAGTTAAAGCTAAACCGTAGACTGAAAGAAAAATGAATTCCAATTCCAATTTTGATTTCCTGGTATTGATATCAAATTTTCTGCACTATTGTAAGAACTGCAACCTTGAAACTTCTAAATATCGTTTATTATGTCTTTGTCTATGAGTGTATCAAATTTGATTAAAATCGGACTACTCCTTCTATAACCTGATTTTTTCGATTATCAATTTTTGATATGTATCGGGGGTACCTCGACACAAAACCTAGCTAAGAACACTCGCAGACACTTATAGTACAACTGTGTAAATTTTCAAGAAAATCGGTTCAGCCGTTTCGGAGTCTATAGGTAATGGATACACACACACACACACACAGAGACAAAGTTCCATTTATAAATAAGTTTAGATTTACATTAGATCTGTCCAATTTTATGTCTGGATTAGATGGGTCCAACCAGTAATTTAAATTTGATTTTTTTCTCCAACCTATCCACTGTTATTTCAGACCCCCCCCCCCGCCGCCATTAATCTATTTTGAACTTTTTTCCAACCTGTCTGTTTATTCCAAACTCCTATCCCTCCATTTTTGTTCTGAAAGCAAATTAATTTTGAATTCCCAACCTATCCTTTTTTCCAAACATAAGAGTATCACTCTGTTTGTATTTGTCACTTTTATTGGTGAAATTAGTCATTATATATATATATATATATATATATATATATATATGTAATCTTGAATGCTGGTGTTAATAAAATATTACTCATTGTAAAATAACAAAGCTATAAATTATATATTTATAACAAATACACATTTTTTCTTCACTGGTAGCTCATCACTCAGTTTCAAGCAAAAAGCAATTATTTATATTTATTTGAAATATATATATATTTTTCAAATTATTTCTATTTCTTTTAATATATATATATACAGTACTGTACAAAAGTATTAGGGCAAGAACTATTTTATCTTTTATGAGGCATCAAAATAAAGTTCCTTGTCCTAACATTTTTGCACACCACCGTCATGTGCAAAAGTATTAGGACAGGGGTGATTTTCCTAAAAACCTCACTGAAATTCAAATACAGGGTGAAAAGCCAAGTAAATTGCTAATAAATATTGATTATTTAAAACTAGGTGTAAAAGAAATGTGTTAAAAAGAAGTTATATTTCATTTTTCCTATTTTCTATTAAACAAGTTATTTTGAATCTACTCATTATTCTATTATCCTTGGACATGACTGACTTTTTTCTTATTCCACCCCCTCTCGAATTGATAAATCTAATGTTACTTTGCAAGACACACTTTGGGAACAAATACAAGCTGCTTGGCAAGAGATACCATTAGATACATTGAAGACGCTCTTGATGTCAATGGCTGACAGAATGAAGGCTGTGATCAAAGCAAAAGGCTATTATAGTAAATATTAAATTTATTATGTAACAAGTATTTTTTTCTTGTTAAAGCTTTTGTTGAGTAAATCAAATAAAATTAATTAAATTGTTTATTTTCTGTCAATATGCCTCATAAAAGATAAAATAGTTCTTTTCCTAATACTTTTGCACAGTACTATATATATATATTTCCAGATGGTTAGTATTAATTTTAGGTAATTTTCAAGATGAGAAGAAATGAAATTTCTTTAAAATTGGATAATATAATTATTTGTGTCGGGAAGAGTAACAGAAATGCTGATAGGTCGAAAATACAAATGCAAAGTTTTACTGGGTGCAAAATTTTTTCATTGAGAGAAGTAATCAAAATTTATTAAAGTTTCTCAAAATATCTGTCAGTGATGTGTGACCCTAGGTTGAAATGTGGCCTTGACAATTTCTTGTGTACTGGATTACCAGGGCAGTTGAAAGGAGCATGCAGACAATAAGAGCCGGTGTGTTTTCTTCCCTTCTATTAGAAGTCGAAATGGATGAATGTAATTGTTTTCATTTCAAGATGGTAAGGGTTATACAGTGAGGGAAATTAAAATCTTACATCCCTCATTCCCCCACCGGTTGGGATGCTGTTTAACAAAATCAGAATGCAAGACTAGATTAAGTCAGCTCCTGTGTTTTGAGAGAAGAGGTCAGAAAGATTTGAAATATGGTCAGCCTGAAAACTCACCTGCTGCTGCTAGAAATAGAAGAAAATGAGAGAGAGAAATATTGCAAATTCAACCAACTGATCATCTCGTAGAAATAAAACAACATAAATATAATCATGTTAAGGAAACACCAGCCAACTGATATTTCTTTCACATCACTTATTTTGAGTTGCTTGTAATCTTGTAATTATTTGATATATATAAATATATGTAAATCTACACCATGTTGTTGTGGTCTTGAATCTGTTTTTTCATCATATACCAATCCCTTGCTAGTCTGGACCATCCTTATCAAGTGGTAATAAGCACTCCTACTTTGGCTAATCTGAAATCACAGCATGGGCAGAATCGGCCAAAGGTCAGGGAGGTTGACTGAATGCATCCAGGGCACATGTTATATATATATATATATATATATATATATAAATGCAATCTCTTTTTTAGGCTTAGAGGAATAAAATAAAAGTCTGAAATAGGGAAAGAAAGTTGGGTGGATTTTTTTTCATTTTTGTTACTAAAGGCAAATTAAATTAAATATGTATATTTTAACACAAAACCAATATATAATATGGTCTGCTTCACTATTATGATACTGCTTTATTATGATATCCCAGTAAATATATATATATATATATATATATATATATATATAAATTATGCAAGTCAGTTTTAACTAAGCACTTGAAGATTGTGCATCCAAAACCATCTTGACCCTCCACAAAATTGTCTGTAAAGTCAAGCCTAACCCTGCCGAGAACATGACCATGAAATGTGTGTATTCTATCCCTTACATTTGTGGGAAAGAATACTAAGATGAAACTAACCTTTCTCTACAAGATGGCACAATATAGAAAAGCCATAAGTAAGTACAATACAATGAAATCAGGCATGGCTGATCACATATGAAAGGTAAAATGTATTTATCTACCCCTGGTATGAAGTAAAAATGCAAAACAGAGAATAATACTGGAGATTCAGATATCTGAAAGAATCTGCACTTATGCTAAGCTATATAAATCTTTTTAAACAGCCAAGTGTAGAAATTAATATGACATAGGAACTGTTAATGAATAGAGAAATATTTTAACCGCAGCAGAAGTAAGAAAAACAAAGCCCGATTGAATTCCCTTCTGTGTGAAAAGCAGAAGTCAACAGCAATCAGAGTAGACCTCGGATTGTCCCACAAGACAATGACCTAGTGGATCAAAATATTGTTTCATGAATTTGGTGACAGTGATTGTGAGTTCACTTTCTGATTAGGCTAGCACAGACTTAGCTTCAGTGGAAAAAGGATGGACAATGACTAAACAGTACTAAATCAGAACAAAACAAAGTACCCCTCGCTATGGTCTGCAAGAACGATTTACTTCTGAAAGAGAACAATCTACCTCAGAGAAATTTCCTGAAGTTTACCCAGATTGACAAGCACCTGTACATCTTCTTTTTCTATGTGCTCTGTCCTTTCAGGATGTAGGTGATTGCGGCTTTCCATGTCTCCCTATCCCTGGTGGCTCTTAGCATGCTTTCTCCTGTTACACCACGCAACCCTCGTTCTGTCATCCACCTGATCAGGTCCTTCAAATATATTACCTGCTGCTTTCCCCTGTCTCTTTTTCTTTCTATCTGGCCTGTTAGTATCAGGTTCTCCACGCCCTTTTTCCTCATTGCATGTCCCAGGAACTTCAGCTGTCTCTTCCTGATTCTCAGTATTAATTTCCTTTTCGTTTCCATCATTTCCAAAACCTCGTCATTGCTCACATGCTCAATCCATGATATCTGCAGCATCCTTCTGTAGAACCACATTTTAGTTGCTTCAAGTTTTTTCTTCATCTTTGATGATATTGTCCAGCATTCACTGCCATATTGAAGAACTGACATCTCATAGCAATCCAGTACTCTCTTCTTTGTTTCTAGAAAAATTGTCCTGTTTCTTAATACTTTACTTAACTTCTGGAATGCTTCCTTTGCCATGCCAGTTCACTTACAGATCTCTGTGTCGCACTTTCGGTCTTCTGTTAAAACACTTCCCAGGTTTTTAATTTTTGTACCTGCTTGATTTCAGTATCCTCACCACCTGTATTTGGCATTTTGGGCTGCCCTTTTTACTGATGACCATGCATTTGGTTTTCTTGCAGTTTATTCCTAGTCCTTTCTTGTTACTTTCTTCAGCTACCTTCTGTAGGAGGTCTTTTCGTTTCCTTTCTGTGTCTGCTATCAGCAATGTGTCATCTTATATTGTTTAAATTATTTGTAGTCTTTTCTTGTCACTCTATGATGATAAAATGCATCTGGCTGCAAGGTCTCTGACCGGGACCAAGATCCACCGAGGTGGTAGCACCTGTTAGGGTCCCAGCTATGGACAAATAGTTAACCCCCAAACTGGGGCCAAAATAAGATGAAAGTATAAAAATACATTTTCATAGTTAAAATAAATTACCAGCAATTCATTTTGTGCAAAACATTGCTAATGTTCCTAAGAAAATTAAATTTTGGCATTAAATGATCCAAAAGTTGTTGATATGCCGCTAAACAAACAACTGTTAAAGGTTGGAGGGTACAGCAGCCCTAAAACTTGTGATAACAACAAAGATGAGGACAATAGTCTGTTTGTAAGTAACGTAAAAATTGATTTAGTAGGTTCTGTTGAATAAAGAGATTCCATATATTGCATAAAAAATATGAGTTTGTGATGTCAACACATTTTAAATTGGTTTTACTTGAAAAAACTGCATTATCTGCACTGTTCAGACTGTTGTCCTCATTTTTATCGCATGTTTACGACGTTTCTTACTTCTTCAGGTGCTAAGAATTTAGAACTCATTGGCTAAAGTCACTGGAACTTACCAATATCTATATCCACTGGGCCATGTGTTCAAAGAATTGTGAATTCAATACCTGGCTACAGCAGTGGTGAACAAATAACTTAGAGAGTTGAGTTAAAGGGAGACAACTACAAAGCATCTGAAAGAGGCATCGCACATAGAATGAGATTGATATACTCCAGTGATCAAAATAAACAGTTCAGTTCAAAGTTTCTAGCACCTGAAGAAGGCCCAATGCCTGAAACGTCGTAAACATGACAATAAAGATGAAGACAACAGTCCAAAAAGTGTCAGTCAGTCAGTTAAGTGCCATACGTGATACACGCTTTGGGCGATCATGTCTCGAAATAGACTGACTGGGCAGAACATTATACCGCAGTAGGTTGCCATGGCTTTCTGTGGTACACTGGTTACAAGCCAAGGCTACAGAACCCAATTTGTCCTTTTATTTCACCCATAACTGGAGGGAAGGGACGGATTAATACCTTTCCCAAGGGTATTTGCGCGTAAGTGAATGCAACGAATTCAACTGGAATTCGAACTCGGCTCCCCGATTTTTTTGTTCCGAGCCGATATTCACTGCACAACGCACATCAAACATTAACCTCTTTAATAAAAAAAAATAATTATATGAAAATGCTTTCCACATAAGCGATTTTAAAGATAAATTGTTTTATCCTATAAGTGACACAGAAATATCGAAATGTAGACACAGAAAAAGAAAAATTATATGGTTCATCCCCGCTTCTTCAAACTGTCAAATATTAATATCGGACAGTATTTCCTAAAGTTGATAAATAAATTGAAGGAGAAAGACCTAAGCCCACAGAGAGTTTAAGATTAAAGATTCCGCACGTACTCCTAAATAGTCTTAGTGATAGGTGTAATTTATGCTTAAAAGAAAAAGTAGTACAATGAAAAAAAATAATCAAAGCCAACTATTGAATCAAAGGAATGAATTAAATGTCAGACTAAAAACTAATTCAAATTTTCATAAGTTCATCTCAAACAGCTACTAATTTTCTATATTTTCACCCCCTCTAATTCTTCTTATACCGAAAGTGTAACTAATTCTGATTCTTCCTCATCTATAACCTTTTATTATACCACTTATAATTTACTAGCAGTATAGCCCGGCGTTGCTCGGGTGTAATGGAAGCTTTAAAACTAATCCATGGTCCTGGAGCTCAGACTCTTTGGACGTTGGCACGAAAGACTAAAAAGCAATAGTTGTTTCCAGTTAAAGCGAAACCGTAGACTGAAAGAAAAATGAATGGATGTAAGTCAAATTTTGATTTCCTGCTATCGATATCAAATACGATTTTTTCGTCGTAAACTGAATCTTGAAGGCTAAATAAGTCCTCTGAGTAAATGGTATCATGGCTGAGACTAAGAACTACAATTATACCTACTTAGAGCCAAACCCGAAGCAAAAACTAAAATAAAAGGGCTGAAAAAATACAGACATACAGGCAGATAAACAGACACACACACACAAACATCTTGCCTTATATATATATATTATCGATTTTCTGCACTATTGTAAGAATTGCAAGCTTGAAACTTCTGAATATCGTTTCTTATGTCTTTTTCTATGAGTGTATCAAATTTGATTAAAATCGGACCACTCCTTCTATAAACCGATTTTTTCGATTATCGATATTTACCGGGGGTACCTCGACACAAAACCTAGCTAAGAACACTCGCAGACGCTTTTCGTACAACTGTGTAAATTTTCAAGAAAATCGGTTCAGCCGTTTCGGAGTCTATAGGTAACGGACACACACACACACACACACAGATAAAGTTCCATTTAAAGAATAAGTTTAGATAAACTCTCCTCCTCTCTATGATCTCCTTTTCCCTTTTCCCTTTACTTATTTGTATCTATGTTTTAATGTTATTATTCTTGCCTCTCGTTTTTGAAATTGTTCATACAACCCCATATTAATGTCCTTAGGTTAATATTCAGGTTTTATTATTTTATATTGCTAATTCACTTTAAGACAAAAATCTTCCACCCTTCCTTTGTCTCGTACTTCTTGTCTGGTGTAACTGTACACCCTCCCCTAACCCTTGTTTCGTCTGGTTGAACTTCTGACAGAAACTTAGTCCGTACCGGGGTTGACAAGACAGAAAACACTGACATCTTCGTCTGCTGAAATAGACTATTCTCCTGGTGCGGCGATTCAAAATGTATTGTTTAATATATATACAGTGGAACCTGCCGTATGCAACCGTTTTATATGCACGGACGATGCTAATGTTAATTGACTTTTAGTGAGCGACCACCTCCAAAACGCGACCAGCGACTATCAACGAGTGAAAATCACTGATCAAGCGACTACTTTTTAAAAAATCCATTTTGGTCGTACACTGCGAACTGCTAAATTAGGAGAAACTGAATTTCATTTTGATTTGATCTAAGCCAGGAACACTTCCTTATTGTTCTGTTATTGGAGTGTTGAAACGTACATTGCTTGAGTTCATCTCACGGTCAAACATCGGCTATTTTGTACAACATGTATTGCATTTGACATGTTCAAGGGATTTATCGCAGTCTCTGTACTGACTTGGATAAATTCAGGAATTGGGAAAAATCACAATTATGTCCCTTTCTCAAATGTCTATTTCTTTCTTTCTTTTTTTTATATATCTATCTACTCCATTTCTATCTGGGTATATCTATATCTATCTCTCTGTTTCTCTACCCCCACCCACGATTGCTGTCCAATTTTTTTCTGTTTTCTTTTTCATGTATTATCGCAGATTCTCTTTTGCTATCACTCACTTCTAAGAAAACACTGAAACCGTATCAGTCGCGAATTGTTCTAACCTACAATTTTACAAGAAATGGCGAGTACAGGTACGAAAAGGAGAGGAATAAATGACTTTTTTCACGTCCACTTAATAAATATTTTTTGTGAATAAATATTTTGGTCTCTTGTTGACCGTTGTAAATACGTTCTTTAAAATTTTTAAATGAATTATGCTGAATACATTTCTTTGAAGTTAGGCCATTTTCTTATGTTCTCATTTATTTATCATTAAATTACATGATAAAATTCTAATATGTACATTCTGGTGAGTGGAATATACGTTCCTGGCGTAAATAGGTCATGACTATTAGCCTTTAGTGAGCGACCACCTGGCGTATGCGACCAATTTATGATGGCAGTAGGGATGGTCGCATAGAACAGGTTCTACTATATATATATATATATATATATATATATATATATACACAGCCAAACTCTTTTAGAAAAGAAAACGATTTTCACCCTTATTAAAAGCAAAACCCCAAGACTTTATGGTCACACCAAACGTAGTAAAAAATATTTATCATTGATGCCTAGAAGAAATAATAGCTGGTATAATTGTGGAATCACTGAGAAATGATAGCAGTTAGGGTCAGGGCCCAACTTTGGGTCAGGGCCCAACTTTGATTCCCTGGACCAAGTATCTGAAGACCGCAAACCCCAGAGAGCTCTAAGTCACATGACACAAGCTGGAAAAGTGTTAGATTATCAAATTAACTCCCTTGTTTTACAACGGTAGCGTCACTGGCCGGTATTTAAACCAGAACGTCAAACCACGTCTCTTTCTCATCGCTCTCGTAAAATCTCGTTGGTCCTGTCTTTTGAAGACCACCGTTAGAGGTAAGTCGTTACGAACTCTGTGTTTTTCGTCTTGTATCTGCAGTTCTTCCATTGCAACATAATTTTCTAGAATGGATGCAGACTATATAAAAAAAAATAACGATAACATTTTTACTAATTGTGGTCATCATCAAAGAAGGCGGCTTTAATTGAACTTCTCGCTGAAAGAGTTGGGGACTGCACCTTAGTACTCATCTTGCGTTTTGGAAACTTTAGACATTGTTGTAGATCACAAGCTATACCAGAAACATGCATGTAGATTACATACTAGCACCGATGCGCTCATTATTTTCTTATTGGTTATATTGTAATGTTTATCTCTGTTAGGAAGATTGGGGTGGGTTTTTAATTGTTATTGTTGTTCCCAGGTCTATCCTGACTGTCCAGAAGAAATGCTGGACATTGCGTAATCGTCTGGAGGCCGTGGTTGAAGTAAATGGCGGATTTATTGAATAAATTTACTCTTTAGTATTTCAAGATATTTTTGAGCAATTTTGGTTAATATATCTATTAAAATGAAATTTTCATATTATTTTTCATTTTTTGCGTAATTTAGACGACAGTTTGTCCATCACGCTATGTAATTTGAAGGCAGGTTAAGACACAACACAGTTTTGTGGTCTCATAAATGACTGATAAAATGTTTAACAAAGAGATGAATGTAACAATATTGATTTTAGTATAATGTTTACCTTCTAAAATATGTTGTTACTCTCACTTTAAAATGATTACTCGTTTAGAATTATTAAGTTTAAACGATATTGAATTACATTGTTGAATCCGATTGTCATCTTGAAAATGTTATTTTTTCAGTTACAGTCATTGGAGTCTGCATAATTCTTTTCATGAAGTATATTTGATAATTTTTCTTTGTATTGGCCCTTTAGATAGACGAAGTGTTTGGTTTAGAGAATCTCCTTTTTTATGTTATCTTACTTTCCGTGCCTCCCGCCATGTTATTACGATTTTACGTTTGGCGGGAAAATTAGGCAGCGCGATTATATTTTTAAATAATGACGCAGTTGCGATTCTACGAGGAGGCCAGAAGAGGCCAAGGACCCCCTAGAATTTTGGCTGGCCCCTCAGTTAGCCCCCTCACTTTTATAAGCTTAAAAAATTTATGAAACTGATCAGTCTCTGATTCTGATAAGATTTGATCTTCAGCACTTTTTCCTCGGCGTTTTCTTTTTCGTTTAGCTTTTTAAGGGCACACACTGAGACCAGTTTAAAAGAAAAACAAACAAAATAAAACAACCAAATAGATAGATAGAAAAAGACATGTTGTTAGGAAGCGAAAGAGACTTCATGGTCATATTTTAATATCTAAAGGAAGACGTTAATTAGAAATAATGTCTCTAACTTGATAGGTTGTGCATACGATAGTGGTAGAGTATAAAAATTTTAAGACGCTGCTTGAGTTCCCTTCCCCCCCCACCTCCGACCCTTGTATATTTAGACGGGCTTTTTTTTCTTTGAACAAACTTGGATGAAGATGGTTGTTTTTGATTCATGAAAATAATTTCACAAGACTTTAAAATGATGGTCCGCACAAAACTGAGAATGTCCTCTCGGAAGGGCAATGACGATTTTCTATAAGGTGCTCTGCAATTGCAGATCCAGATATGACTGCGCACTTAGGCAGATCATCCAATCGACAGTTTCTAAAACATGCCGGGACATGTTCAGCGATTCTCTTCTCTTGGAAGTTGAGTGATCCTACCTGTCTCGTCAGTTTTCGGGACACAAAGATTTTACTTTACTTTTAATTATATCGACTTTTACTTTCTTACTTTTAATGATGACTTATAATGTTCTTGTGCATTGTGGGTTTGACGATAAACTGCATCCGACAGCAAGGCCTCTAATTGGAAAGTTTTGAGGAGCATGGAACCACCTCTTAATTGCTGTTGCTCTCAGGTCCACCCTGACTCGGGCGGTGGGGAGTAGCACCTATTACGATTCCAGCTATGGGCGAATAGTTAACATGAAACTGGGGTCAAAACACTATGAAAGTACAAAAATAGATTTTTATAGTGAAAATTTCAGTAATACTTTCTTGGAGAAGAAAATATTACCAGCAAATATATTTATAAAGAAAAATATTAGCAACAATACATTAAAAGAAAAAAGAAACATCAAAATATTTTTGAAGAAATATATACATACACACCAGTAATACATCAGACTCTTGACAAAATCCTCTTTACAAAAATACGTCAATGAAACCTGATCTACAAACTGATTTATTACAAAGAATATATATTCTATTCAGACGAATCTATTGTAAAAATCTTGTCGGCATTAAATGACTCACTAAGGTAAAACAAAAACGAACCAAACCTTATTTTCGTATTAAGACCTTTTCAAAAACACAAGACAAAACAAAAAAAAACAAAAACAAACAAACTAAGACTCCATCTTTTTGGTATTAAATCAACCACAAAGATTGATATGCCGTTAAGCAAAACTCAAACATTTTTTCTTGTATACAAAACATGCCAATTAATTACAAGTAAATTATAGTTGAAAGGGTCGACGTTGCTTAACTTCGGTGATCGAGCGAGAACCGGTGTACTCAACGTGATATAGCCCTAAGCCGTAATATGACGAAACCAACGAGAATCCGAATTGCCCTCCGATTAACAAGTCCGAGAAATTATCCATTACACTAATCGCACATCCAAGCTTACTTAATTACAAGCAAATTATAGTTGAAAGAAAACATTGAGAAAATTAAAATGTATCTTTACAAAGTAAAAAAAAAATGCTTAACGCCACATCACATTGAAACTCCGGTTTCCGTACGATTACCGAAGTTAAGCAACGTCGACCCTGATCAATAGGTGGATGGGTGACCGCTTGGGTGTAAAAACGTGCCGTAAGCTTGGATGTACGATTAAGTGTAATGGATAATTTCTCGGAATTGTTAATTGGAGAGCAGTTCGTATTCTCGGTGGTTTCGTCATATTACGGCTTAGGGCTATATCACGTTGAGTACACCGGTTCTCGCTCGATCACCGAAGTTAAGCAACGTTGAGCCTGGTCAGTACTTAGATGGGTAACCACTTGGGAATACCAGGTGCTGTAAGCGTTTAGTGGCGGATGTGCGTTGTGGTGCAGTGGATATCGGCTCGGAAAGAGAAATCAGTGAGCCGAGTTCGAATTTCCAGTTAAATACTCTGCAAGAGATTATTATAATTACTTTCTTATCCGCTACAGGATTGTCATGATAAAACTCGAGATCTAAAAACTGGAAAATGTTCTTTTTTTGAGGAGCAGGGACAATGATATATATTTTGATGAATTTAACTTTTTAACTTTAATGAATATGGTCTATTTTTATAACAACTACATTTTCATGTGAAATATTTTTTACATGTTATTGTTAATTATACATTTTAAAATTTAGTACATGTTAAAATTCCCGACCAATCTTTTCTGGGTGTTAGGGGTCATGTGGTAGGGAGCAGATGCTTGCTAAAACACATATCGCCACGCATTCGATCCGGGGATTGACCATTCTGTCCAGCACCTCAAACTAAGTGTTAAGAGGTTCTGCGAGAAGTTAGGGTGGTTGCCTTATTCCCAATTCCACGGCATTATCACAGACAGCGGTGTGCATCACGGTAGGTACTTGCTGGTAGTATGTGCAGTCACCAGCCGCTGTTTTTGTTCAACAAATCAATTAAAAAAACAAACAAACAAAAAAAACACTGGTAATTTCTTGATTGATCGTTGGCGACTAATGCTACAAGCACAACATAGTTTTCTAATCATCTTCTTCTTCTTCTATGTACCCTGTCCCTTCAGGACGTAGGCGATCATGGCTCTCCACGTCTCCCTATCCCTTGTAGCTCTTAATATGTTTGCTCCTGTTGCTCCTGGCAAACCCCGTTCCGTCATCCATCTGATCAGGCCCTGCAAATATGTTATCCGCTGCCTTCCTCTGTCTCTTTTTCCTTCTATCTGACCAGTCAGTATCAGGTTCTCCAGGCTCTCCTTCCTCATTGCGTGTCCCAGGAACTTCAGTTGTCTCTTCCTGATGCTCAGCATCAATTTCCTTTTTGTTGCCATTCTTTCTAACACCTCGTCGTTGCTTGTATGCTCAGTCCACGATATCCATAGCATCCTTTCTAATCTTACAAAGAGGATTAAGTGTCTTCAAGGCTCTTGTTGCGTATGAAAGAGGAACGAAAACGCTAAAATTTGATTTCTACTATTTTCTTTACGACCATATCATGTTGAATACACCGGTTTTCGTCCGATCATCGAAGTTAAGCAACATCGTGCCTTGTCACTACTTAGATGGGTGACCGCTTGCGAATACTAGGTTTTGTAAGCGTCTATTTTGGATGTGCGTTGTGGTGCAGTAGATATCGGTTTGAAACAAGAAATCGGGGAGCCGAGTTCGAATTCCAGTTTAATTCCTTGCATTCACTTACGCGCAAATACCCTTAGGAAAGGTATTAATCCGGCTCTTCCCTTCAGTTATGGGTTAAATAACAGGACAGATTGGGTTCTATAGCTTTGGCTGGCAAGCAGTCTACTGCAGAAAGCAATGGCAACCTGCTGCAGAATAATCTTCTGCCCAGTCAGTTATGTTTCGAAAGAGACATGATCGCCCAAGGCGTGTATCATGTATGGCAATTAACTGACTGACTGACTATGTTGTTCTTCCTTGCTTAGGTCATAGCCAACTTTCATATTTTTTTTAAATTGCTTCATATAATCATAAATTTTATGCTAAAAGTTTTTCACACTTCTAAAATCATGTGGAACTCGATTCCGGCTTCTTTCTTCCCTGCCACCTTCTATTTGCCATGTGTCTTCAGTATGTAGGCAATCATGGCCTTCTACATATCCTTATCTCTCGTGGCTCTTAGCATATTTCTTCTGTTACTACACCCAACCTCACCCTGCCATCCACTTGTTCAAGCCCGTTAAGTATGTTACGCGATGCTTTGCCCTGTCTCTCTTTCCCTCTGCCCTGAGAGTATCAGATTCTCTAAGCCCTCTCTGCTCATATGTCCCAGGAAATTTAGCTGTCTTTTTCTGATGTTAAGTATTAGTTGACTTTTCATTTCCATTTTCTCCAAAACCTCATCGTTGCTCACACGTTCGGTCCATGATATCCTCAGCATCCTTCTGTAGAGTAGTATTTAAGTTGCTTCAAGTTTATCCTTCATCTTTGACGAAATTGTCCAGCATTCACTGCCATAATGAAGAACAGATATCACATAGCAATCCAGTACTCTTAATTTTTTTTTTTTTTTTTTTTTTTAAATTTTCCTGTCTCTACTCAGCTTTTGGAATGCATCCTTGGCCATGCCAATTTGCCTTCGAATCTGTGTTGCATTTTCCGTTTCCTGTTAAAACATTTCCCAGTTATTTAAATTTCTGCTTGAAATCGGAGCCAACAAACTTCCACCGAATAGTTGCCGCATTCAGTCATCTCTTCTGCCTTGTTTTACTTTTAAGATTCTTCTTCTATGTGCCCTGTCCTTTCAGGATGTAGACAATCATGGCTTTCCACGCCACCCTATCCCTGGTGACACTTAACACACCTTCTCTTGTTACGCCATACAAACCTTGTTCCGTCATCCACCTGATCAGGTTCTTCAAATATGTTATCTGCTGCTTTCCTCTGTCTCTTTTCCCCTCTATCTGGCCTGTTAGTATCAGGTTCTCCAAGCCCTCTTTCCTCAATACATGTCCCAGGAACTTCAGCTATCTCTTCCTGATGCTCAGTATTAATTTCATTTCCATCCTTTCCAAGATTTCATCATTGCTCACATGTTCGATCCATGATATCCGCAGCATCCTTCTGTAGAACCACATTTCAGCTGCTTCAAGTTTTTCCTTCATCTTCGAAGATATTGTCCAGCATTCACTGCCATATTGAAGAAATGACATCACATAGCAATCCAGTACTCTCCTTTTTGTTTCTAGTGAAATTGTCCTGTTTCTTAATACTTTACTCAACTTCTGGAATGCTTCTTTTGCCATGCCAATTCGTCTTCGGATCTCAGTGTTGCACTTTCCGTCTTTTGTTAGAACACTTCCTAGGTATTTAAATTTTTGTACCTGCTTTATTTTACAGTCCCTCACCTGTAATTGGCATTTTAGGCTGCCCTTTTTGCTGATGACCATGCATTCAGTTTTCTTGCTGTTTATTTGTCACTCTTCAGCTACCTTCTATAGGAGGTCTTGTAGTTTTCTTTCTGTGTCTGCTATCAGCACTGTATCATCTTACATTGTTTAAATTGTTGCCTCCGATGACAAATCCTGGCATAACTTCTAGGGTTCTCAGAATAGTCTAAGATTACCTTCTCATAATGTAGTACAACATGTACTGCTATGTGATAAATGATGATAATGAATCTTGCCTCTACTTGGTGGTCTGCTTACAAGAGATTTGAGACCAAATTTCATACTTAAACACAGATTTAAGTACATGTCTCTCCCCAACCTCCTATCCTTTGTAACTCTTTATAAGGTTTGTCTTTTCATTATGCCCCATTAATCCCTGTTCTGCCATTTATTTACCTAAGCTCGTTAAGATATTGGCCACTTTCATCTGAACCTCTTATCTTCAATAAATCTTCCTGTGAGTGTCAGATTAGCTAGCATATAGGAGGACAGATATCACATAACAACCCAGGACTCTTTTCTTTGTTTCCAACAAAATTTTCAATATATCCTGTGAGTGTCAGATTAGCTAGCATATAGGAGGACAGATATCACATAACAACCCAGTACTCTTTTCTTTGTTTCCAACAAAATTTTCAATATATCCTGTGAGTGTCAGATTAGCTAGCATATAGGAGGACAGATATCACATAACAACCCAGTACTCTTTTCTTTGTTTCCAACAAAATTTTCCTGTCTCTTAATAGTCTGCTTAGTTTTTGGAATGTATCTTTGGCCATGCCAATAAACCTTTGGGTCTCAGTGTCACTCATTCTGTCCTCTTTTAGAACACTTCCCAGGTATTTAAATTTCTCTACCTGCTTGATTTTAGTATGCTCACTCTATAATTACCATCTTGGACTCTTCTTTTTACTCATGATCATGCATTCAGTTTTCTTGTAGTTTATGTTTAGTTCTTTCTTCTCACTTTCCTTCACACATTACTTTGCTTAATTTATGAAAAGCATCTTATACTGTTTTAATGCACCTTTGTATTTCAGTATTGCATTGTTTATCCACCCTGAAAACATTTGTTAGGTATTTAAATTTTTTGTGGTACAGTGGATATCGGCTCGGAACGAGAAACCGGGGAGCCGAGTTCGAATTCCTGTTGAATCTATTGTATTCACTTACACGCAAATACCCTTGGGAAAGGTATTAATCCGTCTCTTCCTTCCAGTTATGGGTTAAATAGCAGGACAGATTGGGTTCTATAGCCTTGGTCGGCAAGCAGTCTACCGCAGAAAGCAATGGCAACCTACTGCGGGATAATCGTCTGCCCAGTCAGTAATGTCTCTTTTGAGACATGATCGCCCAAGCGCGTATCACGTATGGCACTTAACTGACTGACTGACTTGCTTGATTTCAACATGACCAGTTTGTAATTCATATCCTGAGACATTTCTTTTACTGACACTTGAGTACTGAATGCTTTCGTATAAAGAAACATCTAATATTATTATTGTCTGTGAATTACCGTAATGTTGTAGAGTGGCTGACTCACCTTCAGCACTCTCAGTGGTGGAATGGCCCATGGCCTGAAATGGTCTATTTAAGTAAAGAATAGTAGTATTAGAGGTGTAATATTTGGGCTCATTATTTTGGTGACTATTGTGATTTAAACCCCTCCTTTCTGTGTTGTGAGTTCTGTCTTGTCTGTCATTGAAACTATTGTATTGTTCTGTGTATAGCACTGGATATTATGCTGAATATTTCTACAGCGCACTTTCTCTGTGTATTGTATCCACCTCGGCAATAGAACATATAACATCTTGAAAAAGAGTGGAATGGTTTCCCCATTGTCTTATCTACATACTTTCTGATCTTAGTGAAGCTATTTAACTACTGCCTGAAGGTAGAAATCCTTACCAATTTTCTGGAAGGTGTCGAGTGTAAGCCTGGCTTTTCAAGAACGAGTGTGAACACATCCTCAGTCCCCTCTGTCATTAGCAAATCTTTTGAAGTGATAATCAAGTTGTTGATCAACTCATAGGCACAACCTTTTGAGCAACTAGCAGTATGGATTTTGATTGGTTCAATCCACTGCTGATGTCCTCTTGTTACTCACAGAATCGGTAACAAATAAATCACAAGGATAATATTTCAAAGGTCTTTGATGGAGTGTAACACAAGGGCTACTGCACAAGCTCTCTAGTTATGGAATTACTGCAAGATTCTTCTCAATTATCAAGTCCTTCCTAATGGGTTGGTCCATGCAGGTCGTTGTTAACGGCCATTCCTTTGAGGCCCAAGCAATTAATACAGGCATCCCCCTCATTCAACCATTACATAAATGATCTGCCTAAGATTATACTCAGATTATTTATGAATATTTATGCTGGTGATACAGTAGTATATGGGTGCACCTCCAAGACTCTAGATGACCCAGGCCTGGCAGCTGATTTTTTTTCTCTGATTGAGCTCAAACAGGGAGTAAAACATTAGCTGGTCACATTAAAAAAAAAAATTAATCATAAATAATCAGGCCAGTAGAAATAAATACATAATACTGTTTGATTATAAACAGAATATCTACTTAAATACGAGTATCGATCAAAAATCATGTTCAAACAAATCATTTCAAATTGTCTGTTGTTTAGAGCCAGTTTTATTAATCTTTGTTAATTTCCATTATATATATATATATATATATATATATATATATATATATATATATAGTGTGTATTGAGGTAGCAGATAATTTCCTAAACATATACTGTTAAATATATAAGAGAATATTAATGCCTATTATGTTTATTCATGAGCCATTGTAAACATCTTTTGGCTTTAATTTCAGTTGAAAATAAAGACAAAAATTGAATGAGGAACAGTGCTCAATATAAAAATAGAGCAATGAATATCATTAACTCCCTGATGAGACATTGTTCTTTTAATGTCAAAACAAAATGTACAATCGTGTACTTTTTTGAACATGTTCTAAAGTGTATTTTATAATAAAATATATAGGTTTATTGGTAACCCAACCACTTACAGCCCAGATTTGACTTCCTATGATTTTATTTTTTTTGCTTTTTTCCAAAATTAAAGTCATCACTGAAATTCCATTTAAAAGATTTAAGGTGAATAAATATTCCATTGATAAGGAAGAAGCTCCACTCCTTCAACTTTTCTTGCAGACTACATCCCTAATTACTATATTCGTAATCTCTTCAAGTCTCGGGTCAAATGTTATTGATCATACATATCCTCATAATATGCGTTACTCTCTCTCCGTACACGTCAACAGCAACCTCATTTAGTAAGTCACTATCTTGCACCGCACTTGGGCATTGCAGGGAGAAGTGAAGTTACATCTCTGTTCATGTGTTGTCTATTTATTTCTTAAAATATGAATTAGATTCGTTCTTTGACAACTAATGAATGTTTTTATTTATCCAAAAGAGTGGAAGGTCGGAAAGATTTTGTGTACACTGAGCAGCTAGAACTTTATTTCAAGCAGAAAAATTGTCAAAACCTTGCTGTCTCTAAGCTGATTTTTATAAACCCTTTTCAATGACTTGCCTCTTTTGATTATGAAATGTCAACACTAATTCCAGTTGCTCTTTTCTCAACTCTTGGAGGCTGTCTTGATTTCAAGAAGCAAGAATTAAAAAACACTTTTCCTTTCTCTCTAATGTTCTTTTTAAAAGCAGCTCAGTCTTTAAAGAAAAAGTCAATTACGTGTTCTGTTAAGTTACGCAAAATACATTATAGGTCAGGGGCATCCAGTGTTGTATGGAATAAAATGGTTATAATTGCTATTGTTTAAAAAGCAGGTAGAGACTCAACAAACATGTACAGCAAACAAGCAGTGTTTTTTTTTCTTAATTTGCTTAGGTTAGTTTTTCTGCTTTTTTATTTGCTAATAAAGGGTGGGGCAGAGCA
This sequence comes from Ascarosepion bandense, assembly GCA_037127315.1. Classification (NCBI taxonomy): domain Eukaryota; kingdom Metazoa; phylum Mollusca; class Cephalopoda; order Sepiida; family Sepiidae; genus Ascarosepion; species Ascarosepion bandense. The sequence continues at coordinate 1,214,501 of JBBBDQ010001905.1, read as the reverse complement.
ACTTGCTTATTTGAATTTGGCACCCTGAAGCGATGATTGCTCTGATGATAGTGGGGAGGGGCTTACTCAAGATTTTATGTTTTAAGTTTGTAAAATAAAATTAAAATGTTGTAATTGATGCTGTTTAAAGAATTACATGTACAGGGTGGGGCAGAGCAACTTGCTTCTTTGAATTTGTTTAAAGAATTCAAATAAGCAAGTTGCTCTGCCCCACTCTGTAAATCTGCATTACTTTTGTTTTATTTGTTATTCCAAATAACCAAGTTGCTCTGCCCCACCCTGTATAAAAAAAATTGTTTTAAAATTTACATTCTAAAAACAAGGAAAACAGGAAATGAAACAAGTGTTATTTTCCTAAATGAAATGCTTGTGAACAGTGTGATGGCTTTCTAAGATCTATGGTTAGAAAGACTTTGAGTGAATGTAACCTGTAAACCTTGGAGAAAATTGTCGTTCTTTGAACACTGTGAGCTGGTGCTACACAATCACAAACAAAAAAACTGTACCAAATAATAGAAACAGATTACTTGATGACTTTAAGCAGCAGCATCAACTAAAATGGTTAGCACATGTAACTGTTAAAAAATAAGAGCATCATTAAGATTATTGTATCTACACTACTTTAAATAAAAGATCGTGAAGCACCCCCACCATCAATACTGAAAGTTATGATGGATACTCAACTTAAGAAACCTGTTATAATTGAAAGATTTTATGAATTCAGTTGAAAACAACACTGGTTTCTCAATTGATACCAAATGTTTCCATGTAAAGAAATGGCTAATTTTAACAACTAGCAGTATAGTCCGGCATTGCATGAGTGTAATGAAAGCTTTAAAATTGATCCATGGTCCTGGAGCTCAGACTCTTTGGACGTTGGCACGAAAGGCTAAAAAGCAATAGTTGTTTCCAGTTAAAGTGAAACTGTAGACTGAAAGAAAAATGAATGAATGGATGTATGTCAAATTTTGATTTCCTGGTATTGATATCAAATAAGTTTTTTTTCGTCGTAAACTGAATTTTGAAGGCTAAATAAGTCTAAGAACTACAATTATACCTACTTAGAGCCAAACCCAAAGCAAAAACTAAAATAAAAGGGCTGAAAAAATACAGACAGGCAGATAAACACACACACACACGCACACGCACAAATATCTTGCCTTATATAAATATATATTATCGATTTTCTGCACTATTGTAACCTTGAAACTTCTGAATATCATTTCTTATGTCTTTGTCTATGAGTGTATCAAATTTGACTAAAATCAGACCACTCCTTCTATAACCCGATTTTTTTCGATTATCGATTTTCAATATTTATTGGGGGCGTCTCGACACAAAACCTAGCTAAAAACATTCACAGGCACTTATAGTACAACTGTGTAAATTTTCAAGAAAATCGGTTCAGCCATTTCGGAGTCTATAGGTAACGGATATACACACACAAAGTTCCATTTATAAATAAGTTTAGATTTAGATATCTTTCATTGCAGTATAGAGTTGTCCAATCTTTGCACCAAGTTGTCACCTTTTTCCATGCAGATGTGGCACTTTCTTTGGCTTGTTCATCCAGTTTCATTTGCAGGTAAATCTTCTAGGAAATGAATGAATTCGAGTGTGTAGTAACCTTGGGATTGACAATTTGTTTAGACATAAATTATGAACTTATGCCTGCCTTATTAGAAAAAGTTCATATGATCAATTGATGATCGGCTGCTCTCCAGTGATATAATTAATACTAAGTTCTGGGCATGACGGTAAACTGCATCTGGCAGCAAGGCTTCTGGGATTGGGAGGTTGTGAGGAGCATAGAACCACATCTTAATTACTGTTCTCAAGTCCAACCTGACCCAAAGTAGTAGCATCTGTTAGGGTCCCAGCTATGGGCAAATAGTTAATCCCCACTCCCACAAACTTGGATCAAAACACTAAGAAAGTATAAAAATACAATTTCATAGAAATATATATATATATATATATATGTGTATGTGTGTGTGCACACACATAAAAATAGACTTTTATTGAAAAATATACATCCTTGAAGGAAAAAAGTTCTCAGCAAAACATTTTTGAATAGAAAACTAAGACATTTTCAGTTTTCTAAAATAAAAACAAAACATTTTCAATAAAATCTGACTAAATCAACCTTCTCACTATAATTGAATATTAAAAAAATACCTTAAAGCCCCACTTTTTGGGAATTAAATAACTGACAGAGCTCAGTATGCCGTTAAACAAAACTCAAACTCTTAAATCATGTAAGCCCACATATAATAAACATTGAAGTCCTTCCACCTTTCATAATTCGAGTTTTCGAGTTGCTTGAGTTCAGGATAAGAGGCAAGTAAAAGAAAAAAAAAAAAAAAAAGTTATCAGTTAAATGCTGTTTGCTAGATAGCAAATCGAAGTGAGTTACAACCTTGAGGAAGCTTGAAGATTAAATTAATTAAGCCAAATTATTTCTAAGTTTGAAATATACAAATATACACACATGTACTTGCCTCAGCTAACTACTTAATTGTCCTTTCAATGATGAAAGTGATAATGAGGCTAATAATTTTAATTAAATGTTAGGCAAATAGAGAAAGTGAAAGTGAAAGTGATGTTGAACTATATATCTGCTTTTTTGAGACAGACATGTCAGAACATTCTGACTTGATCTCAAAGAATGAAATAAATTTTGGTTTTGATTCTGAAGAAAAAAAAAATTCTTTAACTCAAGATTAAAATTACTTTTATTATATTTTGAATTCTACAATAATCACATTTTTTTTCTTTCAAACAATGAGATGAAAAGGCATTCTGAGAATTTTTTCATATGCAAATCTTTGCTGATATACGCATGTTTACCTGCATGTATACTCACACACCGTGTGTGTATATAATATATATATATATATATATATATATATATATATAAAAAATTGTACATCTTCTAAAATAAAATTTATAATAAATATATATTTATTTATTATAAATTATATTTTAGAAGATGTACAATTTTTTTTTTTTTTTTTAAATATTCACAGCTTTATATTATATATTGAGCACTGTTTTAAATTAATGTTTTGGACATTGTAAATTTTTCTTCGTTCCTTATTTACTCGGAGGTGTATATATATATATATATATATATATATATATATAATGTTTGCTTTTTAATAATGTGTGTGAGCTGATAAGATTTTAAAATCACAGATGGTAGATTATTTAAGAAAGTAAAGTAATTCAAATATATACCACCTGACAAGTAAATGGAATGATTCCTAGCGGGACTGACAATCAAACACTGGCATGAGGAGGCTGAAGGTAACATCAATCAACTAAGTAACAAACTTTTTACTTGTATTAATTCTCTCTCTCTCTCTCTCTCTCTCTCTCTATATATATATATATATATATATATATATATATATATAGGCAGCAATCTTTTAAACATGTTTTAAAATAACTCATTTCCAAATGAAAAATATCTAAGTTCTCCAATATAATTTTATTGAACACTTTTTAATACAGTTGTGTACTAGTCTAATTTATTTATGACCATAAACCAACTTATATATATATATATATATATTCTATTTTTGTTATTACAATGGTTTATAAAAGCATTATATCACTACACAAAACGTTTAATGTTTCAGAACAATACTGTTCTTTTTCAGGCGTTACTATTAAATAAATGGTGAAAATGATTTATTTAGAAAATTAGTGAGTGGTAGTTGGAGAATATGCTTGTAAGTGTGTCAATAATGTTCAATCAAAAATGAGAATTATACTGAACCATGAAGTTGAAGATTTGGATCGTGAAAGAAAACAGTGGCTGATGTCATGGCATGACACTTTTTTAAAATTTTATCTTTATAGTGGGACCATATATTTAGATGGGTAGACAATAATTTTTAACACTAGGTTTCATTTAAAGTGTTTTTTTTTATTTTATTTATTTTTTTTTTTATTTATTTCTATTTTGAAATTCAAATTTGATTTTGTAATACCTCCTGAGTAAAAGGGGCTGGGATGTTTAGGTTAGAATTAAATATTTATTGTATACTAAGTCTGAATTCAAGTTGAATTCCTTGCATTCACTGAAGTTGCAAATACCCTTGGGAAAGGTATGAATCAGTCTCTTCCTTCCAGTTATGGGTTAAATAACAGAACAGATTGGGTTCTATAGCCTTGGTCAGCAACCAGTCTACAGCAGAAAGCAATGGCAACCTACTGCGGGATAATCTTCTGCCCAGTCAGTCATGTCTCTTTCGAGACATGATCGCCCAAGCGTGTATCACGTAAGGCACTTGACTGACTGACTGTATACTAAGGTACATTGTAGTTATGAAAACCAAATAAGTATTGTGTGGGTCATTTATTTTAGTGAAATAATTTTTATTTTTGAAGTTATATTAAAGCATAAATTAAAATGAACAATTGTAATTAAATTTTAAAGAAAAATATTTACAATGTTTACAAAAAAATCGTCAATCCATTGCTATGATTTAGTGTCATTTTATTTTCGGGGAATCATAAAATCTGCAGCTTTTTATTCAGGCACAGAGGTCAAATGTCACAGAACAACTTAAAGAATCTTGTTTATTTATTTATTTATTTATTTTTTTTTTTTCCCCCTGAATTTGCCATTTTACTTTAGCTGTTTTGTTGGTATCTTTTAACTTCCAAAAATACGCAGAAAGAGATGTTTTGTTTTGGTACACATTATTTTTGAAGGAAGTTAAATGCAGATACCAACACTGCTTAAAAATGTTCTTAGCAGATCCAATGTAAATAATATTTGTTGTACTTTGTATTGAGCACTCTTTATAAAAGTAAATGAATGAACAGTGGTTTGTTTTTTCTTTTTTTAATCGTATCACCCCGAGCAAGGCGGTAACACCACTGATGTGCAGGGGGCTATGTAATAGTGAAAAGATTGGAAAAGAAAAAACCAGAAACCACATCCTAAACAGGGAACAAGAGATGACCCTCTTAACCTGTTCAATAGATGTGGGTGGAGTGTGAACCAGGTGATAGTTTACTACCTGTTCTTTCACTTTCTTTATATAGCAAAAGCATACAACCAGATGTCAGCAATATTTAATGCATGAATTAATAGTGTGTGTATATATATATATATATATATATATATATATATATATTGCTCTAAAAGGAAAAGACGTCATACTAATCCCAAAACCTGAGGAACCTTTCGGCCAACACTTTTTCAAGGGCTTCTTTGGCAAAAATATAAAAAGGGCTAAACGAAGTAAGTTTACAACCCCCCCTCACATTTTAATGTATTTTTCATTAAAGTTTATTTTTAAACGTATTCCACTTTCTCCCAGTACTGTAAGTAATTCCCCTATTGATATTGTCTTCATTTAGCCCTTTTCATATTTTTGCCAACGAAGCCCTTGAAAAAGTGTTGGCCGAAAGGTTCCTCGGGTTTTGGGATTAGCATGACGTCTTTTCTTTTTAGAGCAATTTGTGGTTTCTGTGGGTACTGTTCTTTATTCACATATATATATATCTTATGGTCATATCACATTGAATACACAGGTTCTTGCTCAATCACCAAAGTTAAGCAATGTTGAGCCTGCTCAGTACTTAGATGGGTAACCGCTTGGGAATACCAGGTGCTGTAAGCGTTATTGACGGATGTGCATTGTGGTGCAGTGGATGTCAGCTCAGAGGGGGAAATCAGTGAGCTGAGTTCCACTGGTACCCTTGGGAAAGGTATTAATCCGTCCCTTCCTTTCAGTTATGGATTAAATAACTGAGGTCTGTTGTTCATGCAATCTGTGGCAGATTTCTGCCCAATTGTTTGTTATCAGCAGTTCCAAAATGTGTGGATGGTGCTACACAAGCCTTCACCACTCTAAACAATTCTTTGTGTGGTAGTCTAACTGAGGTTAGAAACTCATATGTCGAAATCGACGGGAGAGTCCATAATATATATGTGTGTGTGAAATGATTTGTTTGAACATGATTTTTGATCGATACTCGTATTTAAGTAGATATTCTGTTTATAATCAAACTATATATATATATATATATTTATTTCTACCGGCCTGATTATTTACAATAAATTTTTGTTAGAAAAATGTGTGTCAGTCGGCTGAATTCGAACCTGCAATCCTAATCCACATAGGGGAAGCCACCATGTGATCTGGCGCGTCTTAGACCTCTCAACCACAAATGACGATGTCTAAATGAAGTCAAATTAAGCCTATGACACAATTTTCGAATTCATCGTAATAACCATCTTTGCTCTGAAATGTATCATAATGTCAACAAATGTAAATGTTATGGATATTAAAGAAACTGGTTATAAATAACCAACAATTTGAAATGATCTGTTTGAACATTATTTTTTCATAAAAATTTATCATAAATAATCAGGCCGGTAGAAATAAATATATAATACTGTTTGATTATAAACAGAAAATTTGCTTAAATACGAATATCGATAAAAAATAATGTTCAAATAAATCTTTTCAAACTGTCAGTTGTTTAAAGACCATTTCGTTAATCTTTGTTAATTTCTGTAACATATATATATATACACACACACACACACAGTACTGTGCAAAAGTATTAGGAAAAGAACTATTTTATCTTTTATGAGGCATATTGACAGAAAATAAACAATTTAATTTTATTTGATTGACTCAACAAATGCTTTAACAAGAAAAAAATACTTGTTACAAAATAAATATTTAGTATAATAGCCTTTTGCTTTGATCACAGACTTCATTCTGTCAGGCATTGACATCACAAGCTTCTTCAATGTATCTAATGGTATCTCCTGCCAAACAGCTTATATTTGTTCCCAAAGCATGTCTTGTGAAGTAATAATAGATTTATCAATTTTTTTTTATCCAGATCATTTGGTGGCTTCCCCTATGTGGATAGGAGTCACAGGTTCAATTCCTGCCGTATGACACATTTTTGTAACAAAAATTTATCATAAATAATCAGGCTGGTAGAAAGAAATTTATAATACTGTTTGATTATAAACAGAATATCTACTTAAATATGAGTATCGATCAAAAATAATCTTCAAACAAATCATTTCAAATTGTCACTTGTTTATACCCAGTTTTGTTAATCTTCATATATATATATATATATATATATATATATATATATATAAAATTTATGTATATTAATGTTGTGAAGTAAATAATTCAGCCCAGGAATATAAATGAAGGCAATCAGATGCTTAAAGAATTCTGAATCTTTGAAATAACCATTGAAGTCAGTCTAGAGTATTTCTAATAGACGTCATTGCAAGTAACCAAAGCAAGACAATATTATAACTGCTAGAATTACAATAATTAGTATGTATAGGTAATGATGTCAAGTTTGTAAACAGAGGATAATCTAAAAAGATCAATCTAATATAAAATATTAAAGATCTAGAGAGCTCAATTGATATTAATCAGAGCAATAAGATATACATGTGTTGAGTTTTCCTTTATATATATATATATATATATATATATATATAAATGTGTGTGTGTATTTAGGCAGCAAATTTTCTTTTAAACATGTCAGATTAAATAAATTCCAAACATCTTTGCTTATTTCTAATAAAATCCGTTCATACTCATGGATAATCTTTTGCATATTACAATCAACAGATGTCAGAAATGAGCTGTAAGATTGATAGATGTTATATTCATTTTTCAAGGTACCCAAATACTTTCAACCTTTTTCCGAGATCATCTTCAAAGTTGTGAGTTACAGTAACAAATGTAACCAGAAGATTGTGTAGCTAAAAATTAGTTTTTTTTTCTGCTTCAAATACCTTGAGAAAGTAATGAAAATAATGTCAATGTTACAGCTCATTTCTTCAATCTTTTGATTGAAATACACGAAAGATTATCCATGAGTATGAACATATTTTATTAAAAATAAGCAAACATAGTGTTTGTTTTATTTATTTAAAAAATATATAAATAAAACAATTTAATATATTAATAGTAGTTTATCCATTTAATTAAACAAATTATAGTGTATTTTAGTTTGTTTTACTTTAATCTAAACTTATTTATAAATAGAACTTTGTATGAGAGTGTGTGTCTGTTACCTATAGACTCTAAAATGGCTGAACCGATTTTCTTGAAAATTTACACAGTTGTACTATAAGTGTCTGCGAGTGTTCTTAGCTAGGTTTTGTGTCGAGGTATCCCCTGATAAATATCAAATCAATAATTGAAAAAATTGGGTTATAGAAGGAGTGGTCAGATTTTAATCAAATTTGATACACTCATAGACAAAGACACAAATTATATTCAGAAGTTTCAAGGTTTCAGTTCTTACAATAGTGCAGAAAATTGATTTATCTATATATATATATATATATATATATATATATATATATATATATATATATATATAAGGCAAGATGTTTGTATCTGTTTATCTGCCTGTATGTCTATTTTTTTTTCAGCTCTTTTATTTTAGTTTTTGCTATGGGTTTGGCTCTAAGTAGGTATAATTGTAGTTCTTAGTCTCAGCCATGATACCATTTACTCAGCGAACTTATTTAGCCTTCAAAATTCAGTTTACACCGAAAAAACTTATTTGCTATCGATACCACAAAATCAAAATTTGACTTGCATCCATTCATTGTTCATTCAGTCTACAGTTTTGCTTTAACTGGAAACAGCTATTGCTTTTTAGTCTTTGATGCCAACGTCCAAAGAGTCTGAGCTCCAGGACCATGGATTAGTTTTAAAGCTTTCATTAGACCCAAGCAACGCCGGGCTATACTGCAGTATTACGGCTCTCCAGATTCCTTTGTATTATAATCAGTGATTATCTAAAGGCTCTTGGAAAAATAGGGAGCTGGTTTCCCATTGTTGTCTTGATGGCTTTGAATTTAGAATTGTTCTCCTCTTCCTAGACTGGTTGCTAACTAAAACTAGAATGCTTAGTCTAACCTCCTATTTAACTCATAGATTTTCCAAAGGCACTGGTGTGGAAGAATGCAGAAAACTAAGCTGGAATTTGAACTTGGTTCCTGGGTTTAACTTTCCACGCTGATGTCTATTGCATTCTCTGCATATCCCTGAGTAAGATACTCTTGTCATTGTGCTACTTAACCATTACACCATGATGAGTTCACCATTGTTGTATTAAAAGGTTGAAAATAAAACCCGACATGATTCTTTTTCAATCTAGATTTTCTTTCACCTACGTTCCATGATTGATGAGGAAATAATATACTTCCACATGGATAATCACTTGTTTATATACTATTTGGATCATTTTGGATCATTCTTTTTACTGTAAGAATGAAAAAAATATTATCAAGATCAAAAAAACAAAACAAAAAACTCATACAAAACAAAGTTGTTCATTTGTGGAGAGGATATTTTTATAAGCAGTGACTGCAGAGACGACCCTATTAAAAAAACATTATTGTCAAACACATAAGTCTGGAGATTTTTTAATGGATATTATGATAAACAGATGCCATATTGCCAGGAACAGTGCCATTTATGTTGGTGCTCATATAAATGCAGCATAATCACAATTTTTAAACATAAAATCTTTTCCCATGTGTTTTTGCTATATAAGATGCACCTATTGTTCAGTTCACACTCCTTTCTGCTCTTCTGAACAGAATTAAAGATTTATCCCTTGTTCACTGTTAAGTACTGGATTCTTCTAAAGTCTACTTCAACTTCATATGGTTCCTGGGCATGACAATAAACTGTATTTGGCACCAAGGCCTTTGATTGCGAGGTCGTGAGGAACGTGGAACTACCTCTTAATTGCTGTTGTTCACAGGTTCACTCTGACCTGGAGTGGGAGCACCTGTTAGGGTCCCAGCTATAGACAAATAGTTAACCCCCAAACTGAAGTCAAGACACCATGAAATTATAAAAATACACTTTTATAGAAATATATATGTATGAAGAGACTTTTATAGAAAAATATACGTTTTTGAACGAAAAATATTACTAAAAATATATTTTTGAAAAAAAAATTATGACCATAACAAATGTTTGAAGGAAAAAAAAATTATTCTCAGCAAAACATTTTTGAATACAAAATATAATGTGCTGTGTGCCTTCAGGATGTAGGGGATCATGGACTTCCACTTGTGCCTGTCCCTTGTCACTCTTCATATTCTTCATAAACTCAACTCTGCCATCCATTTACTCAAGCTCATCAAATATGTCTTGCACTGTTTTCCCCTGTCTCTCTTTCACTCTATTCATTCTGTGAGTATTAGATTCTCCAGGTCCCCTTTCCTCATTGCATGTCCTAGAAACCTCAGTTGTCTTTTCCTGATTCTAAATATGAGTTTTCTTATTCTTATCCTTTCCAGCACCTGCTTGTTGCTCATGTGCTCGGCCTATTTTATTTTGTTAATATAATCTATCTTTTCTTCCTTCAGCTATGAGTTAAATGGTAACATAGATTGGGTTCTATAGCCTTGGCTGGCAACCAGTCTACAGTAGAAAGTAATGGGATAATCTTCTGCCCAGTCAGTCATGTCTCTTTCGAGACATGATCACCCAAGCGTGTTTCACATATGGCTCTTAACTGACTGAATGAAGATAATAGTTGGAAACATAAGTAAAGCTTCTACTGGGTATAAAGTAGGGGATCGGTTTTCTATTGTTATGAAGTAATAAACTGATCACCCAGTAATTATACTCTTTAACATTTTTCCTCTTGGTATCTCTCCCAAACTCAACTCTGCCATCCATTTACTCAAGCCCATCAAATATGTCTTGCACTGTTTTCCCCTGTCTCTCTTTCACTCTATTCATCCTGTGAGTATTAGATTCTCCAAATCTTCCTTCTTTATTAAGTGTACCAGAAATCTCATCTGTCTCTTCCTGGTGCTAAGTAAGTTTTCTTAGCATTTATATCCTCTCTCCAATACCTTGTCAAGGCTCACATGCTCAGTCAAGGTATCTTCAGTAACCCTCTGTAGAACCAAATTTCTGTTTCTTCAAGCCTGTCCTTCATCCTTGAAGAGATCATCCAACATTCACTGCCATATAAGACAGATATCGCATAACAAACTAGCACCCTTTTCTTTGTTTCTAATGAGATTTTTCTTTCCAGAATCCATCATATCTCTAAGTCGGCTATTTGTCTATACTTATTGCTGCTACATATGTTTTAGTGCTCTTGCTATGCATTTAGGACTCTTTGATAAAATCCAAAGAAGAATTAGCAATATTACTGGTCCTGACCTGGCATTTCAGTTTTAATCACTTTTCCATCACCACAAACATGCTTTCCTGTCAGTCAGTTAAGTGCCATACATCATACACAATTTGAGCGATCATGTCTCGAAAGAGACATGACTGACTAAGCAGAAGATTATTCAACAGTAGGTTGCCTTTACTTTCTACAGTAGACTGGTTGCCAGCCAAAGCTATAGAACCCAATCTGTCCTATTATTTAACCCATAACTGAAGAGAAGAGATGGATTAATCATCATCATTTATCCATCACACCCAGATGGTGCATAGGGCATTGTCATGTTCAATGTTATTTAAGTCCCTTTTGATACCCTAGCAGTAGTCAGCTGTCATTTATTTGTCCCACCATCTGGTAGTACTTTTCTATTGTTTTGATATTCTGATGGGATTTTTCTCATTACTCCCATTGCCATAATTATCTGGAAATTTATCTACAAGGAAACCAAAAAAGTTCTGTCTGTTTTTAAAGGAAAAAAAAAAATGCTTCACAGTATGTGTAACATCCATCACCTTCTGTTAACATGTCTCCAGCTGTTCAATGCCCTTGCGGTAGAACTCGGGGGATTTTGACACAAAGAAGTCCGTGAGGGCTTTTTTTTTCTTTTTTTTTTTTTTTTTTAATCATCTCACCCCAAGCAAGGCATTCCACTGCCACTATTGTGCATGGGGCTACATAGGGGAAGGTAAAGAGAAGGAGTGGTTAGACATAGGGAATGTCAGGAGGAAGGTGACTGATGAGTAAGGATACCGAGGATGAGGGTTGGGCAGATGGGAAGTGTGTTTGATAGAATGGGAGCAGGTTAGTGTGTTAGGAGGTGTCTATTGACCTTACATTTAAACTCCTGGAGATTATAGCCGTCGGGGAAGCAATCGTTTGGAAGAGAATTCCACAGTCAGGAAGTGCGAGGAAAGAAACTGTTGGAGTAGAAGTTACGGCTGCATTTTATCGGTTTCACTGTAAAAGGGTGGGATCTAGTTGCTAATCTAGTATCTCGTTCAAATTCGTATTTAGGGGGCACTAGTGATCTAAGTTCATCGGAGCAGAAGCTGTGAAAGTATTTATAGAAGAGACATAGGGAAGCCACGTCATGCCGGTGGGAGAGAGACTGCAGGCGGTCTGCCAAGTCGGTATCTATCACATTACAGACCCTCCTCTGAACCTTATCGAGAAGCCCGAGGAGAACAGCAGGGGCACCCGACCAGATATGGCAGCAGTATTCAATGCACGGGCAGATGGTAGATTTATAAATGTGCAGGATAGATTTAGAGGGAAAAAACTTCCGGACCCTACACAGAGAACTGACTTTCATAGCAGCGGATTTAGCAATGGATTCGATATAGTCATTCCATTTGAGGTCCGCTGAAAGTGTGAGACCAAGGAGGCGTAGTGTTTTACTCTCTGGGAGGCAAGCCTGGTTCATGCTAATGGGAGGTAGGTGAGATTGTCGATGATGGTTAATTGAGAGTAGCTTCGTTTTAGAAGCATTAAAATTTACTAGCCATTTCTTACCCCAGTCCAATATGGATTGGAGGTCTTCTTCAATCTCGGCTGCGAGGTTAGCTTTGACGCCTACACCAGATTTTTGTAGGAGGCAAGAGTAAACTGTGGTGTCATCGGCGTACAAACCTATTTAGGCTCTTATGGAATCAGGGAGATCATTAATGTATATCAGGAAGAGTGTAGGACCTAAGATGGAGCCTTGGAGGACACCTGCGTTTGTATGGTAGTTCTGAGAGGCATGTCCGTTTAATACCACCTTCATTGTGCGGTTAGAGAGGAATGACTGGATTAGTTCAAACAAATGTCCAGTTATACCATAGCTCCACAGTTTACATAGAAGGCCAGCATGCCAAACTCTGTCGAACGCCTTAGATATATCCAATGCAACGGTTCGGGCTTCGCCATTCCTATCGAGTGCCTGGTATATGTACTCGGTGATGGTCGTTAGCAGATCAGCAGTAGACCTGGTGAAGCGGAAACCATATTGCTTGTCCGAGAGGAGCCTGTGTGCTGTGAGATGCTGAACCACCTTGGCGTTGATAATGGCTTCGAACACTTTGCCAAAGATCGGAAGAAGGCTGATAGGGTGGTAATTTGCAGGGTCAGAGGGTTCTCCAGTGTTTTTAAATATAGGAACTACAGAGGAAGATTTCCAACAAGCAGGAAAGCAGGAAGCAGATAGGCAGAGGTTGTAGAGCTTAGAAAGGACAGAGGAGAGTTCAGGGGCACATTTCTTTAAGACTATGGTTGGGATTCTGTCACCACCGCTCGCTTTGTGAAGGTCAAGTTTTAAGATTATCTTAGAGACAAGCGAAGGTGTAATGTGGACATCATTCAGTTGTGCCTCGGTTCTAGGTGAGAAGTCGGGTGTAATAACTCCAGATGAGTCCAGACTCGAATTGTTTGAGAATCTGCGGGCAAAGCATTCAGCCTTATAAAGTAAATATTTGCATAAGTCTGCTTCATTGGTGAAAGATTTCCCACAAAGATGATTATCCAGGGAGTGGTAGAGGTGGTAATCGGATGGCGCAAGGTCAGGTGAATAAGGTGCATGGCACAAAGTCTTTCACTCAAGTTGCTGTATGTTATCCCTGACCACTTGTGTGATATGCAGACTAGCGTTGTCATAGAGGAAAAGCACACCCCTTTGTGATTCACCAGTGCTGGCTCCTTCTGGCACAATGCCTGTTGCACACGTTTCAATTGCTGAGAGTATAGGTCTCAAATTTGGCCCATTGGTAACACTTCATAATGAACCACTTGACGACCTGTCCACCAGACACAAAGCATAATCTTGCATTGGTGCATAGGCAGTCTTGCAGTGTGAGGGACAGCATCCTGAGGAGACAACCAATGTCTGGAACACTTGGGAGTTTTGTACAAAACCCACTTTTCATCACTGGTAAGCACTCGATTGAATAAGGATATGGTATTGTCGCGAGAAAGTAATATGCAGGCTGCCACTCGTTGTTCCTTGTGGACGTCCAACAGCGTTTGTGGAACCCACTTGCTCAGTTTGTACATTTTACTTAGGCGGTGCAGGTAAAGTCTGTTTCATTGGAAATGTTGAACTGTCTTGCAAGTACACATTAGACTAGTATCCTCTTCAATAGCCGCCTTCAGGACTCAGTCATTCAAGACTTGTGGTCATCCACTGCGAGGCTCATCATGGTGAGAGAAATCTCCTGATTTGAATTTTCAAAACCACCGCCTTGCAGTATGTTCATCCACAGCATCCATAAATGAGATCTCTAGACACTTCTATCCTTCTTACAGCTGTCTGGCTTATAACTGATGGCCGGGTATAGTGCACATGTTTTATAACATCTGATGTTCCTACTTCCAGCTGTCTGAATTTGAAAACAATTGCTACATGCATTTTGTATATGTCAACTTCATTCAACGACTAATCAAAAAACAGACAGAACTTTTTTGGTTACCTTGTAGATGTCTGTTAAAAAAAAGGAACCTTAATACTCATATTAACATGTTAATGATAAACTTTATCAGTTAATTTGAATTTTGGCAATTTGATACTTCTATTTTAAAATTTGACTCAAAACACTTTTTGTTTCTTTTTTTTCTTTCGTATAAAAATAGTTTTTCAGGTGGCTGACATAAATTGCTTGGCCTACCTGAAAATTGATGAGTTTCTATGACTTTATTAAATGTTGCAATCAGCCAAGATGATAAATTGATCTTTTTTCCAAAAATGAGCAATTTCAGTAAAGCAAACACGAGCTAACCATGAAAATGTAAGGTCATTTTCGGAATCAGCATCTATCATATTAGCTAAAAAAAAAGTGTTTTGTTTCTCGGCACAAAAAAATTATGTTGACCAGTGTTTTCCATTACACCACCCTCACATTCAAGTTTATAACACCTGATATTCCCAGGTGGTCACCCTTTTGGTACTGATCAAGGTTAACTTTGGTTCTCATATGAGAATCAATGTGATATGGCTCTGTGTATGTATGTATGTATGTATATATATATATATATATATATATACTCAGATGTATGAGCACTCTAGAAGAATGAATGGTAGACTTTGAAAAAACAGTAGTTATTCTAGCATCTATGCATTGTTCATTCAGTAATGAATGAGAACACTCTCAGTTACTGGCGTGTGGTCACATGCTATATCATACGCTAAAAGTTTGCCTTCTTCTGAGTGCCTATAGCTCAGAGGTATAACCAACTGATGTCAGTTCGGTTAGGTTTCAATCCTGGCTAAAAGCAATCTGATGCCTAACCGTACCGCTGTGCTGTGATACAGCAAAACAGATTGGTCTGCAGATGACATATATATATATATATATATATATATATATATATATATAAAAAGACTGTTGTATCTATCTAAACTTCCTCAGTAATGTGTGTGTCACATTACAATAGGAACACAAAAATCTATTAACGTTTCATCCATTTGAAAAGTTTAGAGATAAAGGATTAATGAAATGCAAACCTCCCTTTTTGCATAGTTCCTGTGTGTTGTTAGGGGTGTGTCTTTACTCCACAATGCTTTGGAAGCATCCAATTGGATATACCCGAAAGGTTCAGCTTGTTCATTTCGGAGAGTAGATGAAGAAATGGAAACTGGCCAAAATTCCCAATTACCTAACACACGCTGACCCACAAAATTGTTGAGAGAAAATAGCAAGGCAGCATCAGCTCAGTTCATTCTCTTTACTACCAGTTATTAAACCTCTTGCCATGTGTTTACTCTTGAACAGTGCCTCATTTTTTTTTTTATTTTTTATTTTTTTGCAACAATTATATTAAGTAGTGAAGAAATAAATATATATATATATATTTTTTTATTCAAGTGAATACAGAATGAAGCACTACCGGCTCTTCTAAGAAATCCAAAGGATATAGTCTAGTCACTAGATAATAAAAACTTACAAGGTTAAATCTGTCTAGAAATCAGACTCTCATTAATCAACCACTTTAAAAAACACCCTCTCCAAAACTTCCAAAGGTCAGAGACTTATTTCCCTACCACTAACCCCCACCAATACCTCTAACAAAACTAAACAAATATAAGGAAAGAGGCTTTCCATTACTTTACACACCGCCTGATGAGACATTAAAGTTTCAATGTTGAAACAAACGTACCTTTGTCGTGGATATATATAGAAAAATTATGTACATGTTCTAAAATATAATTTATAATATATATTTATAGCAATTATTATAATGGCATACTGCAACTTAATAGCTGAAAGTTTGTTAAAACACAATCATCAGACAATTTACTCTCTGATCAAGGTGTTTTAAAACTTTATAGCTATTAAGTTGCAGTATAGCATTATAATTACTAAATATTTAAGCTCTACTTTTGTATTGAGCACTTTTTAAAGTAAATATTTAACTGCGGAATATACTTCCCTTAGTAACCATTAAAAATATATCCTCTCTATTATTATAAAGGTTGTTAGGTATTATATATATATATATATATATTAATCCTCTCTATTACAATATAAAGGTTGTTGTGTATTATATATATATATATATATATATATATATATATATATCAATCCTCTCAAATATTTTGCTGTCATTTTTAACAGCAGCATTACTCATGTGTATGTGGAGGGTAATGGATAGCAACTAGAGTTCATTTTCCAGGGAATGTTAAAAATCTTTCTCTGCTCACCCCAACTTGTCAGTTAAATAGTAGTAACCAGTGTATAATCCAAAACCTGGTGGCTAGGTCTGTTTGGTACTGGTCACTATCATAGAACAAACAAACATAGCAACATTTAAAAGTGCCCAGAGGAAAGAAATAAAATTACGATGAACTTTGGTAAATTTATTGATTACACAAAACAACTAATTTGGAAAATTTAATAAAGTTGTTAATATTATTCAACCAAATATTCTTGAAAGGATTATTGCTGTCAAAATACATACACACAAACACAGACACACACGCACAAACACACACACACATATAATATTTATTTTCATTTGGAATTCAGCCAATTACACAACCTTGGTTTAAAACTTTGAGTATCTTCAGGCAATTTTATATTAATTGATTCACCAGTGGTTTTACAACATATCATAGGAACTTTCAGAACACTTACCTAGAAGCTTACAATAAGGAGCTGGTCAAAATTTTTGGAAACATTTTCATCTGGGTTTTGTATGATCCTAAAATGTTTTTCGAGGTGTTTACATCCAGGCATTACCTTGTACCTTTCATTTAGTAACTTTTCTCGTTATGGAAATTATACTATGGCTAATTTCCCTTCCTGGCACAATCTGCAGGCATCGCAATCGTTGCAAGGTCTGGCCTTTTTTAAGATGCTCCAAAATTTTTTTTTTTTTTTTAATACAACTGTGCACTAGTATAATTTGATTCTAATCAATATCTGGTTAATAATTATTTTACACACACACACACACACACACACACACACACACACACACACACACATCCATGACCTAGGTTTCAACCTTTCGGTATCTTCAAGCAATTTACAGTAACTGATTCTACCATTTTTTTCAAATGTTGAAACAAGGATTTTTTATGAATGCTTGACTGGGATTTCAACGTACGGCAGTGAATGCTGGACAATATCATTGAAAATGAGGACAAAACTGGAAGCAGCGGAAATGTGGTTCTACAGAAGGATGCTACGGATATCGTGGACTGAGCATGCAAGCAACGATGAGGTGTTAGAAAGAATGGCAACAAAAAGGAAATTGATACTGAGCATCAGGAAGAGACAACTGAAGTTCCTGGGACATGCAATGAGGAAGGAGAGCCTGGAGAACCTGATACTGACTGGTCAGATAGAAGGAAAGAGAGACAGGGGAAGGCAGCGGATAATATATTTGCAGGGCCTGATCAGGTGGTTAACGGAATGGGGGTTGACAGGAGTAACGAGAGGAAACATACTAGGAGCCACAAGGGATAGGGAGACGTGGAGAACCATGATCGTCTACGTCCTGAAGGGACAGGGCACATAGAAGAAAGAAGACTGGGATTTTCAAACAACTGAAAAATTGTAAAAATTAGAAGTGATTTAAAGGATCTTAAAACACTTTCATCTATGTTTATATGATCCTTGTAAGTATTTATGGGTATGATTATCAGTCAGTCATGCGTGATACATGTTTTGGGTGATCATATCTCAAAAGAGACATGATTGACTGGGTAAAAAATTATCCCGCAGTAGGTTGCCATTGATTTCTGCGGTAGACTGGTTGCCAGCCAAGGCTATAGAACCTAGTCTGCTGTATTATTTATCCCATAGCTGGAGGGAAGAGATGGATTAATACCCTTTCCCAAGGGTATTTGTGCATAAGTGAATGCAATGAGTTCAACTGGAATTTGAACTCGGCTCCCATTTTGTCATTTTGAGTCAATATCCACTGTACCACAATGCATATATGATTATACTTGGACATAATTTGATGTTTTATGTAGTAATTTTTTTCATTCTGGGAATAACATAATAGCTAATTTTTTCTCCTGGCACAATCTGCATATATTGTCACTGTTGTATGGTTTGGTTATTTTTACTATGCTCCAAGTTATATCAGTTTTTTCTCCATATTTCAATTTTAATTTCTACACAGCTTAGTACAATATTTGAAGATTTCCAGTTTAAAAGTAGACTTATGATTATTCCATCTAACATTATTAACAAGGAATGTAACTATAGGAACAAAAATAAATGCCCACTTTTGGGGTTATTTACAAAGCAAAACTATCTGATATGGTCAAAGTAAAACATATTTGGGATCTACCAAAGACAGTTTTAAAGTCTCTGGGGAAGGCAAATAAATACTCAGTTCTGAAAAAAATTTTTTATAGTTTTAATAACGTTCATTGGAGTACAGTTGGTGTCAGTCAAAACATAATGTAACCAT
Source organism: Ascarosepion bandense (assembly GCA_037127315.1). NCBI lineage: Eukaryota > Metazoa > Mollusca > Cephalopoda > Sepiida > Sepiidae > Ascarosepion > Ascarosepion bandense. The sequence continues at coordinate 1,195,370 of JBBBDQ010001905.1, read as the reverse complement.
CAGTAGTGAGTGTTAACAAAGAATCAAAAATTATATGGAGTAGTCAAAGAATTTTACTTTGCTGCGGAACACATAACAATGATAAATTAAAACTTAGTATTTTTTTTATCTGTTGTGCATAAAAAAGAAAAAAAATTCTTAAATATAGAAGAATTATTAGTCTAAGTAGTAAAGATACAGCAGTTGTTGGAACTCCACAAACAACAAAAGTTTGAGATAATTCAGAAGAAAATGCAAAATTCTTCAACTTCAATCACTCCTGATGTGGTAAATGCAGATGATGAAATTAGCTTTTCTGCTTATTTGACAAGATAAGAGCAAATTTACCAAGAAGAATGCAATGGCTGGGAAGACAAGCAAAAAACAAGACTTTTGTTGAGAAAATTAGCACTTGTAGAACATGAAAAATACTGTAATCATATAGTACCAAAAAAGATAGAAATTTCCTTTGAATAAATATTCTGACTAAAATTTTTAGTTAGTAAAGTTTATTTTATACTTGTTAGAAGTGTATGAATCTGGTGAAAAAAGAAAGCAGATTTTGTCACTGATATATCCCAAAAAGGAATACAGTATAAAATGATCAGTTTAAGAATGGAACTCCACACCAAGAATAAGAAATACAGATTTATTGTACTAAGGTACAATTAACAATAATATACATATAGGTAAACCACAGGTTGGAGCGGAATCGACTATTGAATAGTGAATGCCTTTACCTAAGACCTTTCCTATCGTTGTACCGCTTGTTACTGTCTTTTATACAGTAGAGCATTCTATTCTGGGGGATGGCAGGATGTTCCACTATAACAGTCACATATGCTGGAATCATTAACAAGGAGAGAGAGAGATACAAATTAAAGAGCTGACTCCAGATAGGCTTAAAAGATTCATTTTTGTTCAAGAGTTAACAGCAAAAAAGACATTCATCCTAAAATCCTAATGAAACAGAATCAAAAACTAACAATACAAAAATTATTTGACAAATGTCAGAGAATCTTAAATCTGCAACTCAATACAGTAAATTGAAGAAAAATAATGAATATATATCAAGTCAAAGAAAAGTGGGATAAACAAAAAAATTAATTTGAGTTTCTGATGTGGATGGTTACATCTCAGAGATGACTGTCCCTTTAAGAATTTGAAGTGCTATAACCGTGAAAAAGTAGGGAATAAAGTCACAAGCAAGGAAAATTTCTCACAGAAATAATTTTGTACACAACGTTGAGATTGAAAAAATAATTACAGAAAACCAAAGAAAATTTATATATGTGAAAATTAATAAAGTGGATGTAAAAATGCAACTAGACATTTGAAGTGATATTAAAATAATCAAAGCCACACGGAAAGCAAGTAGAAAAACCTATATTAACACACCGAAAATGTTAGGAACTTGGTAATCTTCCACTGAAAGCTGACTCCTTAGTATTCGGCTAACTGCCAACTAATATCAACTGCCTAGTAGTTCTACTGAACTCCAATAGAAGCCTAAAGAACTCCTATGAAGTTCTCAAGAACTTCCTGTTAACTCTTATTAATATATAAGGGAGAGTCCATTATCTGAGAAATGTTTGATTATAAACAGAATGTCTACTTAAATACGAGCATCGATCAAAAAATAATGTTCAAACAAATCATTTCAAATTGTTGGTTGTTTATAACCAGTTTCGTCAATCTTCTTTCATTTCCGTTATATAAAATGACAAAAATAATGAAAAATGCATCTGCTAAGACAGAAATAACGTTTCTTAAAAGATAAATACTTAAGTAATGATATCGTATATAGAGTTAATAAGATGTGATAATGAATTGGAATACTGTTTTCGTTTGAAAAATTGGAAACGCACTTTGTAACAATAAAGTAAGCATGAACAATGAAAAATATCAAAGCATCACAACTTGCTCAGAATATTATCTATGCTCTTCATTGTGTAGAATATTCTTGCTTACCTGGCGTCGCTCTTCTCTAAAATTATAACTTGGTATTTACCACGAATTTAGATGGCACTGACTACAAGGAAGAACACCAGGTTTGTGGGTAAATGGTAAGGTGAGCTAAAGTATACAATGGTAAGCAGAGAAAGTAATATCATGTTTGCCTCTTAGAAGAACTTAGTATACTGCAAAATATAGGTAATCCTAATATGTTAAACTAGCAGTATAGCCCGGCGTTGCTCTGGTGTAATGAAAGCTTTAAAACTAATCCATGGTCCTGGAGCTCAGACTCTTTGGATGTTGGCATAAAAGACTAAAAGCAATAGTTGTTTCCAGTTAAAGCGAAACCGTAGACTGAAAGAAAACATGAATGGATGTAAGTCAAATTTTCCTGGTATCGATATCAAATAAGTTTTTTTCATCGTAAACTGAATTTTGAAGGTTAAATAAGTCCTCTGAGTAAATGGTATCATGGCTGAGATTAAGAACTACAATTATACCTACTTAGAGCCAAACCCGAAGCAAAAACTAAAATAAAAGGGCTGAAAAAAATACAGACATACAGGCAGATAAACACACTCAAACATCTTGCCATAGATAGATAGATAGATATATATTATCGATTTTCTGCACTATTGTAAGAACTGCAACCTTGAAACTTCTGAATATCGTTTCTTATGTCTTTGTCTATGAGCATGTCAAATTTGATTAAAATTGGACCACTCATTCTGTAACTTGATTTTTTTTTTGATTTTCGATATTTATCAGGGGTACCTCGACACAAAACCTAGCTAAGAACACTCACAGACACTTATAGTACAACTGTGTAAATTTTCAAGAAAATAGGTTCAGCCATTTTGGAGTCTATAGGTAACGGAGACACACACACATACACGGTTCCATTTATAAATAAGTTTAGATAAAGTGAATTCATTGTTGACTGTTGGCATAAAAACAAGACTCGCTCAAGTGCTTGGGTGATCATGTCTTTTTTTGGTTCATGACTGATTAGGCAAAATATTCTCCCTTAGTAGGCTGGCATTTTTTTCTGTGGTACACTAGTTTCCAACCAAGGCTATAAAGTTCAGCCTGTCCTTCCATTCAGCCTTTAAATAGAGAGAGAAGAGATACCTTTTTTCAATATTATGTAACTGTCAGTTTTAACACAGCACTTGAAGGTTGAATTGTACATAAAACTCAGTTGTGCTTCCAGTGAGAAAAAAAACATTTTTTATATATCAACCTAAGTGCATACATTTCTAAAACTTGCTTTGATATTTTCATGATGGTTCAGTTATGAAGCCATCAAGTAAACTTCGTGCAACCCATGCTTTCATGAAAACAGACATTAAACAATGATGCTAATGATCTGTCCTGCTATTTAACCATAGTTGGGGATGGAGGGATGGATTCCTACCTTTTTTCCAAGGTTATTTGCACATAAGTGAATGTAACGAACTTGACTAGATTTTGAACTTAGCTCTCAGATTTCTCAACTCAAGCTGCTATCCATTACTCCATGTCTTTCTCTATAAACAATAGGAGAGCCATGATCTTGAAAGAATATGGCATGTCAAAGATGATTTAAATACACAGGCTCTCTTGTGAAAATCTCTAAAGACAGTTTTCAAACACATTGTTTCAGATGACTAGAATCGATCCAAGCCAGAATTTGCATCCTTTTGGCTGTATACCAAGGCTGATCGGATCCATGCTCATCTAATTTCTGATTGGCTTTGAATGTCTCTTCATATTCTCTTTCTGTCTGTATATGCATATATTTTCTCTTTTCTTTTAACATGATTGCCTGACAAGAAACATTTTGCTCTTCTGTCTTTCGTTTATTTACAACTGGTTTGCATGTACAAGGAAACATTTTTACAAACACGTAAAAGTGCCAAAGGGGAAACACAAGATTTAGCAGGAAGGAAAAGAAGGTCTTGGGAATAGACAGAAACTGATGTATAAGAATTCACCAAAAGAGCAACTTCCAACACACACACACACACACATATATATATATATATATATATATATATATATATATAAATGTGTGTGCAAAAATGAAAGAAATGTATATGTATATAATTATATATACATTTATATTATATATATTATTTATATATTATATATTTGGTACTTATTTGAAAGCGCTCAATGGGTGAACAAATGTGTATATATGTCTGCATCTGTCATGGCAACAAATTTTTTCTCCCATTTCCACAAAAATACACCAATATACGCAGCCCTACATATAGCCAATTTAAAAAAAAAATTAATCAGTTTGTCTGACGATCGCAAGAGCGTGAAACCCAGGGTCACAAACTCGCGCGCGTGTACACACACACACACACACACACATATATATATTTACATTTTTAAACGAGTTATTTCACTACCTTGGTTTCTACCATGAGTGGTGTTTTCAGGTGATTTTTTTTAATAACAAAATTAAAAATCGCCTGAAGAACCTACCAAGATAGTGAAATAACTTGTTTAAAAATGAAAAATATTCAAAAGTTTTACAATATAATTGTATAAAACACTTTTTAATACAAATGTATACTGGTCTAACACTATTAGGACCAAAAACTAAGTATTAAACAATCAATATATATATATATATATATATATATATATATATATATATATAATAATAATAATAATAACAATATTAATTCTGCTAATACAAGTAATAGTTATGCTACATTTAAGTTTGTCTTGAACAAAAAAAGTGGGGAATTAAAAAAGAAACAAACGAAGTACATGAACAAGTCAAAAACTCGTAGGAAAGATGAAAACCCTAACACTAAAGCACCTTTATTTATTTATATATATATATATATATATATATATATATATATATATATATGAGTTTTTGGTCATAATTAAATTAAACCAGTACTCAGTTGTATTAAAGTGTTCAATACATTTATATTGTAGAGCTTTTGATTATTTTTCTTTTGGAACTGAGTTATTTCTGCAATATAGTTTTTAACTATTTGTAAAAAAAAAAAAAAAAAACTTTCTGTTTGTCCATCTAAAAAACAGAAAATCAGTTATTATAAATCTCCTGAAGATACCGAAAGGTTGAAACCTAGGTTGCAGAAAAACTCATTTCCAAATGAAAAATTATATGTATTTCTGATTTCTCAATATTTAACTGTATACACCTTGACCCTTCACCTAACCTTATTTCCTATCTGTGTCAACTGAAATCTTTTTTGAAAATTTTAAGTGTAACATTTAATTTGTTCTTCAGGTTTGAAGAAGCAGCTTGTAAATTCAAATGAAAAATTAATTATACATTTTTTTTTTTTTTTTTTTTTTTTTTTTTTTTTTTCATTGTAAAATGAGTTATTTCTGCAACCTAGGTTTCAACCTTTTGGTATCTTCAGGCTATTTATAACTGATTTTTTGTTTTTCAAGCATACAAACAGAAATTTTTTTTTTTCTATGTGAATGGTTGAAACCTGGGTTGCGGAAATAACTTATTTGCAAATGAAAAATATTCAAAAGTTCTACGATATAAATGTATTGAATACCTTTTAACACAACTGAGTATGGGTATAATTTAATTATGACCAAAAAATTATGCATATATAATGAAAACAATTATATAATGAAATATATAATGAAAATAGCCAAGCTGTACAAGCGCAGCAAACTATATAGACCATGTCAGAAAGAAAAGTTAGCTATTATGTTATTCCCAAACAAAAATAAATTACTAAATGAAAGAACTGAAATTATTTCCAAGTGCAACCATACCAACAAATACCTATTAGGATGATACAATCATGGATGAAAATGTTCTAACTTCTAATTTTGAAAATTGTATGTTCATAAAATATCCGTTACAAGAGTGTTCTTATTACCAGTTATTGTAAATTGCCTGACGACACCAGAAGGTAGAAACCAGTTACAAGCTGCTATCATCACAGGTAACCTCTCCTGCCTCCCATAAGCATAGACCAAGCAAGTCTTCCTGAGAGCAATACACTGCGCCTCCTCGACCTTCTCTTCTCTTCTGATCTCAAGTGGAACCATTACATTGAGTCAATAGCTAAATCCACTGCTAGGAAGGTTGGATCACTGTATCGGACCAGGATGTTTTTTCTGTCTGAATCCATCCTGCATATATACAAATTAGTCATCCATCCATGCATGGAATACTGCTGTCATATATGGTCAGGTGTACCCACTGTTCATCTCAGTGTTCTTGACAGGCTCCAAAGGAGAATCAGTAATGTGATAGGTACTGACTTGGCGGCTAGGAATGTTGGATCACTGTGTCAGACAAGGATGTTTTTTCTGCCTGAATCCATCCTGCATATATACAAATTAGCCATCCATCCGTGCATGGACAACTGCTGTCATATATGGTCAGGTGTACCTGCTGTTCATCTCAGTGTTCTTGACAGGCTCCAAAGGAGAATCAGTAATGTGATAGGTACCGACTTGGCGGCTTGACTACAGCCACTTCCCCACCGATGGGATGTGGCTTCCCTCTGTCTGTTTTATAAATATTTTCATGGCTTCTGCTCTAACGAACTTAAGTCACTGGTGCCTCTGCAACAGGTGTTTACTCGTGCAACCAGACTGTCAACTGGGTCTCACCCATTCACAATTAGATCAACCAAATGCAGATGACAATTCTATTCCTGCAGCTTTTTTCACACTTCTTGCCTGTGGAACTCTTTTCCATATTCTTGCTTTCCTGACAGCTACAACCTCCAGGAATTGAAATGCAATGTCGATACTCATCTCTTAACCACTTGACTCTAGTTTTTTTCTACAGCACCCTGTATATCTTTTCCTTTCCACCTTTGCACCTGTCATCACACCTGTATTCCCATCCTTAACTGGTTCGTCTTTCTCTTTACTTTCGTTCTATCTAATTTTTTTTCTTATGGAACCTCCTGCCCATCAGTGTCATTACCGCCTTGCTCGAGGTGATATGATAAAAAAAACTTGTTTACAAATGAAAAATATTCAAAAATTCTACAATATAATTGTATTGAACACTTTTAATATGACTGTGTACTGGTACAATCTATTTATGACCTGTATACCTATGCCTATGAAGCATATATATGTGTGAATATAAAAATGCTTAGACCCAAATAGATAAAAAAATAAAAGAAATTGGTAAATATATAAACTTAAATAAAATCACAGGGTAAGTATATGTGGGAATGTACACATAGGTATATGTGGATAAAAGTTAGTATATGTAAGTGGGTTGATCCGATGGGGTCAAATAGACACCTAAAGTCAGGGGAATTTTTTTTTTTTTTTTTTTCCAGAGGTCATGCCATCTTGGTCAAAATAACTTCAAATGGTTACTACCCATATTTGGAACTGGAGTCTCTCTGTCTTCTTTCCTACCTCCTTCCCCTTACATTTATTGTCATTTATTTATTTGTTTTTAATTTTATGTTTATTATTATATTACCTTCCCTCTTCAGAAATTTTATGCCAGATGGAGGAAATATTGTAAAAGAGTCTGATGATATGAGCTAGTTAAGCTCATTGAAATGAACTATAGTTTATAACTAATATGACGTTGAGTTTTCCTTTATAAACGATATATATATATATATATATATATATATAGATATAGATACACACACACACTCATACACACACTATAAATGCTTTGATGGTAATTGTTTGGATGAGCCCTTCATTATGGTCCTTTGACTCTTTAAATTTAAGCACAGTACTAGACTGGCACCAGATGTGCATTGTGGTGCATTGGATATCAGCTCCGAACGAGAAATCGGGGAGCCGAGTTCAAATTCCAGTTTAATTCATTGCATTCACTTATGCGCAAATACCCTTGGGAAAGGTATTAATCTGTCTCTTTCTTTCAGTTAGGGGTTAAATAACAGGACAGATTGGGTTCTATAGCCTTTGCTGGCAACCAATCTACCACAGAAAGCAATGGCAACCTTCTATTTCCATGATTTACAAACTCATCATTGTTTTTGACTGGTTTAAAATTTTATTTTGTTAATCTACAAAAGATTAAAATTAGTTTAAATATTATTAGTTTCAAAGACCTAATAAAAATAAAACCAGACTTGGACATTCATGATCGCAAAAAAATGGAGTGTTAAAAGAACGATTTTTCCCTTGATGCTACTATTATTCTAACTTCCTTCACTCCTCAGAACTGTAAACTGCATCCAGCAGCAAGGCCTCTGATTGAGAGGTTGTGAGGAGCATGGAGTTGCTGTTGTTTCCAGGTCCACCCTGACCAAGTGTAGTAGCACCTGTTAGGGTCCTAGCTATGGGCAAATAGTTAAGCCCCCTCCTCAAACTGGGGTCAAAACACTATGAAAGTATGAAAATAGAGTTTTATAGAAAAATATACATTTTTGAATGAAAAATATTTCCAACAATAGTTTTGAAGAAAAAATATTACCATAACACATTTTTGAAGGAAAAAAAAATTCTCAGCAAAACATTTTTGAATACAAAACTAGAAAAAATTTTCAGTTTTCTAAAATAAAAAAAAATAAACATTTAAACAAAATCTGACTAAATCAACCTTCTTATTATAACTGAACATTAAAAAAATACCTTTAAACCCCACCTTTTTGGCATTAAATAATCCACAGAGGAGTTGAGATGCCGTTAAACAAAGCTCAGACTCAAACTCAATTCAGCCCTCGGCAATATTGTTCTGGGTATGACAATAAAATAAACTGATAGCAAGGTCTGGTTTTAACAAGTATGGAGCTACCTCTCAATTGTTGTTTTCTGGTTCACCCTGACCTGGTGGAAGCACCAGTTAGGATCCCAGTTAGGGGTAAACAGTCAACACCCAAACAAAAATCAACAGTACATTTTTATAGCCAAATTATCAGTAATATATCTTCATAAAAAAAAAATTACTAACAATACAAGTAAAAGACAGATTTACTTTGAAAATATAAAATGATGTACAAAACATTTAGATTTTATTATTAGAAAACCCATAGAGATGTTGATATGCCCCTAAACATAAAATTAGAATTGTAATGAAGCCTAAGCATGATGAAAGGGGGATATATATATATATATATATATATATATATATATATATATGAGAATTTACAGCAAAAATATTAAATTATTTACATTGTACAGACTATTGCCCTCATCTTTATTGTTATGTTTATATTTTGGCCCTTGTATGCTCCAGCCTTCTTCAGGTGCTAGGAATTTTAAACCAAACCCTTTATTTCTTACACTTGGTTATATTATTCTCATTCCATGTGCGATGTCACTTCTGGTAGCCATGTTGTTATCTCCCTTTAACTTGACTCTTTAATTTATTTTTTCACCACTGCTGAAGCTTGGTATTGAATTAACAACTCTTTATTTCAAGTTATTAGAACTAACCAACGCCTGTATCCACTGGGATTTTGGTTCAAAATTCCTAGCATCTGAAGAAAACCCAAGTGTACAATGGCTGAAATGTTGTAATAATGGCAATAAAATGAAGACAACAGTCTGAACAGTAAATAATTTCAATATTACCTCATCTTGGAAGTATAGACAAATACTATTTATTTATTAGATTATTTACAATAATAATTTTACATTTTGCAACATTCTAAAAAAATAATTCAATTGGAATTATTGTGATGAAATATTTATCATTTACCAATTTATGAAGAAATAAACATGAAAATGATTTTTATTCATAAGCTTATAAGTATTTACAAAATAATTAAAAACTAGCAGTATAGCCCGGCATTGCTCGGGTGTAATGAAAGCTTTAAAACTAATCCATGGTCCTGGAGCTCAGACTCTTTGGACGTTGGCATGAAAGATTAAAAAGCAATAGTTGTTTCCAGTTAAAGCGAAACTGTAGACTGAAAGAAAAATGAATGGACGTAAGTCAAATTTTGATTTCCTAGTATTGATATCCAATAAGATTTTTTTCGTCATAAACTGAATTTTGAAGGCTAAATAAGTCCTCTGAGTAAATGGTATCATGGCTGAGACTAAGAACTACAATTATACCTACTTAGAGCCAAACTCAAAGCAAAAACTAAAATAAAAGGGCTGAAAAAAATACAGACATGCAGGCAGATAAGCCGACACACACACACACACACACACACACACACACAAACATGTTGCCTTATCTATCTATATATATATATGTATATATATATATATATAAGTGTATATATTATTGATTTTCTGCACTGTTGTAAGAACTGCAACCTTGAAACTTCTGAATATCTTTTATGTCTTTGTCTATGAGTGTGTCAAATTTGATTAAAATCGGATCACTCCTTCTATAACCTGATTTTTTCAATTATCGATATTTATCGGGGTTGCCTCAACACAAAACCTATCTAAGAACACTTGCAGACGCTTATAGTACAACTGTAAATTTTCAAGAAAATAGGTTCAGCCGTTTCGGAGTCTATAGGTAACGGACACACACACACACAAAGTTTTATTTATAAATAAGTTTAAATAGATTTAGATTGGATTTAGATTGTAAACCAATAATAAGGAAATCCTTATTTCATAAAGTTTGAATCAATTCATATTTTGCCAACCATTCCAATAAACAAAAATATAACAGTATTATTTTTGTTGTAAATCCTTAAGAATATTAAAGAAAATGTTTAATTTCAATCTCACATTTGTTTTAAAATTTTAATCATTGCTTTTTAAAACAGTCAAGGAGGGAGAGCAGTTAAAATAGTTGTGTCAAAGGGAAGAATCCCCCTTTTGACACTACATTTGCAATATACTATTTTGAACACCAGAGGTAATTGAAAGGTACATCCAGCAATAGGCGAGGTCAACAAATGACAAGGGTAATTGACAAATATGACACATCACTTAGTAACTCTCAGGCCTGACATATAGATGACGCCACTAATAAAAAAAATCAATATGATTTTTATAAAGTACTTAGCTTCAAATGGCATGTGACAAAATTTGTGTCCAATCGGATTATTAGTTTACAAATGACAGTTAAGTGAAGTTACTGTTGCAAATTATCAAAACCGTGGAAAAATCTGAATTTTGTGTGTTGATAAAGCATTGCTTTCTGATGGAAAAAAAAATCTTGTTCAAGTAAAATAATGGCTTGATAAGTTATTCAGACTCCGCTCCATCGGAAACAATGGTCATGAGGTGGTATGCTGACTTTAAATGCAGTCGTACAGAAACAAATTATGCTCAGGTCGCCCAAAATCGGCAGTTGTCCCGGAAACACCATAAAAATCCACAAACTCATTTTGATCGATCGTAAATCAAAGTCGTGTGAGATAGCAGAAGAGTTGAACATGTCAGAAGGAAGTGTATTCACCATTTTGCATGAACATTTGTCAATGAGAAAGCTGTGTTCAAGGTGAGTGCTGCTTTTGCTCACAGTTGATCAAAAACAACACATCGATAATTCAGAGCATTGTTTGTAACTGTTTCAATGCAACAAGGAGTATTTGCATAAATATGTGACACTGGATGAACCATGGATTCACCACTTCACTCCAGAATCAAATTGGCAGTCAGCTGAGATGACAGCAGGTAAAATCTGTCCACAGCAACGAGACACAAACATCAACAGGCATAGTTTTGGCCTTTTGTATTTTGGGATGTGCAAGGTATTTTGTTTGATTACCATGAAAAAGAAAGACCATCAATAGCAAATATTATCTGGCATTATTGGTGAATTTGAAGAAAGAAAAAACAGCCACAAATGAAGAAGGAAAAGTGATCTTTTTACCAAAACAACAGTTAATCACAACGATGGCAAAACTACATGAATTGCACTTCAAATTGCTTATGCATCCATCCTATTCTCCAGATCTGGCCCCCAGCAACTACTGGCTGTTTGCAGGCTTCGAAAGTATGCCCCAGGGAAAGAGATTTGGCTCCAATGAAGAAGTGATACCGGAAACTTAGGCATATTTTGAGGCCAAAGACAAATTGTTATACAAAAAAGGCATCGAGTTGTTAAAGAAGCCTTGGAATCAGTTTCCTCTAGGATGATACACTGTCAATGAAAAAGTTCAAATTTTGCCTAAAAATTGTTTTATTAATTAAGCTTGAGATTTATTGAGTGAGGAGTTGTTCAGCTGTGGATGATGTCAACAAGTGCAACAACAAAAAAAGAACACGAGTGACAACTGGCTTGAAAGGAATGGACCGCAAGTGTGATTGACAGATACATCCAGTCATGGATGACGTCAACAAAGTGACAACCCAAAAAAGCATAAATGCATGGGAGTTTTAAGACTATATGAAGGCCAGAATTTTTGGCTGAAAGGCCAGACACTGGCTAATGACTCCTGATGGCCTCTTTGTGCATGTGACCTCTCTATGGTTGCCTTCCTCCTCCATGTTGGGGCCACACTTTATTTTTTTAAAAAGTAATTTAAAAAGAGGATTTTTTTTAAAACAAGGTTTCAGTAACTGCAGCTTTTATTTATACAAATGAAAATAAGCACTTGACTAAAAAAAAAAATGTTATATAACAGCATCAGATTTATTTTTTCTCAATAAAACTGCCATGAAGATTACTCTAAATTTGAACCTTTTTTTGATCGTACAAGGAACCTGGAAAATAACTAAAAAAAATAAAAGCAAATACACTGTATGTAGGTACTGAAATTTATATAGATGTGTGTGTGTATGTATATATATATATATATATATATATATGTGTGTGTGTGTATTCGGGCAACAATCGTTTATACAGGTTTCATTGAAAATGACAGACAAGGTATTAAGTTTTTTATATAATTTTTCATGTGTTAGTATAATTGTTTTTTTTCCTTTTTGGAACTCTAATCACATAAGAATTGAACAAAGCTTTTGAACTTTTGAGCAATTTTGTCTAAACTTTGTCATTATCAAGAATTCATTTTGTTTTACTTATAAATAAACATATGGAAAGTTTATGCATATAGTCTTGTGTATGTTAAGTTCCGAACACAGTAAGCACATTGTTACTGTGTTCATAATTATTAAGTTTAGGATTTCTTTTTTTATAAGCAATTCCTTCATTATTTTTAATCTTTTGCATGTGTATAATGCTATTTTTGTTTTTAATTTATTATAATCACTTATAATGAACACACACATATATATATAATTGAAAACTTATCACTATACTCGTTTTGAAAAACCCTCCGAGTATATACGCGAAAGAAAAAAGAGCTAAGCATCAAAGTACATAGCCCAAAGAAAATAAAAAAAACCCGAGACGAGTAATCTATAACATAGATTGTTATAGATTACTCATCTCAGGTTTTTTTTGTTTTTTTTTAAATTTTCCCAATAATCCAGAATTTAGACTGCTAAACCCTACTAAGACTAGGTAAGATTAGCAAAGTTATCTTACAAAGAATTTGTAAAACTTTAAGAATGTTCATTTAACATAAATCAGTGGCAGTCTACTGGTGACTGTATAGACTGGTTTCAAAAATGATAAATTAAAAACTGTTCATTGACTAAATATAATATAAAGGAATTTTATCCCTCAATTTCCGAAGGCACATTTAACGAAGCTATTAATCTGGCTAAAGAATATAATGAAATTACTGGTGAAGAATTAGATTATCAGACACTCACGTAAAACATTACTATTTCATAATAACACTGTATGGACTAAAAAGAATGATTTAAGCAGCTTTGACAACCCTATGGGGGCTCATGATGGGGCCAAGGTAGTGGAATTGATAAGCTGTTTACTATTAAATAAATGAACACCTAGATTTTAATAACCACGGGTTGTACCATGATGACGGGTTAATAGTAGTGGATTATAGTAACCCCCAAAAATGTGACAAATTAAGAAAAAAACTCTATTGGTTCTTTAAAAACTATGGTTTCAATGTGGAAGTCAAATGTAATTTAAAGATAGTAAATTATTTAGACATAACGCTAAATATTTTAAATGGAACTATATCACCTTTTACGAAAGACAACCAAAAACTACTATACATTAATACCAAATCTAATCACCCCGCCCATATTGTGTGGGGTATTACTAAAAGTATCACCAATAGATTGTCTAATAATTCTTTCAATAAAGTCATCTTTGACAATCATAAAAAATTATACCAAGAGAAACTACTTAAAAGTGGACATACTGATAGTTTGGAGTATACCGATATTAAAAAAAATAAAAGTAAAAATAGAAATAGGGACATCCTTTCGTTCAATCCTCCTTCTAATCTGGCTGTTAAAACTAAAATTGGCAAAATATTTTTCAGTTTATTTTTCATTTTTTTTTTTTTTAATCATATCACCCCGAGCAGGGCGGTAACGCCACTGATGCGCAGGGGGCTACGTAAGGGTAAAAAGAATGGAAAAGAGAAAGCCGGAAACCACATCCTAAACAGGAAACAAGGGATGAGCCTCTTCACCTGTTCAATAGATGTGGGTGGAGTGTGAACCGGGCGATAGTTTAGTCTATCTACTCCAACTGAAAAAAAAATAAAAAATAAGGAAAAGAGTGAAAAGATTGGAAAAGAGAAAACCGGAAACCGCATCCTAAACAGGAAACAAGGGATGGGCCTCTTCACCTGTTCAAAAATTTTAATAAGGAAAATAAATTATACAAAATATTTAATAAAAATAACGTAAAACTGTTATTCGTGCATGCTCAATATTGGAAAAATCATTAATGGATTTAATAAAGGTAAGGTTATGGATAAAACTATTGTAGGCAAGACTACCTGTAATTGTAGAAATAAAAGCAACAGTCCTCTACAGGGCAAATGCCAGCAAGATTGTGTCATTTGCCAGGTGAAAGTTTATAAAGGCATAGAAGATCTGGAACCCAAAATATACATAGATGCTACTCAAGACAGTTTTAAAAAATGATATTAACACCAATGGGAAATATTAAAAAGGTGTTCAAAGCAAGCCAGAAATTTTGCAGATTATGTGGGGAAGAAAAACTAGCTATAGCGTCATTTGAACCCACATATAGTTGAATTCTAAATTTGAAATTTTAAATAAGTGTAGACATAGGAAGTCTTGGCTTTTAAATTAGAATGTAAATTTTAATTTTGTCATTGTTAATACTAAGTTTAGGTTGCAGTTTTCGCTAGTTGGCGTTTTTTTTTGTTTTTTTTTCCAATGATGAAAATCCCCCCCCCCCACTTTGTGTTTGGTGTTTTCTTTGTTTTGATCATGTAGATTATTGAGTTATCTATATCTTTTGGTTAAGTTATTTACTTTTCTCTCTCTCTCTCTCTCTCTCTCTCTATATATATATATATATATATATATATAGTGGAAACCAAAGAAAAGGTTTGGTAAATAATACCAATGGATTCTAGAAATATTAGATTAAATATTAAAACTGATCCAACAGAGATCCTGATGTAAATACAATTTATAGAGAAAATATTTATTCCACATACAAATTAAATTTATTACATTTGGAGAATAGCCATTTTTAACAGGTCTTTAAGAACCTTTTTCCTCAACTCTGAGTAACAGATATGAAAAACAAAACTTTTACTTCCAGTCACATAAGAATGCTTATATAATGTCATTTGGTGTTGAGGAAAGAAGTTAAAAACCTGTTGAAATGGCTATTCTCCAAATTAAATAAATATCCAGGTTATACTATATGTATGTATGTATGTATGTATGTATATTGGGTAAATGTATGACAAAGTGGAAAATGTTTCCTTGTGACAGGTTTTGTCCTTTTTGAACTTTGTTGGACTAAATTTATTATGTTGATGTGACTACATATGCACATATACGAGGTATGGTAGGAATTTCAAATTAAAACATTTTTTTTATTTAGATGATTTCATTTATATACTTTTTTTTTTTTTTTTTTGTTTCCATCACTTTTGTCATTCAATATCCGACACTGGAATTATAGAAGATCTGCCAGGAATAACAACATGTAAGAGCCAGAATGCAAATTTACTGTCTGTAGATGACATTGTCATTAAAGAACTCTGTAGACATTTACGGCATAGTGAATTACTTTCTCCTTTAATCAGAGTAGCATTTTTATGTCAAAATATATATAGTCTTCTAGCTCTCTTTCCCTCTCTCTCTCTCTCTCTCTATATATATATATATATGCTTATATTTTCAATTTAATTCTCTTCATTGTTAATAACTTAAATGTTCTATGTTTACTGTGTGCTAATATTTATTCTTTGATAATGGCTGATGTGAGCCGAAAGCTTAGACCCGATAAAAAAATCAACAAATACTGTGATTTTTTTGTTGTCTTTCGACGATATCACCAAGTATATCAGACGGTATGAACGGATCCTACACAAAATTAATAGACAAAACTTGTCTATATTATTCAATGAAACCTGCATTAATGAAAAAATGCTGCCAAAATACACACAATCTATAGATAGATATATCTATAGATAGATATATCTATAGATAGATATATCTATAGATAGATATATCTATAGATAGATATATCTATAGATAGATATATCTATAGATAGATATATCTATAGATAGATATATCTATAGATAGATATATCTATAGATAGATATATCTATAGATAGATATATCTATAGATAGATATATCTATAGATAGATATATCTATAGATAGATCTATAATCTGCTCATGCACTCATCTGTGTGTGTGGTGGCCTCAATATACGCTAAAAGTACTAATGCATGTTTTGTACTAATTTTTGCTACAGAAGGCCTAGGTACCCTAAAACTTGAGCCAGATGTCCTCATTGCCACCAAGTGTTTAAATGGGCCTCAAATGATATCAGTAGTACACTGGCATAAACAAAAAAAGAAAATTCAGCTGATCTGATGATATACACTTACAAGACAACTGGAATTTGTACATAATACCATGACCTTGTATCAGACTTAGATATAGATATCTATATAGCTTTGAATATATTCAGTTTGGTTACACTTGACCCTCATAGAGACTCAAATGAGAATTAGCCAGGATGTCATAAAAATGAGATAAGTACAAGATTATTGCTTGTGAGAAAAAGGCCAATGAATTTTATGACCTGGAAGAAGAGATGTGAGGTTTGGTTTTAATATTTATGACTTCCTAACAGGAAGTCTGATGAAACCCACTCTGGATATTTCATCACTTCCTGCTAATCAATATGAAAGAAATGGATGCTTTAGTTTACAAAGATTGGCCAGATTGTTCAACCAGTCATACATATCTCTGTATGTCTGGATAAAAATAAAAACATGAGGTTATTTCAATGTACTATGCTTTTCCTTTTATAAGTAACTGATTGTTGCTTTCCAAACAAAAATATTTTTTGTGAACTCTCATCATAGAACCATTTTCAGCGCCTTCCCCATCACAGAACCATTTTCAGCGCATTTCAATTAAAAAAAAAATCTTTCCAAATACGATTTTTAATAATCAAACTGCGATAACATGACTTAAAAATCTGTTACATGAAGAATAAGTGAGGTACAGTCTACAAGAGAAAAAAAAAAGCAATTTTTTAAAAATACTGATTAATAGATTTTGGTAAATGCTCAGCAACTTAGATTTGTGAAAGATATTTGATTAATCAAGAACCTCTACTGGCAGCTATTTGCCTGCGTTCATACAGGAAACGAATTCGAATATACAAAGATGGAAAGGAGTGTAAGATAAGGATATCTTTTTCCAAGATTTATTAAACTGTGAGACAGTTTTGGGAGCCCAAGAAATCATGGCAGTATTCTTCATTGGCAGCCAGATTCTGAACCACATAAGACATGCAGATATGGTGTTGATAGCAGACACGGAAAGGGAACTACAAGACCTCCTACAGAAGGTAGTAAAAAAATGTGGAAAGAAAGGACTACAAATAAACTAAAAGAAAACAGGGGATACTAAAATCAAGCAGATGCAGAAACTTAAATACTTGAGAAATATTCTAACAGAAGATGGATAAATTGAGAGATGGAAAAATTTTGCTTGAAGCAAAGAGTACTAGATTGCTGTGTGATGTCTGTCCAGCAATCACTGCCATATGAAAGAACAACTAAAATGTGGTTCTACAGAAGGATGCTGAGGATATCATTGACTGAACATGTGAGCAACAAGGTTTTGGAGAGGACATAAAAAAAAAATGAAACTAATACTTAACATCAGAAAAGACAGTTGAAGTTCCTGGGACAAGTAATGAGGAAGGAGGGCTTGAAGAATCTGATACTCACAGGTCTGATAGAGGGGAAAGCTATGTAATATGAGATGGGCTGGAGCAAGTGGATAGCAGAGCAGGATTTAGGTGGGGTAACAGAAAAACACATGCTACAAGCCACTAGGGATAGAAAGATGTGGAAGGCCATGATCGCCTACATCATGAAAGGTCATGACACATAGAATATTTTCTGGTTCCATGTTGCATAAAATAATAGTTTATTCTAAGTGGGAATAAAGGCAATGAAAATACTAAATATATTTCATATCAAAATCCAAATATGCAGAAACTCATTTCCTAAAAATAAAAAATCAACATCATATGTACAATCACAGGACTTTTGCATCCTACATGTTGTTAATGTTGGTGATCTATCCTAGATGTGTAAACTGTTGCAGAGATTTAAGTGCCTCTGTGTCCATAGAATGTCATTTTTTATGCTTGGTTATAAATTGCTCACAAGTCATGAAGACTTTCTTATTGTAAAATATTTTTTCTCACATGGACAAATCCTAATAATTATTGTGACAAAAGAAAAAAACCAAATTTTACCTCAACAAAAAATTCCCATTTTGTGCAGTTTGTGAAAAAAATAGAATCAGACTTAAGCTTGGGTCCTTTTTAATAAGGTGTCAAAATATGGTAATTGTTTGTGCTTAACTTTTCATCGTAAACTGAGTTTTGAAGGCTAAATAAGTCCTCTGAGTAAATGGTATCATGACTGAGACTAAGAACTACAACTATACCTACTTAGAGTTAAAGTGGATATCGACTTGAATGACAAATCGGGGTGCCGAATTCAAATTCCAGGTGAATTTCTTGCATTCACTTATGCACAAATACCCTTGGGAAAGGTATTAATGCATCTATTCCTGCCAGTTATGAGTTAAATAATAGAACAGATTGGGTTCTATAGCCTTGGCTGGCAATCAGTCTATTGTAGAAAGCAATTAAAACCTACTGCAGGATATAATATTCTGCCCAGTCAGTCATGTCTCTTTCAAGACATGATTGTCCAAAGTGTGTATCATGTATGGCACTTAACTGACTGATCCTGATTTTATATTAACAATCAGTAATGCTTAAGACATTGCTGACTATACAAATTTTGCATTAATCATTACAATTGAAACTAATGCCTTGAAATTAATACTGAAAGAATTGTAATGAACCGAGTTCTCTGGGTAGTGGGGAAGAAAAGAAATTCGGAACACAGAATTTACATTTCTAATTGTGTTCATAAGTTTCTTCAGTTTTAGAATTGTGTGGTTGAACATGAAGAAAAAAAAAATTCTCAGAGATCAATATATAAATAAATACAGAATTTGTTGTGGGTGGAAGAGAGAGAAACAATTCCAAAATATAGATTTTTATATTTCCCAAAATTCTTCCGTTGTATATCTACATAGTGGATAATGTTTAGTTTCTGCAATGCTTTGGTAATGTTGGCTCCGTTATGTCATTTTGTGGCTTAATCTGTGCTTTCTTGTCTGAATTTCTGATGTTATGTTCTTTTGTTATTTATTTGGATGTTTTCCCTCGGTTTTCTTTATTTCTTCACACTATTTTTAATGCTCAGCGTTTTGGATTCCATTTTGAAGATGAGCTGTTTTTTACTATTAGGCATTGATTCTTTCACACTATTTTCTTTTTCTTTGATGTCTTTATTCCAACATTTAGCCACTCTACACTATGTTGTTTATTTTACAGATGAGGTGTTATTACTATTATACATTGATTCTTTTTTTTTTTCTTGACTAATTTCTTCATCTTTGTGATATGCATCCTATTTAACCACACTTCACTCTGTTGTTCATTTCACAGATGAAGTAGTTATTATTAGTATTGGTTGCGATCGGCGATATTTTCAGTTACGCAATACTAATGTAAACATTAGTGTATACATAATATGCTGCCGTAGCACGTGCAGTTATAAAGGACAAGTGACATGGCAATAACAAACAGGCTTTTAATATAACAAAAACAAGTATAATACATTCAAACTATTTAAGTATGTCCCAAAACAATTTTCATCTTGCCCAAATGGACAAGAATGTTTTTGCAAGTATAGCAAAGAAATTACATACTGTTAGGCCAGCAATGCTCATCGTGGCTATCCCCACTAAGGCAAGGAAGGGAATGATCCCAGATTAAAAAGAGTTCCTCAAAAGGGAAGACAACTATCATCTCCTTACACTATTATACATTGATTTCTACCAGGCAATTTATTTCACTTTTTATTGTTTATTCCAGCATTTCGATCAGTTAAGTGCTACACGTGATACGCGTTTGAGCGATCATGTCTCCAAAGAGACATGACGGACTGGGCAGAAGATTTTCTATTCTGCTATTTAAACTATAGCTGAAGGGAGAAGTGACAAATTGTATTAATAATTAGTAATTAGTGGGGGATCAGTTTATTACTTCATAACAATAAAACTATTTCCAACTATTATTTTCATTCAGCCAGTTAATTGCCATACATGATACACACTTGGACGATCATGTCTCGAAAGAGACATGACTGACTGGGCAAATTTTCCTGCAGTAAGCTGCCACTTTTTGCGGTAGACTGGTTGCCAACCAAGACTATGGAACCCAATCTGTTCTGCTATTCAACCCATAGCTAGAGGGATAAATGACAGAATCATACCCTTTTCCAAGGGTATTTGTGTGTAAATGAATGCAACGAATTCACCTGGAATTCGAACTCATCTCTATAATTTCTTATTCCAAGCCAATATCCATTGCACCACAACATGGATCCAAGCATTTAACCACTTTATATTCTACCCTTTATTTTTCACATCTGGGCTTGTTACTATTATAGATTGATTTTATAAGACTACATTCTTTATTCTTGTTGTGTCTATCCCAACATTTGAACACTCACCCCTCTTGCCTTCATTATTCAGATGAGGTCTTGTGATTATATATTAATTCTTTAAGACTTTTTTAAAAATCTTTTTTTGTGCTCATCTCAGCATATAGCCACTTGACCTGCAGACCCTCATTTTTCAGATGATCTTTTGTTACTATTATACAGCAATTCTTTAAGGCGACTTTCTTAACCTTTGTGTTTATCCCAACATTTAGTCAGTCTACCTCCTGGTCTTCATTTTTCTGACATAATGTTACTATTATACATTGAATCTTTCAGACTACTTTTCGTTATCTTGCCCTGGGTATGACCGTAAAATGCATCCAACAGTAAGGCCTCAGTTTTGGAGGTTGTGAGGCACTTGGAGCCACCTCTGAATTGCTGTTTGTTCCCAGGTCCAACCTGACCTGGAGTGGTAGAACTTGTCAGGGTCTCAGCTATGTGCAAATAGTTATCTCCCATACTGGGGTCAAAACACTATGAAAGTATAAAAATGCACTTTTATAGAAATATATACATAAAAATAGACTTTTATAGAAAAATATACATTTTTGAAGAAAAGATTACCATAACACATTTTTAAAGGAAAAAAATTCTCAGCAAAATATTTTTGAATACAAAACTAAAAGACATTTTCAGTTTTCTAAAATAAAAAAAGGATAAAAACAAAACGTCTTCATTAAAATCTGACTAAATCAACCCTCTCACTATAATCGAACATTAAAAAAACAAAACCTTAAAACCCCACTTTTTCAGCATTATATAACCTACAGAGGTTGATATGCCATTAAACAAAACTCCAACTTTACCTTTGTATGATGGATTATATAATCTGCACAGACATCAATATCATTTATGTGCATTTGTGTAACATATTTAAATTCTCATCATCCTTCAATAGTAAATGTTATTTGTTCAGTTTAATTCAAAAGAAGTTTCTGATATTTTATCTGTACACTGCCACTTCAGAATTATGTAAATATTTTCCTCATCTATTGTCAATATTGGTAAGCTATTTATTATATTAAGCTATATTGGTAAGCTATATATTATACTATGCATTACATACGAATATATAAATATTTAAAACTATAAATATTGATTAAAAATTCTATTGATTGTATTTCAGGAATAAAATAAACTTTCCTTTTGAAAAAAAAAAATGATTAAGGAAGCTTATACAAAATTTTTACCTCCATTGTTTTAGAATTGCAACAAAAATTGAATAGAAAATGTCTGCTTAACTTGTCTCTTTCAAAAAATATTTGAAGAAAAGTATAAGTAGATTCCAACAAAAATCTTTTTTTTTCTTAGTAATACTCAAGATAAAAAAAGCTGCAAAAACTGGCATTGTATGCATTTTAGAATGCTTTTATGTATTAGAAAAAAAGAACACTAAGATTAAACTCTGCTTCCTAAAGTAAAATTTTAATGCAGCATTCAAGGAGTAGCCAATAACTTCGAATTAATAGAATCAAATTAATATACATTGAATTTTTTTTTTTTCCGACTACTTTCCACATTTTTGTTTTCTTTATCCCAACATTCAGTCAGTCAGTTAAGTGCCATACGTGATACACGCTTGGGCGATCATGTCTCGAAAGAGACATGACTGACTGGGCAGAAGATTATCCCGCAGTAGGTTGCCATTGCTTTCTGCAGTAGACTGGTTGCCAGTGAAGACTATAGAAACCCGATCCTCTTATTTAACTCATAACTGGAGGAGGAAGAGATGTATTATACTGTTAAGTAGTAATTAGTGGGGAATCAGTTCATTACTTCATAACAATAAAAAACCGGTCCCCCACTTTATGCCCAGTAGAAGCCTTAATCATATTTTCATCTATTATATTCAGTTAGTCAGTTAAGTGCCATACGTGATACACGCTTTTGGCGGTCATGTCTCGAAAGAGACATGATAGACTGGGCAGCAGATTTTCTATCCTGTTATTTAAACTATAGCTGAAGGGAGAAGAGACGGATTGTATTAATAATTAGTAATTAGTGGGGGATCAGTTTATTACTTCATAACAATAGAAAACCAATCCCCCACTTTATACCCAGTAAAAACTTTAGTTATGTTTCCACCTATTATGTTCATTCAGTCAGTTAAGTGCCATACATGATACACGCTTGGGCGATCATGTCTCGAAAGAGACATGACTGACTGGGCAGAAGATTATTCCGCAGTAGGTTGCCATTGCTTTCTGCGGTAGACTGGTTGCCGACCAAGGCTATGGAACCCAGTCTGTCCTGCTATTTAACCCATAACTGGAAGGAAGAGATGGATTAATACCTTTCCCAAGGGTATTTGCGCGTAAGTGAATACAATGGATTCAACTGGAATTAGGCTGCTTTAATATCTCAGATGAAGCATTGTTACAAATACACATTAATTTTTTTTTTTTGTTTTTTCAAGACGACTCGTTTTTTCAAGACGACTCGTTTTTTCAAGACGACTCGTTTTTGTTATCTTTGTTGTATTTAACTTAGCATTTAGTCACTCTATTTTCTGGCTCTAATTTCTACAATTAATTGTAACATTTCATCTTAGTCAATGGAGAATACATGCCTTTTTGTACCAAAGGCCATCACCAGCTGCCTGCCAATTACACATCTAGTGTATATGAAACTTAGTCTTGGTTTACTGCTGTATAACACTATACTAGTTGTGATCAAAAAGTATCAGGACTGTTGCTATGATAACAACACTAAAGTCTGTGGAGTTAAGCAGTTTGACACAGATTGATCTTGAACCCTGTAGCACATACACTGTTATATTCCATTGTTTATAGCAGTTATTTGAAGGAAAGCATGTCTTGCCATCTCACATTCACTTTCTCACCAATATGATTATGTCTTCCCTCTGCCTTTTCTAAAAATATTTTCATAGCATTTGCTTTGATGAGTTTATCTTCCTGCTGCCCTCTCTACACGAATTTACTTGAGCTATATCATGTTGAATACACCGGTTCCTGTCTGATCACCAAAGTTAAGCAACATCGAGCCTGGTCAGTACTTAAATGGATGACCATTTGGGAATACCAGGTGCTGTAAACATAAGGACCAAGAATGGTCCACAGATCCTCCAGGTTTGGGGGCTGGGTGCAGGGCTAACAACCCTGCCCCGTAAAAAATAGTTTGTTACAGAAACAGCAACAAAAAGCCGCTGCCCTATGCACCATCTGGATGCGATAGATAGATGATGATGATTAGCTTGGCAACTAAGTTCAAACCTTTTAATGTCAAAATAGTCGAATGTAACCACCAGTCCTACTCTAGCAGTTTATTTTCTTGCACTTCCTGCCTGTGGAACTCCCTCCCCTATACTTGCTTCCCTGATAGCAACAATCTCCAAGCGATTAAGTGCAATGTTAACTGCCATATTTTATCTCCTTGATTCTCATCTTTTTTTTCATCTTTTCTCCGACACCCCCCTGGTACTTTGTTCTTGCATTTCTTGCTCCCCTCTCATTGAACCCCCCTGCAGACCAGTTCTGTCTTGCTTGGGGTGAAAGGATTATAAAAAAAAAAAAATAAACACGTGGGAAGTGTTCTAACAGAAGACTGAGGTTCGAAGGCAAATTGGCATGACGAAGGAAGCATTCCAGAAGTTGAGTAAAGTATTAAGAAACAGGACAATTTCTCTAGAAACAAAGAAGAGAGAACTGGATTGCTATGTGATGTGATGCTGGTTCTTCAATATGGCAGTGAATGTTGGATAGTATCATCAAAGATGAAGGAAAATCTTGAAGCAACTGAAATGTGGTTCTACAGAAGGATGCTGTGGATAACATGGATCAAGCATGTGAGCAATGACGAGGTTTTAGAAAGGATGGATGCTAAAAGGAAATTAATACTGAGCATCAGGAAGAGACAGCTAAAGTTTCTTGGACATGGAATGAGGAAGGAGGGCTTGGAGAATCTGACACTAACAGGCCAGATAGAATGAAAAAGAGACAGGGGAAAGCAGCGGATAACATATTTGAAGGACCTCATCAGGTAGATGACAGAATGAGGGTTGCATGGTGCAACAGGAGAAGGCGTGCTAAGAGCCACCAGGGATAGGGAAATGTGGGAAGCCATGATCGCCTGCGTCCTGAAAGGATATGGCACCTAAAAGTATGACACCATGTTATTGAAAATGTTATATACACACTTGCTCACTGGTGTACATGCGCAGTTGCATCAATAAAAATATCACTTTGGTTCTTGTTTATATTTCTGAGATGAAGTAGTATTTACATTATTCGAACTATTGTCCTCATCTTTGTTGCCAAGTAACTTACAGGGTTAGAGGGAGATAACTCATGACTACTGGAAGAGGCTCTATGCAAGGGATGGAGATGATATACCCCAATAATTGTAATAAAGGGTTTAGTTCAAAATTCCTAGCACCTGAAGAAGGCTGGAGCATACAACAGCCGAAACGTCATACAAATGGCAACAAAGATGAGAACAACAGTCCAAATAATGTAAATACTGATCACTTTAGTTTGAAATCCTAAAAAGTACAAAACACATCAAACAAACTTTTCCTCTTTGTTTTTTTCCTTATCTATCTATTTATCTACACACAAACACAAACGTGTTTCTATAATTTTTATTTTAGATTTTTCGTCTTTCAGTTTTTCCTTAGTGAAGAACATATATTTTCAAAATAAATTCAGATTCATTACATTTATTTATGCCCAAATATTTTTGGGAATACTATAAATCTCTTTTCCTCCCAGCTATGGGTAAAAGAGTAGAATTTTTATCTGAAAAATTCAGTTTTTCCAAAAAGAAAATGTTATTGCAATATTCACTCAAAGATAAACAAATTATTCTTACAGTACAAAATATATTTTAGCTTTAAATAATTTATAAAGTTTTTATAAACCTTAAAAAAGAAAACCCATCAACATTGTGCATAAAGATAAAAACAAACCAAAAGTGAATACAATCTGTCAAATCCTATATCATCCAACAATTAGAAAGTAATGGCAACATACTGCAGGATAATTTTCTGCCTGGTCAGTCATGACTTCTTTGAGACATGATCGCCCAAGCGTGCATCACGTATGGCACTTAATTGACTGACTCTGGTCATTCCTACTAATTGTCAGTCTGGTAATTCATACCAATTAGCACTTATAGGATTTGTATCCTCTATCATCCAACAATTAACTAAGATGCAAAAATTGCATACCCGCAAGAATGGATCAGAACGATTGAAAACATTTTGGAAACACCCAGAACAAGGCAAATTTCACAAATCATTGTGAAAATCAAGTTTCTGGATTCTGATTTTTTTTTTTTTAATCATATCACCCCAAGCAAGGAGGTAACGCCACTGATGTGCAGGGGGCTACATAAGAGTGAGAAGGTTAGAAAAGAGAAAACCGGAAACCGCATCCGAAACAGGAAACAAGGGATGAGCCTCTTCACCTGTTCAATAGATGTGGGTGGAGTGTGAACCGGGCGATAGTTTAGTCTATCTACTCCAATTGGATTGGAAATAGCAGATGGATCTTTGACCCTGGTCAATTTTTTTTAACACCTAAAAAAAAAATGTGTATGCTGTTGGATCCAGTCACATGACCAGATTCCACTACTTAAACCAAAAATCAAATCTGGCAAAAATCAGTCGGTCAAATGGGAGCAGGAATTAGACAACATGCTAAAATGTAACATAAGAAACTTCAAGCCGACTCCAGACATATAAAAGTGTGGTAATTTCATTCTACCTCTCCTTCCAACTTTTCTTTCTTCATTTTCACTCACACTCCATCAAAGAAACAACAACAAGACGTCTTCAACTGACTCCTAAAAACTGAAGTCTGATAAGTACCATTTTTCTTTATTGTTTCACCTTCCTTTTTCACTTTTTTGGCCATAAGAAAGAGAAGGGAACACAGACTTTATTAGTAGCCTGTTAATCTTTCTACATATACACATTCTGCTACTATCGGCTTTAAGCTCTGAATTTCTGTGGAACTTTTAACTACTTAGATTTTCTCTTTGAACATTTAACTTATACAAATCATGTACATTTTTCTATTTGAACATTTTCATCTTACAAATTTGTTATTCTAGTTAATAAAATTCCATTTATTGTTCTACATTTCAACATCCAACCTTCTGATAATTTAAATTGTAGGGGCTTTGTTTGTGTTTGGCACAAGGCCACTTTTACAAGCATAGCCAAGGCCTTTACACACTTGGGTAATTCATACCAATTGGCACTTTGGTAAATTATGACTCTTGTTTCCTTTCAAATGTCAACAGGATTATGAGTCAAAATTAAAATTATGAGCTTCACTATAATTATTTACCCTTTTCTACTTTCCCAACCACCTGGAAATAAAATAATGTTCAATAAAATGAGGAATGCCTATTCAAATATGAAAATATTAGAAAGCATTATTACATATTAATTTTAATCACCTGCAAGAAAATATCTCCAACATTTGAATATAATTATTGGTACAATAATGATTTTTAAATGTCTCTTGCCAGATGAGAGCTGCTTGCTCACCATTTGATTACTTATAACAACTTCCATCTTGTTTTGACACTCCCTGCCCCTAAAATGACTCTTGAAACCAGCATTCGATTCTGTAAGTATCAGGTGTATATGACACAGAAACTCTGTATCATTGAGTGGGTTGATTGAATCTGCTTGTGTTGAAATTCTCAGGTGTACCACTGTGTGCTTTCTTGGTCCAGATGGTCTGCAAACCTCGTTGCAAATGATGCAGGTATTGTCAGCAGGACTGTGAGCTTAGTTTGGTTTTGTTTTTATGATGACCTTTTGGATGGTTTATGTAACCTGCCCACAACAAGAGCATATGCTCATGTACATCATATTTGCAAGACTGCAAATTAGTTGGCAAATCAGAGTGATTGTCTCTTTGAAGATTATGCTTGATCTGAACATGCCTGAGGCATTTATCCTCAAAGGCACGGCAATCCTCCCTTATAATGTGATCACTCTCTATGATAGCTATATATATATATATATATATATATATATATATATAAGGTTGTCCCAAAAGTTTGTAAACACTCGTAAAAAAAAATTGAAATTTTATGCACCAAATAATCTACTTTTACCAGAAAACACTTGCAAAAAATTGAAATTTTACTCACAAAAACAAAAATTATTGCTCAAAATAAAGACCATCATTTTCCAAGACTTTCTGCCATTGATCTGCAAGCTTTCGGATCTTTATGAACTTTTGGGACAAACTAATATATATATATATATATATATATATATATATATATATATTATAAATTATGTTTTAGAACATGTACATAATTTCTTCTATATATGTCCTCTTCCCTACAATCATATGTTTGTTTCAGTGTTTGGATTTAAACACTTCCTGAGGATCCAATAATTTGAGAAGTGGATCAGATCCCAAAAAATTTGATATATATATTATTTGGCATACTTTGTTTTTATTAATGGCTTAGTTGTACTCTATGCTGGTTAAGGGGTGTTTTGATTTCTGCAGTGATTTTTAGAAAAAAAAAAATTAACAACTGCTTAGTGCCATGCAATGTCATTTGAATATAGCAATTGGGATAAAACAGACAAACCCTGCTCCAAAATCTTTTCTCTCTTTTTTTTTTTTTTAATTTTTTAAATTTTTTTCTTCATATGCAGCCTTGGATGGAGGAGAAATGTTTTTCCTATTGACAAGTGTAAGGTGTCATTTGACTAGACTGGTATGAACATGTTCCCACTGCTGGATATACAAATGTGCATTGTAAGAACTCTAAATGAATGATCCCATTCCACCATGCACTCGCGCACAAAACCTTTTTTTTTTTTTTTTATTGGGATTTGGGGTCAGTTTTGTTATTTATCCTTACAGATCTTCTGCTTTTATACTGAACATTGTTTTATATTAATGGATAGGCATAGTCAGTAAATATGTTTATTATCACAATTGGTTGCTTATATATAGTTATGGAAATTAACGAAGATTAACGAAACTGGTTATAAACAACGGACAACTTTAAATTATGTGTTTGAACATTATTTTTGATCAATACTCATATTTAAGTAGATATTCTGTTTATAATCAAACAGTATTATATATTTATTTTTATTGGCCTGATTATTTACGATAAATTTTTGTAATGAAAATTATCGTAAATAATCAGGCCAGTAGAAATAAATATATAATACTGTTGGATTATAAACAGAATATCAACTTAAATATGAGTATTGATCAAAAATAATGTTCAAACAATTTCATATATATTGTTAACCCCTAGCTGAGTTCTTGAAAAAAAAATATTTTAGAAGTATCCTAAAACCTAACAGTAGTACGAAATGAAAAATTGAAATAGTTCAATTTCAGTTGCATGCACGTATGATAATGAATGAATGACTTTAGAGAACATACTTTCGTCTTCTTCTTGGATGAAGTGATAGAACGGTGATCTGACCAGATGTCTTCCAGACACCCTGACACACTTGAATATAAGGTCAGTGACCTGCTTTTACTTGCATGGAGATAACACCATATTTGGATGTATGGCACCATGTGACAAACTGTGGCACAAAAGTCATAACCACTTTCAATTCAGTTCTGCGTCAGGCTTCAGCCCGGCTAGATGGTTTGTTATGGTCTGCTATAAGTTCTTTGTCAGGTTCCAGCCTGGCTGGATTGGTCTGCTATAGTTTGCTATAGTTAGCTATGGCAAAAAAAGTTTCTGGTCCAGATTTGTTCTAACCATTTGGATGTGATAATTTGCGATAGTCAGCTATAAGGTCGGCTATGAATATCCGTAGAAACAGAAGAGTTATGAAGTGTAGATTGGTTGAAAGAAAAAAATTAATTTCAATGCATCGCACCCCTTAGAAAAGGGATGAGAAAAAGATAAATTTCAACATCTCAACCTCTAGAAAAGAAAAAGATGAAAAAAGGGAAAATAAAATAAATCATATCTTAACTCCTTAAACAAGAAATAAAGAAAAAAATTGTTCAGGCGACAAAAACAGAGGAAGAAAGAGAAAAGATGAAAAAAAAAATTCACTCTATCAAAACATGAGTTGCTCATTTGTTTTGGCGTATTTTTGTTGTAATGTATAAAGTAAATGTATCTCTTGTTTGTAAATAATTGCTAGCTGTTTTCAAAACATTTGATAGAGTATTACTTTTACTTAACTAGATATACCCAATCTCCAGTCAGTTCTTTCTGATACTGTTTTTCTCTTATACTTTTTTTATTTCTCAACCTCAAGATTTAAGATTTTATTCTGCTAAACTCTCTTGTGTATTGTACAAATAAAATCTATTAATTGTTATAAAAATACTTTTGTTTGTCTTCCCTTGTTTGTCACCAGTTGTGAGCAATTCTATTTAGCTTGGCAACATTTGGTTGTTTGAGAGAGAAACCCTTGAGTAGTGAAATTGTGAATTTCATTATTCTATATTGCAGTTCTGGCTTCTGCTGCTGCCATAACAGCAGTGCTGTGGTGGTGGGCTGACTGGATACATAACTAATATATATATATATATATATATATATATATATATATATATATATATATGGGAGGGGGATTCACATATAAATAATTAGCAAAGGACAATTAATATAAAATAACCTAACAAATTTAGAGACTTTACAAAATCCTTCTGACGGCAGAAGGTTTTAGTAATGATAGACTGATTCCAAAATCTTTAAATGACTATTGGAACAAGCTCTAGGTGTAATTTTAAATGTCTCCTCCTTATAAGACTTGATGCATACTATCTTCTATACTAGATGTTGAGCAATAGCTGATTCCATATTTACTCTATTGGATGAAATAAAGGTTTCATTTTGAAATTCCATTTACCTGAAGAAGGCCAGAGTGTACAATAACCAAAATGTTGTGAATATGGCAACAAAGATGAGAACAGTCTGGACAGTGGATATAGTGTAGATAATTACAGTACCTTATCTCAGAAATGTAGATAGATATTGAAGATGAATATGGCAACAAAGATGAGGACAACAGTCTGGACAGTGGATATAGTGTAGATAATTACAGTACCTTATCTCAGAAATGTAGATAGATATTGAAGATGAATATGGCAACAAAGATGAGGACGACAGTCTGGACACTGGATATAGTGTAGATAATTACAGTACCTTAACTCAGAAATAAAGACGAATCTAATGTATACTTAACTCCCACAGCTGGTGTTGATGTAAAAACATTCCCAAATCAACAAACAAGTGAAATCCAAACATAAATAATACCAATGAAAGACGCACACAAAATAGCCTGCATAGACGAACTAGAATCATGATACTTAAACACAAATGCTACTTGACAAGCAACATATATATATATGAAGTCTGCTTAACCAATGAAAATCAGACACAAAAATAAAAATTCTAGAAAAATCTTTTATCTCATTCTCTGATAGAGCATTAATAAAAGTAAAACCTCTTAGATTTATAAGTGCCATACGGGATACACACTTTCAGCAATCATGTCTCAATAGAGACATGACTGATTGGTTAGAAGATTATCCTGCAGTAGGTTGCCGTTACTTTCTGTGGTAGACTGGTTGCCAGCCAAGGCTATAGAACCCAATCTGTCCTGTTATTTAACCCATAACTGGAGAGAATAGATGGATTAATACCTTTCCCAAGGGTATTTGTGTGTAAGTGAATTCAAGGAATTCAACTGGAACTCGAACTTGACTTCCCAATTTCTCATTCCGAGTCGATATCCACTGCACCACAACGTACATCCACTCATTCTCTGATAGAGCTTTAATAAAAGCAAAACCTGTTGGATTTATAAACCTTTCCAATTGTTGTTCTCTTATCATTCTGCTAGACCCCAATTATATATATATATATATAATATATATATATAACGAGCCGTTGTGTGAAACCGCGGTAGGTTTTGGCGATCTTGTGATTTTTTTTTACGTGTCTTTGCTCTACATTGCTTCCTCTTTGTTATTCCGCTTTGGTTAGTTCTGTATCGAGCACTTTTTCTTTCTTTGTGGTTGGTTCTGTTTGGGGTTTTTTTCTTTACTGTGGGGTATTGTCTGTATTCCGCAGTTTTCTTTTTTTTTCCCCCTCTTTTCCAACACCTTATAGCGACGGACAATAACGGAGTTAGATTCTTTCTGTTATTTGTTGTCCTCAAAGTTTATTTTCGTATAATTTTAGGATTTAGATACTTACAGAGTCGGTCTTGTTATTATAATATATATATATATATAATATATAATATATATATATATATATATATATATATATATATATATATATATGTTTTACCGAAGTTGGTTGGTTAACACTAATTTTATTGTGTAAACATTGACTTGCATAAAAAATCTGACATAATGAACAGGTTAAGCAAACATTTTTGCACATATAAATGCTTAAGTGTTTAGAATAATGTAAAAATGTAATTTAGATGAATTACATCAGCTTTGCATGAAGTAGTAATTACGAGAAAATTGGAAGTACATCTGTTTGGCTTGTAATCTACATTCAAGAGCCAGTATCTTCATCAAATTTTACTTGTTTTTACTTTCATCTTCATTGTGATTACTTTACTGTGAATGCCAATCACTGTGTATGTGTGTGTGTATATATATATATATATATGTACACACACACACATATATATATATATATATATATATATATATATATGAAAATAAAATTAAAATTGTTTTTTAATAAAAAATACATCGCGACACAAGTTTCTATGTTTCGAGATTTCTACCTCATCAGGCAATGTTAGATTGCAGTTGTGAAAAAGATTTTCATTTAAATATAAGAAACAATACTTTTGTTATTTATAGATATGGGAAGAGATAAAAAGTTAGGTGTGTGTTCAATTCAACTAATCGGAATCACTGTTAAGATGAAATCATGTATTACCCAAAAATATAAACTTTTTCTCAAATTTAAAGTGAATCTTTATTTTGATTAGTTAAACTAATATATATATATATATATATATAATGCTCTTGCCTGGCGAGTAAGCACTATGGTGAAATGGTAAACTTTAAAAACAGTAGCTACTTACTGCTATTTATGCATTGCTCATTCAGTAATGAATTTGAACACTCTCTGCTACTGGCATATGTTTACATTGTGTGTCTATAGCATGCTAAAGTCTGCCTCCTTCTACCGAGAACCCATGGCCTAGAGGTAGAATTGCTGACTGATGTCAATTTGGCCAGGTTTCAATCCTGGCTAGAAGCAGTCGAATGTCTAACTGTACTGATGAGCTGTGAAACAGGACTGTCTGCGGATAGCATATATATATATATATAGAATCACGTAAGCATATAGCCAGAAAAATGCCAAACCGATCAGTGGGTACATCTGGGATTGTTCACAAAAATTGTCATCTAGAAAGAAGTTTGAACTAACACATGTGAACAAACAAGACGACATGAATGGATTACACTGGGGATCACGTGACCATGATGATAATCTATATTAAGCACCAGACAGAAATGGATCAACTGAATGAATTAACCGATTAAATTAACGAAGTGGATCAACCGGATAATGAATAGTAGCAGCAGTTGTACTAGTTACAGACGAGTAGCAGTGTTCAGTGTGATATTACTATTAGTACTTGAGAAGATTACTCAGAACTTCCAGGAGAGGATACTATGTATTATCAGGAGGAACCTCTTAATACAGTAATGTATGTGAGATACATGAATAACTATCTTGCAATAACAAAATACTGCAATATCATCTCCTAGTATTAAATATTACTACAAATCGACAAGTAACAGAATTAATATACCAAAACCTAAGACTATACAGCCATGTGTTACCACAACACATCAGTAACTTCTTTAGATTACATTGATAACCAATGCTAAGCCTGGTCAGTACTTAGATGGGTGACCGCTTGGGAATACCAGGTGCTGTAAGCATTCAGTGACAGACGTGCGTTGTGGTGCAGTGGCTATCGGCTCCGAAAGAGAAATCGGTGAGCCGAGTTCGAATTTCAGTTGAATACCCTGCATTCACTTAAGCACTGGTACCCTTGGGAAAAGGTATTAATCCGTCCCTTCCCTCCAGTTATGGGTTAAATAACAAGGGTAGGACTTGGGGACCCTGCCCTTAAAAAAGAAAATAAATCCCAGTGAATCTTGATACTCAAAGATAAAAGGATTACCAAACACAAAACTTATATAAAAACAATAATAAATTGTTGAAAGAAAAAGGTATTACCAGCAATAAATAAATAAAATTTAGTTGGTAATAAATGATTTGCCGAGGTTGATATGCCATAAAAACAAAACAACCAACAAAAAAATGATAACCAATGGAGTTACAAATCAAATTTTGTAAAGTTAAGTCATAATACTAACTTATTCACGTGTGGAGATGTGATGTCTTAAGTAAATACAAATCTCATTATCTCCTTATTAACCAATTGAAATCGCAATAAAGATTTACCTGGTCTGTCACCTCTCTATTTGTGATGTCGCCCAGCCGATTCAAATGTTAATTGTGTTCAACTTATTTCTTTTAGATGTGTACAACAATGTCATATAAAAATTTTTGTGAAGCTCCCTTTCACTTGATGTCATAAGCCTGTGCTTATTTTGCTTAATGGTTTATCCAATTGTGGTTTCATGGCCTGCATGTCTGTGGGGCCACCTAAAATAATTGCTTTATACAGCAGACATTAATATCAGGTTGTCCCAAAAGTTTGTAAACACTTGAAACACGTTGAAATTTTACTCGCAAAAACAGCAAAAATTATTGTTAAAAAATAAAGACCATCATTTTCCAAGACTTTCTGTCATTGATATGCAAGCTTTCGGATCTTGTCAAAGTACCATTCAGCTGGCTTCGAATCAAAGAATTCTTGACATGCTTCCTCGACTTCATCAAACGAGTCGAATCAGCAGCCCTTCAGAAAGTGTTCCATTGAGCGGAAAAGGCCGTAATCTGATGGAGCACAGTCAGGACTGTAGGCTGGATGTGGCAGAACCTCAATGCCATCCAGCTCTTCAAATGTGTCTTTGGTCTTCCTGGCAGTGTGTGGCTTGGCATTGTCCTGCTGCATCAATGCATTCTTTCGGTTGATCAGAGCCGGATACTTTTGCTTCAACTTTTCATAGACCCACTCAAGTTGCTGATAGTAAAGTTTGGCACCGATGGCACGACCATTCGGAACCAACTCAAAATGCACAATTCCTTCAAAGTTCCACCAAACGCACAACATGACTTTCTTGCTGAATCGATCTTGTTTTGGAACCGACGGTGTCTTTTGCCCTTTCTGAACCCATCGCTTGTCTTGATTGTGCTGGACCAGATAGACCCATTTCGCAAGTGTTTACGAACTTTTGGGACAACCTAATAATACATGTGTCATGGAGTCCCTCTAAAACTATTTGACACTGAGTGGGAGTATTTGAAAGAGTCTAGCAGTCAATGATCCAACATGTGTGTGGGGAAGCAAATGCAAGATATTTCAACATTTGTTATGAGTTGCTTTGATGCGGTACACAGATAGCCTTTTAGACATATGCTTATATGTTGATCCTGGTCAGTACTTAAATGGGTGACGACTTGGGAATACCAGGTGCTGTAAGCGTTTAGTGATGGATGTGCATTGTGGTGCAGTGGATATCAGCTCGGAAAGAGAAATCGGTGAGCCGAGTTCAAATTCCAGTTGAATACCTTGCATTCACTTAAAACACTGGTATCCTTGGGAAAGGTATCAATCCGTCCCTTCCCTCCAGTTATAGGTTAAATAACAAGGTAGGACTTGGGGACCTTGCCCTTAAAAACAAATCCCAGTGAATCTTGATACTCAAAAAGAAAAAAGTATTACTAGACATAAAGCTTATATAAAAAAACAACAATAAAATTGTTGAAAGAAAAAAGGGTATTACTAGCAATAAATAAATAGAATTTAGTTAGCAATAAATGACCCACGGAGGTGTTGATATCCCATAAAAACAAAACAACCAAACAACCTCAAGACGAATAGCAGGAGCACCTGACCAGATGTGGCAACAGTATTCGGTGCACTGCAAATAGAAACTAATAAAAGCATCAAGAGAAAATTGTCACAGAGAAAGCGTCAAAAATTGCAACCAGTTCTGTAATAATCTGTGATGTTCTTTGCTAATGAAACTGCATTCCTTGCTTCGTGGATTTTGATCCAAAATCAGCATTTACTGAAAATTCTAACTAATGCATTTAAAATCGACTCTGGTTGTTCCCCTCAGAAAACGACTTCCTTCTAATGAACTATTATAACTGAAAAACTTTATCTTTATTTTCACTACTTGAATTGCAGAGAACCGACCATGTCTCTCTCTCTCTCTCTCTCTCTCTCTCTCTCTGTCTCTCTCTCTCTCTCTCTCTCTCTCTCTCTCTCTCTCTCTCTCTCTCTCTCTCTCTCTCTCTCTCTCTCTCTCTCTCTCTCTCTCTCTCTCTCTCTCTCTCTCTCTCTCTCTCTCTCTCTCTCTCTCTCTCTCTCTCTCTCTCTCTCTCTCTCTCTCTCTCTCTCTCTCTCTCTCTCTCTCTCTCTCTCTCTCTCTCTCTCTCTCTCTCTCTCTCTCTCTCTCTCTCTCTCTCTCTCTCTCTCTCTCTCTCTCTCTCTCTCTCTCTCTCTCTCTCTCTCTCTCTCTCTCTCTCTCTCTCTCTCTCTCTCTCTCTCTCTCTCTCTCTCTCTCTCTCTCTCTCTCTCTCTCTCTCTCTCTCTCTCTCTCTCTCTCTCTCTCTCTCTCTCTCTCTCTCTCTCTCTCTCTCTCTCTCTCTCTCTCTCTCTCTCTCTCTCTCTCTCTCTCTCTCTCTCTCTCTCTCTCTCTCTCTCTCTCTCTCTCTCTCTCTCTCTCTCTCTCTCTCTCTCTCTCTCTCTCTCTTTTTCTCTTTGGATAATCTCTCATATCAAACAGGCATATAAATTAAAGAGAAATTAGTTCCAAATTTGATTTGAATCTCATGAAAGCTGAACATTGTTCATTTCCAAATAGCAATTTAATATATTGATAATGACCAATTACACTTAATACTAAGTTACCATTCTGTAGCTTAGTTAATGACCTTGTGTTAAATGGTTTCTCTAGCAAAGGATTTCCTGTATAAGTCGTAAAACAACAAACCATCAAAATTAAAGGGGACCTGATTGTCAATTATAGAGATTTGATGAATACAAGCAGGCAAATTTGAATTGTCATAATCAAGAATAAATAGCAGGTCTTATTAAATAATCAATTGAACTGGGGCATTTGTAAGGCCTGGATGTTTGATCTCGGGAATCGATGGATCCATATAATCATTTAGTGATTAATTCCAGAGAAATCAGTAGCAGTTGATACAGGAATCAACCAAGAATCTTTAACACAATGAAATTCTACGTTGCTATATAATGTGACCATAAGTTTATTCTGAATTTGCCTGATTAACAATTAGTCTGAAGACATTGTTTTTATTCTGTAAATGAACTGGTATCTGTATCCTTATTGTTTAGATCAGAGTTATGGGGTGTTCTCCACACTTTCTTTTTCTTGTCTGAAAATCTGTCGTCGTGTGATTTATTTATTCAGTCATTCTTTATAAGTTATTTAAAACTGTAGAACACTTTTAGATTATATTGTAAGATTTTTTTTTTTTTTAAATAGTAATGATTTAGAGATACAAGTCTTACTAATTAACCCATAGCTGGGGAGGAGAGAAGATTTACAAGTGGATATAACAAACCTAACTGAAATTGGAACTTGGCTCTCTGATTCAATATTTCAAGCCATTATCCATTACACTAACCACATCTCCAAACCTGCTATTCCAAAACAGTTATCTGTCTAGTTACTGTTGCTTAACTTCGTTGAATGTATGGAACCAGTGTTTCAATGTGATGTAGCAATAAGCCTGTCTATGTTGACTGATTTTCTTCTCCAACTGCCTGTTATTCAAGAGAATACAATTTTTACCTTCACCAGATGTAGCTGCATCAAGGTCTTTTTTCATGTTGGTCTTGTTTTTCTTTCAATTTTTTCCTTTTTCTTAAGCAGGATATCGACCTATTATTTAATGCCAAAATCTAATTGTTTTGTATGTAATTTTATTCAATAATTTATTTTTATTTATTTTATTTTTATTTTTAAAGTCTTAATGATTAACCCATAGCTGGAGGAGAAAATTCATACATTTTTGATAGGTTTTTGTGCATAA
This sequence comes from Ascarosepion bandense, assembly GCA_037127315.1. Taxonomy (NCBI): domain Eukaryota; kingdom Metazoa; phylum Mollusca; class Cephalopoda; order Sepiida; family Sepiidae; genus Ascarosepion; species Ascarosepion bandense. The sequence continues at coordinate 1,157,208 of JBBBDQ010001905.1, read as the reverse complement.
ATGAATATAGCAAACCCAACTGAAATTGGAACTTAACTCTCCAGTTAGAGATTCCGAGCTATTATTCATTACACCACCTGCCCACCCAGCCCCTGCTATTTCTTAAGTGGTTATCTATCTAGTTACCGACCATGCTCAAGTTTGGTAATCATATGGGAACTAGTGCTTTAATGTGATGTACTTTTTTAGTCATTTACATTATTTTTATTGTTCAGACTGTTGTTCTCCATCTTTGTTGACATATTCATGACATTTCAGCTTTTTTTACACTCCATCATCAGGTGATTGGAATTCTGAACTGAACCCTTTATTTCACTTACTGAGTTAGAATGTCCTAGTTTCATGAGTCATGTATCAGTTATCTCCCTTTTAACTCATTTTTTTTCTTCTTTTTTTTCTTCTTTTTTTCTTCTTTTTTTTTTTTTTTTTTTTGCTATCTCTGCTGTGGCCAGGTATTGAACTCAAAACTCATTAGTCCTAACAATGCTTTTATTCACTGGGTCATGTCTCTTTGAGGACCTGTCTACATCAGAGGTGAAAAAATAGTTCAATATATTGTATTGACCTCAGTGTTCACTTTTATATAAACTCTTTCTCTGATATTGAGCACTTTAACTCATAGCATATATTAAGATTATATTTTATCATATATAATGCATGCTGTAATAAGACCCTTTTTGGCTCATAACAGAAAATATGTATAAGATGAGACAAGATGAAAAATAAAACTATATTAATGTTATGATGACATGCCACTAAATGTTATGAAATTGTTTAGGGATTTATACCAATTACTTATTATTATTTTGCTTAATTCGATATAAATTACAATTAAAAATAATTCTTCATCGAATGAACAGGTTGATGATTGTTTTTATTTATAGATATAAAAGTGACGGGGTGGACGTTGTGTAAGTATTTGTTTGTTTGATAGATTCGACTTCTCGTCTGCATTTTGCGGTCTAGCTCGGCGAGAGTTGCGCTCAGATGTAGATCAAAACTTTAGAACTCTAAAGACACCTTGAAATTTTTCAGAAAGCCAAAATTAGGGGTAGAAAAATATATATTATCATCCCACAAAGTCAGGGATCAGTTTATGTATTGATTATTATATAGAATCGCTCACCTCACTTTATATGTTGTCCCTCCCACCCAACTTTAATCCAATAGAGACATTCTACTTTGTTATCAATATCTATAAAAGTGACAAAAGTGGACGTTGTGTAAGTATTTGCTATGTAAATTTATCAAATGTTTTTTATTCTCATAATTCGTTAAACTACCCGAGTGAAACCGGGCTAAACTTCTAGTATATGAGATATATAAATTTGTGTATTTGGGTAACAAATTTTCTTTTAAACATGTCAGATTAAATATATTGCAAACATTGTGTCTGCTTATTTTTAATAAAATCCGTTCATACTCACGGATAATCTCTCGCGTATTATAATTGAAAAATGTCGGAAATGAGCTGTAAGGTTGAAAGATGTTATTATCATTCATTTCTTATTATTGAATCAACCCCAATATTATACTGAGTGTCATATTAGATTGGATGGTCAAGCTGTAGATTAGCATAAGTTTCAAATATTAAAATATAATTACTATTGAACAATTCAAAATTGTAAAAAGAATAATTAAATAAATAAAAATAAAGAATTTAAAATATTAAAAAGAACATTTATTTTTTGGTTGTTTTGTTTTTATGGCAAATCAACCTCGGCGGGTCAACTAAACTTTATTTATTTTATTGCTGATAATACCTTTTTCTTTCAACAATTTGTTGTTTTCTATATAAGTTTTGTGTCTCGTAATACATTTTTCTTTTCGACTATCAAGATTCATTGGGATTTGTTTTTAAGGGCAGGGTCCCCAAGTCCTACCCATAACTGGAAGGAAGGGACAGATTAATACCTTTTCCCAAGGGTACCAGTGCTTTAGTGAATGCAAGGTATTCAACTGGAATTTGAACTCGGCTCGCTGATTTCTCTTTTCGAGCCAATGTCCACTGCACCACAATGCACATCCATCACTAAACGCTTACAGCACCTGGTATTCCCAAGCGGTCTCCCATCTAAGTACTGACCAGGCTCAACGTTGCTTAACTTCAGTGATCGAGCAAGAACCGGTGTATTCAACATGATAGGCCATAAGCCTGAACATTTATTAAGATCTCTAAATAAAATAAAAAAATTATCATTGATTTTTTTTTTTTCTAAAAGAAATAATTAACACTTGAAACAAAAAAATTAAATAGTTTTTATTTCTGATTCAAGGTATAATATAAAATGATGCCCAGAAGCAGAAAATCTATTTTGTTTTGTTTGTGTATCTTAAATTTACATTTTAAACCAATTTAATTTAATTTAATCTGGGAACTTATCTTTAAAAATGCAAATATTAAGTGTTCAAATCATATTTTAAGATTAAAAAAAAATATTAAAGGCTGGTTAAGATCAGCTTTAAATTTCTAAAATTTTCTTACAAAATTACGACTAAATCTAAATCCAGAACCTACTCACTCCTGGTGGAAGTGCCTCTCCTGATTAACTGTACTCACCATACGTCCATTGTGTGTTGGTAAGGCTATTTAACCCATAGTTTGGATTGATAAACGTTAACTCTGAGAAGTTCATCCCCCCCCCCACTTAAAAAGTCTTGTTTTTGTGTTGCTGAGATTCTGAATTTAGGTATTGAATTTGAAGTTATCATTCTTCTAGACTAGTTACCAATCAAAGCTATAGGATCCAAGCTTCTCTGCTATTTCTCCATACGTTGGTGATAGAAGTGATAGATTAATATGTGCAAATATCATTGAGAAAAGTAAGTGAATGTAATGAACTTGACAGGAATTCAAACTTGGATCTCTGATTCCTTAGTCCGAGCTGTTCTCCTTATTTCACTGTACCTCTATAAAATTCTCTTTACGTGAACAAATTCAATAAGTAAATAAGCATCCAAAATAGATATGAGGCAGCAGGAGAATGTTCTACAATTTTACTTCCAATTAGAGATATCCAAATCAAACAAGTAGAAAAATTTAATTATCTAGAAAGTGTTTTCACAGAAGATGGAAAGTGCAACACTGAAAACTGAAATCTAAATTCACAAAAAAGTAGATTAAGAAACAGAAAAATATTTTTAGTTCAGTATGTTTTTTGTTTCTAATGTGTAATATCAGTCCTTCTGTATGGCAATAAATGCCGGACAATCTATTCAAAGATCTAACAGAAATGGCGTCCTACAAAAGAATTTGGAATACCGTGGACCAAACCTGAGCAATGATAGTTTTAGAAAAAACAGAAACAAAAGGAAACATACTTAACATAAGGAAGTGATATTTGAAATTTTTTAGGGCATATAATAAGGAAAGAGAACTTGGAAAATTTGATACTCACAACAGATTGAAGGCAAGAGGAAAACAATGCCTAACCTACCGAGTGAGTCTGAGTAAATGAAAGGCAGATGAGGGTTCAGGGGAGATAACAAAAAGACACAATTTATTAAGGTCTACAAAGGACAAATTCCAGTTGAATTTCTTGCATTCACTTACGCACAAATACCCTTGGGAAAGGTATTATCTGTTTCTTCTCTCCAGTTAAGGGTTAAATAATAGGACAGATTGGTTTCTATAGGCTTGGCTGGCAACCAGTCTACTGCAGAAAGCAATGGGGCAACCTACTTTTTTTTTTTTTTTTTTCTTTTTTTTTTTAATCGTATCACCCCGAGCAAGGTCGTAATGCCACTAATGCGCAGAGGGCTACGTAAGAGTGAAAAGATTGGAAAAGAGAAAGCCGGAAACCACATCCTAGAGCCTCTACACCTGTTCAATAGATGTGGGTAGAGTGTGAACGGGCGATAGTTTAGTCTATCTACTCCAATAGAAAAAAAAAAAGGAGAGTGAAAATATTGGAAAAGAGAAAGCCCGAAACCATATCCTAAACAGGGAACAAGGGATGAACCTCTTCACCTGTTAATCTTCTTCCCAGTCAGTCATGATTCATTTAAGACATGATTGCTCAAAGCGTGTATCACATATGGCACTTAACTGACTGACTGACTACAAAAGACAGGAAATTGGAGAGGCTCTGTTGCCAACGTCCTGATGAGATACGGCATATAAAAAAAAGAAAACTGATTAATGAATGGCAGAACAAAGTTTAGGAGAGATAAGAAAAGAAAAATAATATTTTTACAAGGTACAAAGGAAATCTTGGAGAGCCATGATTGCCGGAGACTTGAAGGGACTGTGCATAAAAGTATTTGAAACCTGATCTCTGTCACTGTATGCTTAGCACATGATTGGCATGATTCCCACTTTTGAGACAATCATGTAAACTTTTTATCTTGGAAATAGAGATTGGCTGAAAATGACGAAAGATCAATCCTCAATATGCTGAAAGAACAATTGCCTTTGTGTTCAGTTAAATATGAGCAAAGAATTGAGGATTGACTGAATTTGCTCTTGAAAGAAGGATCTTCCCTTGATGTCTTTCTCCTTGTTTATGTCATTAATCCTTTTCTTTGTCTATTTAACTTGGATCAATATTTTCTCACAGTGATAGTTTTTAATAAGATCATCAACACTAAAAAGACTGGTGAAAATTTAATGGTTTTTCCATTTGAATTTTCTGATGAGTCTTAATTCTTTGGTTAATTATTCAATAAACTCATGGAAAGTTCTATGAAAACAAAATGTCTGTAGAAATCCCCCTTTCACATCGTTAAATATTTGAGCTTAACAAATTTAACAAAATATTGCAATAACAAAATAAACGACCAGCATTCATATTTATGATTAAGAAGTAAGGGGGTACAAATGAAAATATTTAAAATTACTGACATTCTCCACTTCACTGAAACTGATAAATATTTCCTTCTTTCATTTTCTCATTGGAATGAAATAGTATGTTTGATATTTTTCCACACAATTTTTCTTTTTTTTTTTTTTCTTTTTCATTACTGAAACCAAGTAGTCATTTTTCCCTTTTTCCACACAACCCTCCACAAAAAGATTAGTTCATTATTTATGAGGTATTGGCAGGGAATAATGGTTGTGTGAACTAAGGAACTAACAAATGAAGGGACAAGATCTATTATATAAGTTTTGGATATTCAACTATGGTAGATTAAAATGAGCAGGTACATAAAAATAGAAAAGAGTTTAAGACAAAGGTGTGTCTTCTCACCAGATTAATTCAACTGATAAAGATGTGTGTGAGTGTGAGTGTGTGTGTGTGTGTGTGTGTGTGAGTGTGTGTGTGAGAGAGAGAGACAGAGATGGCTCATTTCATTCCCTTTACTACCAGTTATGAAAACTTTTGCTGTGTGTTCGCTCTGTAACAGTGCCCTATTTTATTTTTTTGCAATAATTATGCTGTCAAGTAGTAAAGAATACATAATTAATTTTTTTAATTTAAAATTAATAATGTTGAAACAAATTTTAATAAAATTAATAATGTTGAAACAGAAATTTCTGTGTCACAATGTAAAGTATAATAATTTTGAATAAAAACAAAAAATTATGCTCTACAATATTTGTTGTATTGAGCCCTTTTATTTAAAAAAAAAAAAATACCAGAGAACTTGGAATTGTTTTTTCACTTGATATATATATATATATATATATATATATATATATACGCTCTCACACCCTGATTGAGCACTCTGGAAGAATGGTAGACTTTGAAAAACAGTAGCTATTCTAGCATATAAGCATCATTCATTCAGCAGTGAATTAGAATACTCTCAGCTATTGGGCGTGTATTATGATAATATACATGCAAAAAAGTCTGCCGCCTTCTACCAAGCACCTGTAGCTCAGTGGTAGAATCGCCGACTGATGCCAATTCGGTCGGGTTTCAATCATGGGTTAAAAAGCAATCAGCTGTCTAACTGTACTGATGAGCTGTGAAACAGATCTGTCTGCAGATAACTATATATAATTTCTTTTTTGGGGAGGATTTTCTTTTTTATGTCTTAATGTAAGATACTCAATAGTATCAATATATATGTAGCCATCATTTTAGACATCATATTGATATATTTTGCCATCATTCTTTATGGCACAAGCTCATATATGTGGAATAGCGTATCTCTTCTATCATTTTGCTATTGAGAAAATTTTTAGATTTTTCTTAAAAAAAAAAGTAATTAGAATTTGTTTTCTTTCTTTGAAATTGTTTTAATTTATAATGTGGATCAGCCAGTGTTTTCTATTTGTGATTACACTGCAGTTCTTTGTTGGCTGTAAGTAGCGGCTTGTGAACTCTGCATTGGCTTTGAGAAGTTACCCCCATTATTTGCTCATTGCCATAAGTAGCGATTTTGTGAAACAAAAACACCTACCTTTGGAGATTAAAGAAAGCCTTTGGTTCAAAATTTGAAGGTTACCTGGATTTTTTTTTTTTTTAATCATTTCACCCCAAGCAAGGCAGAAACGCCACTGATGTGTAGGGGGCTACATAAATGTAAAAAGATTAATTAGAAAAGAGTGAGGAGTACAAACTAGTTAGAAAGGAACGATAGAAGGCTGAGAAAGCAGGTGCGATGACAGATACATAGGTGGAGAGAAAGGGAAGGTTATACAGGGGTGGGGAGAGAGCTAGAGTCCAGTGGTTAGTAGATGAGTATTGACTTTGCATTTAAATTTCTGGAGGTTGTAGCCATCAGGAAAGCAAGAATATGGGAGCGAGTTCCACAGGCGGGAAGTGCAAGAGAAGAAGCTGCAGGAGTAGAATTGTCGTCTGCATTTGGGTAACCTGATTTGAGAGACACCTGAAGAAAGCAAGAAGCCACAATGTGTTGTGAAGTAAATAATGGCCCCCACCTATAATATAAATGAACTAGTTTGATTCCAACTGTTTATCTTAGACTCACTTGGAGTTCTTCATTTAAGAATCTAGTCTAGAATATTTCTAAAAGACATCACACAGAGTAGCCTAAGCAAGACTTAGTGTTATGGCTCACTGTTATATATTCATACCTATCTGTTCATTTCTACTTTTTCATAGATTTTCTTATATTCCTCTATCTCTGAAAAACTTAACCACAGCCTTAAACTTGGCTAAAAATTACTGCCTGTCAGCGATCAAAACATTAACATATTTAAACAAGCAGAAAAAGCTTCTTATTCTACAATTGATGGTTGTGGACCAAAAACAATAATTCTGATTTCTGCATTGCTGTGGAAGCGTATGATTCTGCAGAGACCTGTGATTTGGTCAGCACATCTTTGAATCAAATAATACTGGACTTTATAGAGATGACGGATTAATCATCCACCATGAAACAAATTCACAACAAATGGATAGATTTACAAAAGATTTAATTAATCTTTTCAAAGACCATGATCTAAATATAACTACAACCATATAACGCTAAAGTTGTAAACTTCTTAGATTTAACCTTTTGATTTGAACACTGGCTTGTACAAACCATATGCTAAAGATTTATATAATCCCAAATACATCAGCAAGGAATCAAATTCCCTCCATAGAATCATCAATAACTTGTATAAACCAATCCAAATTTGTTTAAGTCAGCTATGTGCTAGACGTGAAACACGCTTGGGCAATCATGTCTCTAAAGAGACATGACTGACTGGGCAGAAGATTACCCCGCAGTAGGTTACCATTGCTTTCTACGGTAGGTTGGTTGCCAGCCAAGGCTATAGAACCCAATCTGTCCTGCTATTTAGCCCCATAACTTGAGGGAAGAGACAGATTAATACCTTTCCCAAGGGTATTTGTGTGTAAGTGAATGCAAAGGAATTCAACTGGAATTGAACTCGGCTCCTTGATTTCTCGTTCCGAGCCAATATCCACTGCACCACAACGCACATCCAATCAAAATATTACTTATGATATGAATCTTAATACATAGATATTTAGTATTTTAATACATATTTTCCTGAAAAATTTTAACCATTAACAAATTACTTTGAAAAATTTATTTATTTATAAAATGTTTGCTTGATTCTTGTATACAATATCTTGCTATAATTTAAAAGGGAATTGTATTTTGTTTTGTCATTCATGCACAAACTAACATTACCAACATATAGACACACTTAATTTATCTATAGTTTAAATAAACTTGACACATGTATTATTTTCGCATATATACACTTACATTTAAAATAAACATGTATTGCTTTTATTACACATGGCACATGTATATATAAACTGGCATATGTTTTTTTTGCATTTAAAAGTGATCATCTCTTGCATTATTACATGACACGTATTTGACCAATGAAATCAAACCTTGGTCAACATAGTATCTCTTTGGAATTTTTTTTTTAATCTCTAAAGAAGCTTAAAGTGAAATGTTAGATTAAAGACACTTTTTCTTACCTGTTCTTAACTTATTCTCTAAAGCACTGTTGAGTGTTTTTTCAACTACAGGGACATCATTCATTAAGAGAATGCTCCACCTGGTTAGACAGTAAACAAGTACTTCTGTGTCATTTTGGGCCATTTGCAGAATGCCGTTAATCAGAAAAGGGCAGAATTGCAGGTGTTCAGTCAGTGACAACTGCAGTATAACAACACACCTGTATATTTACTGCAGCAGTTTTTGGTAAAGCACAACATTCCCCTGATTCAACAACCACAATATTCTCCAGACCTCATCTAATTTGGCCTAATTTAAAGAGTAATTAACTTGGTATCAAAATGTATTACTATTTTTTGCATTGAATACGAATTTTGAAACTTTCTAACTATCATATTTCTTGGCATAAAATACGTACTTATCATTGTGGCTCTTTCCAAAAAATCAAATTGCATTGAAAGAAATAAGATATCAAAACGACAAAATCCAAGAGCATACAAAAAGGCAGCCACTTGGTGTCTTGAGAAAGAAGTTTCCGCAAGGCTTGTATCAATGGAAATGATGTAGAATAAAGTGTGTGGCTTCAAATATTACTTTGAAGGAGATTAAATGCCTAATTGATATGTCTTGTAGTTTTTATGGGCACCAGCTCAATAATTTTTTTTGATCAGACCTCATATGTCAGAATAAAGGATTCTATACATCTTCCTTAAGATGTATAGTTTTATAATATTGGATGTCTATATGGTTGATACACAACCGAATTTGAAATTTGTGCATATATATATATATTTTTTTTTTTTTTTGAGATTACATATGCAATTATTGCATTAAAAATTATATATATATATATATATATATATATATATATATATAAATTAATGAAGAATAATGAAACTGGTTATAAACAACCGACAATTCGAAATGATTTGTTTGAACATTATTTTTGATAGATACTCATATTTAAGTAGATATTCTGTTTGATTATAAACAGAATATTTACTTAAATACAAGTATCGATCAAAAATAATGTTCAAACAAATCATTTCACACACAAATATATATATATATATATATATATATATATATATATTTCTAGGGTGGACCAAGAGTAGGTGGACAGTAAATGATAACAATTATTTAAAGATTACAGATGCCATTATATTTATTAATACAATTATTACATTGACAATTAAACCTATATATATATATATATATAGAGAGAGAGAGAGAGACAGTAAATAACATTTATTTTGAAATTATATCTACAATTATATTGACTAACACAGTTATTACATTGGCAATAAATTTTACTGTGTACAATAATACAAAAGTACTTAACTTTTACCACCACAGGGCTCAAACTGTTGTCTCAGACTTTACACAATTTTGAAGTCTATCCCTCATGTTTTGACAAACATATTTGAAGAAGTCTCTTTCTGTATTAATTTCTTGAAATGCATCTCTTATGTAATTTTAAAATATCAACACTTCTTGGTTTTTGACTATAAACTTTTTTTTGAGAACTTCCCAAAAGAAGAGATCCATTGGGGTCAAGTCAGGTGAATGTGCTTGCCAATCAATTGTAACTCTTTGGCCAATCCATTTCTTGGGAAGCGTTTCATCAAGGTACTCACAAACTGTTCTTGAATAATGTGAAGAAGCCCCAAAATATTACCAATACAGAAACCTATTCCATCTACTGTCCACCTACTTTTGGACTACCCTGTATATTTATCATATGAGATCTTTTATGGTGATTCAAATATATCATGTGTATGTTTAAGTATGTACATTATGTAGTGAAGGTCGGTGTAAAAACTGATAGTGTATGGTATCAAGATAAACATTGGTTTATCCTTCAACTTCATATCTATGACTTAAGTGATATATTTTGAGTTATTTTGGGGCTAAAAAGACAAGACTTACATGAAATCAAATATAATTTTATCATTAACTTGAATCTCAGTGGTTACCATTGAGGTCAAGCAAAAATGATGTTCAATTGTTTTTCTGTCAGTATTTGAGTTCATATACACCATTTTCTCCTATATCAGGAACATATATATATAGATATATATATATATAAATTTTTTTTTTTTTTTTTTTTTTTTTCAGAAATTCTCAGAAAATAACTCATCTTTGGCTACTGCTTAAACATATCTGTTTGACTTTCTCATAAACCCAGAATTAAATATATATAGTGATAAATGATTCAATTATGATTTCAAATCAATGTTAAAATATTAAAAAAATACGTGTTTGACACAAGACTCCTAGAATTAAATGTATATGATCATAAATGATAGAATTTTGATTACAAATCAAAATAATGTTATAAATAGCACATAAATTGTTTTTTGACCTCGTACGAAAATAACAAAAATGAGAAAATTGCCTGTCAATTGCTGAAACCTTTTGACAGAATGAATGATTATAAAAAGGTTGTCTATGAAACTGTTGAGTCAGGGTGCTGATTATAACATCAATCATCATCTATATGATCAATTTTATATAATTCACATATATAGTGTATTTAGGCAGTGATCCCTTTTTTATACAAGTTTCATTAAAAACAACAGAAGGTGCTGTGATTAAGTTTTATTATATAACTTTTAATGTGATCTTATTTTTTTCTTTTTAGTACACAATTATATAAATTATATAATGAAAAGTAGAAAAATTATAAGATGTTAAATTATATCAAAAAAAGCACCTTGTCAGTCATTTAAAGACTTACACACACACATATATATATATATATATATATATATATAAATAAGCAATAAAAATAAACAAAACATCTGCACAATAAAAATAAAAAATAAATAAAAAGTAATTCAACCAATCACAAACAAGACCACTCCCACAAAAATCACACCATGCTTTATATAAACTTAAAAAATAAAAACAGGACCTAATGGCCAACCAGTTCTGAATAGTGAGATATCATAATGGTGTCCTTATGAAATTTTGGGTAGGCACAAACCTGGTTAGTTAAAGTGACAAACTCTTTGTGCTTTATATATATATATAAGTTTGTCACTTTGCTGATTTGATGTTATTTTTAGCATCCTGACTTTTGAGTTGGGGAAGGAGATTTATCAGCAATTGGGATGGAGATTATATATATATATATATATATATCCATCCCAATTGCTGATAAATCCCCTATATATATATATATATATATATATATATATATATGTGTGTGTGTGTGTGTTTAAGAGTGAATCATCGGTTTAACTATCTGTTATGAAGGAAGGAAATGTTAATACTGGCACCTGTGGTCAAATGTGGATCTGCAGGTAACAAACATAACAATTGAAGGAATTGTGCGACTTGGATCATGTGACCATAAATAATCAGTATATAATGCACTCAGTGTTGTGCATCAACATGAACACTTGCTTTGTCGGACTTTCTGCCTTTGGCCAGAGAGTAACCCAGTCGAGACTCCACCAAAGGGTAGTGTCTCGTCTGGGGAATATTAGACAATTTTCAACCAAGCTATATGGCTTGAATTCCCTATGTTAAAAAGCTCCTGTGCCAGATTCTGCCTTGATGGCAAGGTAGATAAATATTGTTCTGTGTTGTGCATCAGTCTGGTGTTTTGCATCATTAAAGAGATTGTTTCCTGAATGAATTCTCAAGAGAATTATTGAGAGCATTATTGTCTATTATTCAGAGGATTCATTTAGTACATAGTACATTTAGTACTTAGTACTTCTTACACAAAGATACTGAAATATAACTCTCTGATAGTGAGTTATCAAAAGTCTCCTTTAGAATAACATTACAAAAAGACTAATGTTATAAATACAAAAAGACTAATGTTATAAAGCGATCATTCACCAAATGATAGCTACATATATGTCAAGAAATACAATATTTAGGAATTTTATTTCCAAGTTTCAAAATTGATATCCAATGTAAATAACACTTACACATTTTGATACCAAATTAATTATTGTTGAAGTTCTGTCAGACTCGGAACAGGAATTTAGAAACATTGAATCTGATCTGTTCAAATTTTGAATATATTTTAAACATAGTTTCTGGTTGTAACTACTTTATCCAGCACCAAGGCCTTTAATCAGAAGATTAGAGGATTTGAGGAACATGGAACTACCTCTTAATTGCTATTGTTCTCTGGTTCACCCCAATCTGGGGTGGTAGCATGTATTAGGGTCCTATCTATGGCCAAATAGTAAATTGTCTCCTCAAACAAAAATCAGAATACAAGAAAAGTATAAAAATACCAGCAATACATTTATCTTAAAAATTACCACCAGTACCTGTTCGTGCCAAGATTACCACCAGTACCTGTTCGTGCCAAGATTACCGCCAGTACGTTTTCATGCCAAGATTACCGCCAGTACGTTTTCATGCGGAGGTTACCGCCAGTACGTTTTCATGCGGAGGTTACCGCCAGTACGTTTTCATGCGGAGGTTACCGCCAGTACGTTTTCATGCGGAGGTTACCGCCAGTACGTTTTCATGCGGAGGTTACCGCCAGTACGTTTTCATGCGGAGGTTACCGCCAGTACGTTTTCCTGCGGAGGTTACCGCCAGTACATCAATCAACAGCTTCTTAGAGAAATCAAGCTGTATCCCAAAATATTGCTTCAACAAAACTGCAACATAAAACACGCATATCATTGCCTCTAGTAATTGTGCCACACAAGTCTGCACCAAATATGTCAGCATATAAGGTGACCTTTTAATCTTCACCCTCAGAAAAAAATAGGGGACCATCTTGTACTCCAGGTAGAAAATGTGAATCTTAAATCCTGTGGCTTATGTTAATTTATCAGCATTGGAATTGTGTATCCCAGCAAGTCATTTAAAGATAACTTTTGAGAATCGGGGAATGAGTAATGATTTATGTGGGAAATGTCATTCTTGCTACTGTAATAGTCTACGAAGAACAGCACCCACTCATAAGGTATTGTAGAGTGTGATAGTTAATAGACAGTATCTCCTCACTATTTTTTCATTAGAATTTGAATGAAAAGGAAGTATATGCTTAATGAATTCAATACATGTTAAAATACAATTTGTGAGGTGTCATCTTGTACAGCAAATATAGCCTAAAACCTACATTTTAACTTGAAAATCTGAGGGATGTTTATAAGCCCAGTTACCTGGTATGCCAGCATATATGGTATATGCATAAAAGCTGAGTATCATCTACCATGTATTTACTTGTGAAAGCAGAACAACAAATCATATTTTCATTATTTCAAAGCAACCAAGTAAATTAAATTTTGACATTAAATGAACCACCAATGATATGCTGTAAAACAAACAAAGCCACCATAGTTTGACCCAATTCTTGTGAAGGAAGTTGGACTGATGCAATGGTTTGTTGTTGGTTGTGCTAACCTGAAACCAAAAGTTTTCATAATTCAGGGCTGAAATGTTGTTAAATCTGTTGACTTCGCCAGATGTGTTTGCTCCTAGAAAATGTAACTAAGGCTCGGTCAATTGAAACATAAATCAAAGGTGAGATTTGTGGAAGTTAAGCAAATACAAATGTTCCTGAGTAGGTTTTTTGTACAAGGATTGTCTAACAGGCCCAAGTAAATAGACCCACTTAAGAGAGTAACCTGCCATTATATACTTTTATAAATCTACCATTTGTTTGTGCATTGACTACTGTTGCCATATCTGGTCAGGTGCTTCTGCTATTCATCTCAAGGTTCTCGACAAAATCTAAAGTAGGATCTGCAATATGATCAGTCCTAACTTGGCAGCCCACTTTGTCACTTTCTCACTGATGTGATGTGGCTTCCTTCTGTCTTTTCTACAAGTATTTTCATGGCAACTACTCTGACAAGTATTTTTCCCTGGTTCCTTGACAACATGTATTTGCACATGCTACAAAATTGATATCATGGTCTCACCCTTTTACCATCAAAATAGTTAAATGTAACTGTCTCTTCTACTTAATTTTTATCTCACTGTAAGCCTTGCACACCAGTGGTTATCCTGCCTTGCTTGGGGTGAAATGATTACATAAAAAAAACATTTATTAACCACTTAATTAAGCATTTCTGCCAATAGATAAGAAACTATTTAAAGGATGTAAACATGTAAATTCTTTTCAGAAAGAAAGATTTTGTAAATTTCAACTGATAACTGCTATGAATATGAAAATGTTTCTTCATACAGAAATATTTATTATTACCATACTGAATTTTTAACAAGTATTTAACATGTAAATATATTTTGATTAACTTATTTTTAAGCATTTCTGTAAAATGTTTTGTCTTTTAGTTTTTAAACAGAATTTTATTAAAGTATTGGTCTGTATCTTGAATTATTTATGACACATTTAAAATGCATTATGAATTATTCGAGATAGACTATTTACAAAAGGAAATCTATATCACGATAATCACTTTATTGTAAACATCTTGTAAGATATCGTTAGAAAATATGAATAAAAAGGAAAGTTATAAAAGAGAAAGAATGAACAAATAAGATATAATAATGAAGTTAAAAATTAGAGGAAGAGAAAGGAAAGTCATAAGACTAGCCAATATGATAAAGCGTTTTATTTTTTAATATATATATATATATATATATATATATATATATATATATATATATGAAATGAATTGTTTGAACATTATTTTTATAGATACTCATATTTAAGTAGATATTCTATTTTTTTAATTAAACAGTGTTATATATTTATATCTACCAGCCTGATTATTTACAATAAATTGTTACTACAAAAATGTGTGCCATTCGGCAGGATTCAAACCTGCAACCCCTATTTACATAGGGGAAGCTACCATTTGATCTGGCAACGTCTTAGACCTCTCGACAACGAATAGCCTCCAGTCTAAACGAGGTTTTGATCAAGCTTATATAACACAATTTTCAATTCGTCGTAAACAACCATATCTGCCCTGAAATGTATCGTAATGTCAACAAATGTAAACATGTTACAGAAATTAACGAAACTTGGTTAAAAACAACCGAGAATTTGAAATGAATTGTTTGATACAATTAGGCTGGTAGATACAAATATATAATACTGTTTAATTAAAAAACAGAATATCTACTTAAATACGAGTATCAATAAAAAATAATGTTCAAACAATTCATTTCAAATTATCGGTTGTTTTTAACCAAGTGTGGGTGCGAGCCGAATACTGATCATATTTGGTTGGGTCGCCTACCGAAGAAGTTTATTTATTTAGATTCAAAACTTCTAATGACATGAGAGCAACAACGCTGACAACGCACTTAGATTTGGCACTTTAAGGTGTATTTTAATAATAATGTGAAGTCTACAAAGCCAATGTACTTTTTACTGCACTGAAAATATATTAGATTACATAGCAACATGTCTTCTACGGACTAATAATTTCCATCTTTACTCAGAGTTACAAGATTTGACAGAATTTGAATGATCTTCTTTGATTGCAAATTTATAATTCATATTGAGTGCCTTTTACTGTTTTTAGGAGATTCAATCAGATAAATCCCAAACATGATTTATCTGAGAGAATTCAAAATATCATTTATCATTGATATTCTTTCATTTATGTAAGCTAATATCTTTTGCTTTGTCTTTGTAAGGAAATAATCAAATATTTGCATTGAAAAGAATTGTTACATATCTTCAATTCATATGAAATTGCATCTATGTCATTAGTTATTTTTCTTTTGATGAAATGCCAGATATTCTGATTGAAAACAATTTCTTTTTCTTGTTTTTAGATCAGCAAGTAAAAGAAATCCAAACAGTTTTTTTTTTACTTTTTAGTCTGCAGATACCAATATAAAAGAGTTGGAATCTTTTTTTTATACTCAAGTTAAATAAAATATAACATGTGGCTAAAGAGCCACTCAAGGTAGATTATTGAATGAGGCGTGCAATATAAATGAAAGAGAAAGAGGTTGGAAGTGAAGCTTATAAAGGTAAGGAAAGATAACAATTGACCTTTTGACTTAAAGACGTCAAGGTGGCAACAAGTCTGAGAAGCACAATTCTGAATTCCAAGAGCAATCATTTAGAATTTATGCTTCCTTTAGAAGGCAAGAAAAACCATTCCACTGTTGCAAGGTTCCAAAGCAATTATTCTGTCTTGTGGGTAATAAATTATTTTCTACTTTGCAACCTATTATAGTGCCCTTCTATGTGGAATGGACTCTTCCTCTTGTTATAAATAATAACCAGTGACTTTCAGGGATGCAGTCTAGTGGCAGGCTAGAGACAGTCTTGACGCAGCATAACTATACCATTCGGACCTACTTCTATTTTGATGACTGCTAACACTTATTATTGTATATATATTCTGTTATTCTAATACACCTGTTTGAACCTACCTTCTTGTTTCTGTCTTACTTCTGGGCCCTAACAGGTCACAACAACTTGTTGACAAAGATTTAACCACAACATCTCCGCAACACAACCCCTTTCCCACAGACAAAAGGTTTCTAGCCTCTTGCTACTATATAACTAAATTTATAGCAAATGCTCAGACAAACTACAGTCCTTAGTTCTATAAATTCAGACTTTCAAGGCGAGGACCCACCATGTTATGTCAGGGATTGTTGGATGAATTGTGATTTAAATTTTGCAAAATTGACACTAACATCTCATATTAACAGATATATTTATCAATTTTACACCCAAAATATTCTGAAATACTAAAAAGTAAATTTATTCAATAAAATCACTATTGGCTTTAACCATGGCCCCTGGACAACTTTAGAATCTCCTGCAACTCTTCCGGATGATCCCCTTGTTTATGTTGGTGAATGCTGCCATAATCCTTGTCTTCGATTCATCTTTGATATTACATGGGGTTTTGTTGGTCTCTCGCTCTGCATCCTACAGATAATAATCAAGAGATTGAAGTCCTGGGAGTTAAGTGGCGAGATGTCAAGGGTGATGTGGTCGCAGAAATTGTCTGACAGCTATGACTGAGTTCTTTTGCTTGCATGGCATGAGCAGATTGCTGTTGCCAGAAATAGGGTTTTCCTGCAGCCACACTTTTGACCCAGAGAAACACTACCTCCTCTGTGTTAAGTGTGAGGCTCTGTGGAAAGAGGAATTGAGACATAATATTGCTGTCACTAGTGATTACTTCAAGCAACATGATGTTGACTGGATATATAATCTCTTTCTGAATCCTCTGCACTGCCCTTAGATTGGCACCCAAACACTTTGCAGTGTTTGTATTAGATCTTCTGGCATGGATGTGGAGTAATACAGCATGCCATTTCCAAATTCTGGCATAGTGAATTGCCTCATGGTGCCCAACTGAACCTACTATACTGTGCAGTCAACAAAATGAAAAACAAATACGCATGAAATGAAAAACATAAAATGGCGACAATTTATCTATCGCACATTTTTGTATGGTTTCAAATCATACCTGTTTGCTTAATATTCCATTGGTAAGGAAGAACTTCCACTCAAGCAGCTTCTACTCCTTGAACTGTCACTTTGTGAAAAGGCCTCCCAAGAGGATGCTTACCAACCACTATAATCTTAACTCCTTCAAGTTTAGGGTCAACCAATATCTATCCTACATATCCTTAAAATATGCAACTTTTTTTTTTTCCTAAAGGAAGAAGAAACTTCATTTTCTTTCACTCTTTATACTTTTATATTTGCTATAGTATAAGCAAATGAGCTACATTCCTTTGTTTCACCAGTTCAGAGCTTAACATCTTGGACTCACCATGCCATGTTCATGGCATCAAACCATAGCGATTTCCTTTGTATTCCTTGGTAAGGAGGAAGTTCCACTTGGACAACTTCTTTCTAAGAACTGTTACTTTGTGGAGTAGACACTTTAGAGGACATTTCCCCAATCACTTTAATCTTTACTTTATCTTTCTTACACGTTTTAGACAATCACACTTGGAAAGTCCCTATCTTGAGTGGCTCTCAGACCTTGTATTGTGTAAACTAAAGTAAGAACTATACATTTGACAGGGTGCATAAGCAATTAGGAAGTATTAAAGAAAATCAAAATGACTAGACAAATCTCTACCTTGAGTGGTTTTGGGCCTTGTATTGGCTGAAGGATGTGCGTGGGTGGTGCAGTGGATATTGGCTTGGCATGAGAAATCGAGGAGCCGAGTTTGAATTTCAGTTGAATTGCTTTGCATTCACTTATGTGCAAATACGATTGGGAAAGGCATGAATCCATCTCTTCCCTCCAGTTATGGGTTAAATAACAGGACAGATTGGGTTCTATAGCCTTGGTAGACAACCAGTCTACTGCAGAAAGTAATAGCAACCTCCTGAGGGAAAATCTTCTGCCCAGTCAGTCATGTCTTTTTCAGGACATGATCGCCCAAGTGTGTATCACGCATGATACTTAACTGACTGACCTAAACTTATTTTCTTTGTTTTCTGTTTTTGATAAAATTCAGGATTTCCAGTCAAATTTAATCTTCAAAAAATTTAAAATACCATGTCAATTGTTTTCTACTGTCCTCCTGATTACTCTTTTTTTTTTTTTATTCTTGCTCCTTAGTGAAGTTTATCTTTTCTAATTCTTCCACACCTAGAACACCCTCGTCTCTTTGTGGCTTTACTGCCTTGCTTGGGGTGAAATCAATTTAAAAAGAGAAAGAAGGAACCTGTGGAGTTCCATGATCATTCACATCCTGAATGGATATGGCATTCAAAAATAATGTGTTAAAAATTATTCTATATAGCACCCCACTTTACTCCAAATTATGGATCTAACCCTGTTTGAGGTAATGCAGCATCTTAGAGAATCTATTCTGTAACCTGCAGAAAGCAATGGCAACCTACTGCGGGATAATTTTCTGCCCAGTCAGTCATGTCTCTTTCGAGACATGATCGCCCAAGTGTGTATCACGTATGGCACTTAACTGACTGATTCTGTAACCTTCATGACATGAAGTTAAGAAAAGAACCAACTTTTCTTTTGAGAAATAAGAGAAATATATATAATGATCTGATACAGTTAGTGGTTGTGTTATCATAAAATAGAAAAAAAGTGGCAGTAGCATGATCTTTGTAAGGAAAATGCTGTAAAATACATTCCTATTAAAATTAAAGCAATCTATAGTGCAGTTTTAACTTAATGATGGCAATGGTATAATGGTGTATCATTAAAAAATACTTTGGAGAAAAATCTTAAAATTTTGTTTAATTTATCAATAAAACAAACACACACACACACACACACACACACACACACATGCATCGTTCATTCAGCGATGAATTAGAACACTCTCAGCTATTGAGCCTGTTTAATGATAATATACACGCTAAAATGTCTGCCTCTTTCTACCGAGCGCCATAGCGCAGAGGTAGAATCGCTGACTGACACCAATTTGGTCGGGTTTCAATCCTGGATAAAAAGCAATTGGCTGTATAACTGTACTGATGAGCTGTGATACAGCGAAACAGATCTGTCTGCGAATGACTAATATATATATATATAAAAGATATGAACATATTGTCTATCTTTTTTTTTTTTAAGTGTTTCAGATTTATTAAGTTGTTTTGCTTTATCGCTAAATTTGCCAAAATTTTATTTCATATTTTTTCTCCCAAGTATTTTTGAATGATATGCCATTTATTTTCAAGGATTGTTCTGTGTTCAGTTGTGTAACTACAATAGAACAAAACAACTTAATTAAAAATTTTAAAGACTTAATAAAAAATAATAAACATAACTTGTCTATATTAAAAAAACATATATATATACACTATAGTCATCCGCAGACAGATCTGTTTCGCTGTATCACAGCTCATCAGTGCGGATAGACTCCAATCGCTTCCTAACCCAGGACTGAAACCTGACCGAATCGGCATCAGTCGGTGATTCTACACCTAGGCCACGAGCGTCCGGTAGAAGAAGGCAGACATTTTAGTGCGTATAAACACGCCCAATAGCTAGAGTGCTCTAATCCATTATTGAATGAGCGATAAGCTGTGAAACAGGTTGTCTGCTGATGACATACATATGTAATATCATCGAATATGACTGACAGGGATGATTTAATCAATCTTTTATTGAGTTTCTACAGCATTCTCAGTTTTTCTTTTGTCAGTAGTTAAAGAATACAAGAATTGTCATAGTTTTTATTGTTCTGAGTGCTTTCAGCCAGTGCTTTAACCATTCTCTAGGTTGCTGTATTTGGTATATTTGTTCTCCATGTTGTACTAGGTAGTAATTTTCACTCGGTTAAGTTTCATACGTGATACATGACTGGGCGATTATGTCGCAAAAGAGACATGACTGACTGAGCAGAAGAGTATCCCGCAGTAGGTTGACATTACTTTTTGTGGTAGACTGGTTGCCGACCAAGGCTATAGAACCCAATCCATCCTGTTATTTAACCCATAAATGGAGGGAAAAGGTAGATTAATACCTTTCCCAAGGGTATTTGTACGTAAGTGAATGCAACAAATTCGAACTCAGCTCCCCAATTTCTCATTTTGAGTCAATATCCACTGCACCACCCGCGCACATCCATTGTTTTCACTATGTGACCATTTTTGTGGAAAAGTGACCGTTTGAAGTAGTCATATGCCATGCACAGCTGGGTTGATTTGATGTGAAGATCAACTTCTATTTTTAGAAAACAACATGCCATCTCCACTACTAAACAGTTTCAGATTGATAGTAGGGGAATTGTGCTATATATATATATATATATATATATATACACACACAAGTATGGGTGGAATAATATTCCTTGTCCAAAGAAACACTATTTTTAAAAAAGTGCTCAATACAAAGTAGAGCTAATAATATTTATTCAGAAATTATAACATGGATATGTTACAATATCACTACAAAAGTAGTTATTTTGTTTCGACACTTCTTGTGTCTTGACAAGAAGTGTCGAAACAAAATAGCTACTTTTGTAGTGATATTGTAACATATCCATGTTATAATTTCTGAATATATATACTCGCACACACACATGCACTTAGTAAATAAGCTGTCATACCAAGCTACCAGGGTTTCAACTGTGACGCACGTACTTCTTGCTGAATTGAGCACTTTTTATTCTATCATACCTTGGGAACAATTATTTTCTGCCTTCCTCTGTATTGCCTTTTGTGTGCGTGTGTATATATATATATATATATATATATATATATTTTTTCTTTTTATTGATTACAGCCAACAAAGATGATTTAATCAATCTTTTTGAATCATTCTAAAATTTTTATGAAATCATCTTTGTTGCTGTAATCAATAAAATATACTTACAGAAAGATTGTTTCCTATATATACATACACACACATTAATATATATATATATATATATATATATTAATCTAGGTGAAGAGGACTCAAGGTTTTCCTATTTTGAGTACTACGGCATTTATTTTATTATTAAGTGCTCAATATAAGAATCATTATAGAGCTTAATATAATCTTATAATTATGAATTAATTGTACATTGCAACACAGAAATTTCTATATTTCGAGATAGATTCTCTTCATCAGGCAATGTTGGATGTTTGTTGTGCACAACCAACATCCAATTTTGCCTGATGAAAAGAATCTATTGTGAAACAGAAACTTCTGTGCCACAATGCACAATTCATGAGATATATATATATATATATAACATATAACATCTTATACAACCCCATATGTCAACAAAATAATATTGAACAGAAGCAAAACACAAAACATGATGAAATTTTGCAAAATCAATTCCAATCAAATGTTTTAGCTGTGGAAAAGGTGTATCTTTTGTTAACAGCAGAGTCCACATGCCTGTTTCTAAAACAAGAAAATTACTAATTAGATGAGGGTCATTTTTAAAGAGTCAATGATCCATGTTTGCCAACAACCTAAAGGGACACAGCACACAGAAGATTCAGTCTTTTGATTTAAAAAAATGAGCATTGGAAATGAGGGCCATGTAAATAAAGATTTATTGCTTTATCTCTCTCTATCCACTTGAATTTGATCTTTGACTTGAATTACAATAGGCTAAAATAGTGTTACAATAAATTTAGTTTTCCCTAAAAAATGCTCGTTCAAATAAATGTGTAGCAAAATTATAACTAGTCATTTATATTTTGCTTGTCGGTCTGAATAAGTTTTGTTACATTCGATTAAACAGAACTTTAACCATTCCCAAATGTGATGGAAGAGTTAGTCACTATGGACGGTGCAAGAAAAGACATAAATTACTTAAAAGGTTTCAGAAATCTTGGAATTCTGTCAGTAGGAATGATCAATTTAAGTCACTGCAATTCCATTTGATCTTTTGCTACCACGTTCAGACATCCTGGCATCATCTTTATTCAGTTCTTAGATTCATGAGAGTGAAATTTTGCTTTGGAAGAATGTAAATTGATAGAAGTTTTGGCAATGTGTGTTTGAAAAAAAAAAAAAAAAGTCACAAAAAAATATTATTCCCTTGACATTGCGATTACTGTATACACTTTTGACTCCCTCAGCAAGGTTTCTTTTTAAAAAGCAATGATTAGAATTTTAATAAAACCCAAACATAGGAAAATAGATTTATACATTTTTTTATTCTTGTAAATTGGCACATCAAAGATAGTAAACACTGTTTATTTATTATATTGAATTAGAAAACTTATTTTTTATTTACCATTTTATAAATAACAATGAAAACATTGTATTGTCACTGATTTATATATTTTGATAATTTTATAATTAATTTTTGAATGATAAATTTTTCCAGTTTATTCCTTTATAAAATAAATTTTTATAGAAGGTAAATAATAAATATCACATTGTACTTGATTTGCCGACTTTTCGAATCCTTCAAATAAACATTGTCAAGGGAATAACCTTCCTTTAGATAATTTTTTTATTATCGTGCACAAAATTTTAACCTTGCCTAGATTTTAACATTAAAAAGAAAATTGTTGCAGATATGGAAAACTATTTTCTTTACTAATAAATGTATAAAGGCCACTGAAGACGCCCCTTAAATTTAATACCAAATCAATTTCTATTTATACAATGGAGAGAGCAATAAAAATTAGTGGGTTTCAGAAACCTATTTTTCTGAAAAATTGAGAAAGATTTTTAAAAACTTCAACCAAGAGTAGCCCTGGCTACTCGGTCAATGAATACCAAACGTTTCCTTATAGGGAAACAGTTACTTCTTGAAAATAAATGAGAGAAGACTACTCTGTAATTAGCTGAAGTTCAATTGTATTTAAAACTAGCTTTAGTTGGACTTAGACTAATCTCTTCTCAGAATGGGTCGAGTATGAAAGGATTTATTGTACATGAATGCTTAGAATTTATAAAAAATTGTTTAATATTTTTTCGTTGCTAATTAAATGTGGTAATGGTCTTATTGATAAAGAAAGAACAAACTCTGGAAAAGAGTGAAC
This sequence comes from Ascarosepion bandense, assembly GCA_037127315.1. NCBI lineage: Eukaryota > Metazoa > Mollusca > Cephalopoda > Sepiida > Sepiidae > Ascarosepion > Ascarosepion bandense. The sequence continues at coordinate 1,133,504 of JBBBDQ010001905.1, read as the reverse complement.
AATAAAAGAACAAGAATTAAGATGAAAGAAGATAATGATTAAAATTAAATTTAAATTTTTGAGGAGCAAAGTCGACTGGGAAGCAATAAGCTAGAAGTGAGTAGTGTGATAAAAGAAACTGTCGGTTACATCTAGCCATTTCAACTGTAAAATGATTAGACCTAGCTGCCAATCTAGTACTGTGCTTAAATTAATAAAGTTTAGGTATCATAGAGGAAAGTTCATGAAAATATGTCACAGAGAAGCTACATTACAGCCATGGGGAAAGTGACTGCAACCAAGATATTAAGTCAGGACTAATGACATTGCAGATTCTGTTTTTGAATTTTATTGCGAAATAAAAAACAAAAATGCTAGACCAGATGTGAAAGCAATATTCAAAGTAAAGATGAATGGTAGAGTTAATGTACAATAGATTCTGGTGAGAAAAATTGTCTAGCAATCTTTCTACTTGGGTCAGTCAGTCAGTTAAGTAACACATGTTTGAGTGATCATGTCTCGAAAGAAACATGACTGACTGGGCAGAAGATTATCCTGCAGTAGGTTGCTTTTACTTTCTGTGGTAAATTAGTTGCCAACCAATGCTATAGAACCCAATCTGTCCTGGTATTTAATCCATAACCAGAGGGAAGAGATAGATTAATACCTTTCCTAAGGATATTTGCATGTAAGTGAATGCAGGGAATTCAACTGGAATTTGAACTCGGCATCAACAGAAAACCTTAGTTTGAGAAGGCACTATGAATCACTCTCCTCTGATGGTAGGCAAAAATGGTTTTTAAATGAAAATTATTTTTATACATTTTTCATTTTTGTAAAACACTGCTTGGGATGACGTGATTCAAAAAACAAATTAAATTTAAATTGAAAATTTCAGCATTCCTTCTCATTTATGTGCAGGAGTAGTTAAAATAAGGTAAAATCCTGATGAAGTCCGAAAGGATAAAATATGATACGCAAAAGTTTTTTTTCCCACCTTTGTAATATCTAAAAGGTTACTGATATTTGAGTAAATTAATTTTAAGGACCTACTTTTTCAAATTACAAATAATCCTTCTCAGACAATTCCATTTTTAAATTGTAAGAATTTATTTTAGAAGCTAATGATTAAGTGATACACATCTTACTAATTAACCTATAGCTGGGGGGACAAGGTAGTTTCATAGATTGAAAAAGACCTCCAATCCATATTGGACTGGGGTAAGAAATGGCTAGTAAATTTTAATGCTTCTAAAACGACGTTACTCTCAATTAACCATCATCGACAATCTCACCTACCTCCCATTAGCATGGACCAGGCTTGCCTCCCAGAGAGTAAAACACTACACCTTACACCTCCTTAGTCTCACACTTTCAGCGGACCTCAAATGGAATGACTATATCGAATCCATTGCTAAATCCGCTGCTATGAAAGTCGGTTCTCTGTGTAGGGCCCGGAAGTTTTTTCCGTTTAAATCTATCCTGCACATTTATAAATCTACCATCCACCCATGCATTGAGTACTGCTGCCATATCTGGTCGGGTGCCCCTGCTATTCTCCTCGGGCTTCTCGATAAGGTTCAGAGGAGGGTCTGTAATGTGATAGATACCGACTTGGCAGACCACCTGCAGTCTCTCTCCCACCTGCGCGACGTGGCTTCCCTGTGTCTCTTCTATAAATACTTTCACGGCTTCTGCTCCGATGAACTTAGATCACTAGTGCCCCCTAAATACGAATTTGAACGAGATACTAGATTAGCAACTAGATCCCACCCTTTTACAGTGAAACCGATAAAATGCAGCCGTAACTTCTACTCCAACAGTTTCTTTCCTCGCACTTCCCGACTGTGGAATTCTCTTCCAAACGATTGCTTCCCCGACGGCTACAATATCCAGGAGTTTAAATGTAAGGTCAATAGACACCTCCTAACACACTAACCTGCTCCCATTCTATCAAACACTCTTCCCATCTGCCCAACCCTCATCCTCGCTATCCTTACTCATCTGTCACCTTCCTCCTGACATTCCCTATGTCTAACCACTCCTTCTCTTTACCTTCCCCTATGTAGCCCCATGCACAATAATGGCAGTGGAATGCCTTGCTTGGGGTGAGATGATTTTTAAAAAAAATTTTTTTTAAATTATCTTTCCGAAGTGTATTTGTGCATAAGATAATAAACCTGACTGGAATTGGAACTGGGCTCTACGATTAACAATTTTGAACTATTATCCATTACACTCCACATGCATCCAAAATGAAAGGTTTTCATAATTTGTCTCCCATCTAGATACTGACCAGGTATGATGATGCTTAACATTGGTAATCATAAGGTATATTTCAATGGTATATGGTTGTAATCCTGTTAACTTAGAATGACATATATTGGCTTCAGGATTGTTTAATCACTATATTGGGATTTGTCTATACTTCTGAGGTGAGGTAGTATTTATGCTATTTACATTCTTACTTAAGATGAGGCTGCAAGAACATTGCAAAGCCATACAAGAGGAGATAGAAAAATCAGGTGTAGCTGACCACATATGGAAAGAGAAAGGGAATCAACACCCCCTATGGGATGAAGTTGAAATAGTTTCCAGTGGTGTTCTCTGTAAAGTATGTAAACTTAAGGAATCAGCACATATGCAAGGCCACAAAGATCTTCTAAGCTGACCAAGCCTAGAAATGAATACAATATGGGAACCAGTATTACAGAATGCTTATTGATAGAGACCACCATTGGAAACTACGTAAACTTAAGGAATCAGCACATATGCAAGGCCACAAAGATCTTCTAAGCTGACCAAGCCTAGAAATGAATACAATATGGGAACCAGTATTACAGAATGCTTATTGATAGAGACCACCATTGGAAACTACGTAAACTTAAGGAATCAGCACATATGCAAGGCCACAAAGATCTTCTAAGCTGACCAAGCCTAGAAATGAATACAATATGGGAACCAGTATTACAGAATGCTTATTGATAGAGACCACCATTGGAAACTACGTAAACTTAAGGAATCAGCACATATGCAAGGCCACAAAGATCTTCTAAGCTGACCAAGCCTAGAAATGAATACAATATGGGAACCAGTATTACAGAATGCTTATTGATAGAGACCACCATTGGAAACTACGTAAACTTAAGGAATCAGCACATATGCAAGGCCACAAAGATCTTCTAAGCTGACCAAGCCTAGAAATGAATACAATATGGGAACCAGTATTACAGAATGCTTATTGATAGAGACCACCATTGGAAACTACGTAAACTTAAGGAATCAGCACATATGCAAGGCCACAAAGATCTTCTAAGCTGACCAAGCCTAGAAATGAATACAATATGGGAACCAGTATTACAGAATGCTTATTGATAGAGACCACCATTGGAAACTACGTAAACTTAAGGAATCAGCACATATGCAAGGCCACAAAGATCTTCTAAGCTGGCCAAGCCTAGAAATGAATACAATATGGGATACAAGTACTACAGAGTGCTAGAGAAAACCATTAACATCAGATTTCAATATGAGCTTTGATTTAAAAAAAAATGCTTGAGAAAATCATTAGCATCAAAGTTTGTTATATAAGCTCTGATAAACAATGATTACTGAGACATTAGGTTTTGTATAGGCGTTGGTTAGTGACTTGACCCAAAGAGTTGTAAGTTTAATACCAGGCTACAGCATTGATAAACAAATGACTTAAGTTAATTAATTCATTAAGTTAGGAGTTCAGTTAAAGAGAGATAGCTACATGGCTCCCAGAAGTGGCATTGCACATGGAACGAGAATGATATACCCCCAGTGATTGTAATAAGGGTTTGGTCCGAAATTCCTAGCACCTGAAAAAGGCCGGGGTATACAACTGCCCAAACATCATAAATATGGTCATAAAGATGAGAACAATAGTCCAAACAAAGTAAATAGCGTATATCAGATTGTTTATGTTGAAATTTTGTTTCAGCTGTTTTAAGCTGTTTGTTTTTTTTTGTTTTGTTTTTTGTTTTTTTTTTTGTAAGTGTTGCATTTTATAAGTACTTCTATCTTTTAGACTTTTTTCAATTTGGGTAGGTATTAGTTTTTCAGCTTTCCATATCTACTTGCAATATAAAGCATAACATCCATCTATCAATTCCTCTAGATTCTTAATGCAACACTAAACAAAGGCATTCCAACATCACTTTATATAGATAACCTATTCATTAATGTCCCAGTCGATGAAATCCTATTATTTGCAACTTCGTCCAGCTATAAATTAACAAACAGAAGTGAATTCCATCAAAGTTCATCTTGGAGAACTTGATAGAATTTTCTTATTTGGTCTGAGAAGGATTTGTAATTTTCAGAAAGTTGATCAGCAAAATTAATTGACGTAAAATGTATGTTGTTAATATTTGCCTTAAAAAAACATTTACTGCTTAAATACAGACACACACACATATGGTGTATGGGCAGGTCTTGAAGGCTATCACAATGCATTTAGTAAAATAAAGGAAGTTAAAGAAGGTATTGGGTATTACCTATTTATTATTCATTAAATCAAAATTCAAAATCTCATCTTTATTTTATTAAACACATTCTGATAGCCTTCAAGACCTTCCCATACACCTAATATACACAATGCTTCAACCAAATTACAAAACTCTCTCATATATATATATATATATATATATATATATATATATATATATATAAAATGTGTGTGTGTTAAATTACGATAGTTTTTGGTGCCAAGATTGTTGCTTTTTCAGAAATTTTACTGATGAAAGGTACTTTGGAACGCAGGTTTTTTATCACAAAGTGCTCAATATCAGGGTGGGGATAGAGCATTGATAGGTTTGGCACAAAAAATTTGTCACTTTAACTGAGAACGTTTGTGCCAACTTCAAAGTTTTATGAGGGCGGCATTATGATGTTTTCACTCATCAGTGCTGGGGTTTTTCTGCTGTTAAGTCATGGTTCCCATTCTCACTTGTAAAGAACCTGGTATAATTTGATATTTTCTGGGAGCGGTTTTGCTTGTGATTGGTTGATTTTTTTTTTTTTTTTTTTTTTTTTTTTTTTGTGCAGGTGTTTGATTTAATTTTAATGTTTCATTTCTTGCTTTTAATGAATGCATGAGTGGGTGTTTGCTTAATTCTTTTGTATTGAATGATTAAGCAAACATCAGTTCAATACAAAATTATTAAAAAAAGAAATGAAATACATGCACAATGAAGATTATTCTTGTATAAGTGATTTCATTTCTAGACATAAAAACTGTCCAAATGTTCTGTACATTCAAGCACTTTCAGCTATTCTGTTAGCCATCATGGATATTTTTTATCTTTGACTAAATGTGTAGATGTTATATATGTATTGAGAGTGATGGAATGTGTTTTTTTTCTTTTTGTTTTTTTTTTAATTTTCCAAACATGGTCAGACAGTTGTGGCTGTGTTCATAGTTGATGTTATAGAATACTGACTTTTCCTACTATGCACATGGAACAGTGTGCTTGACTGCATTTGGAAAAAAAACACATTTCATCACTTTAGATATGTAAATAAAAAATATTGCTCATTCAGTTAAAAGTTAAATCTCTTTGATAATATCTAATAGAATAGTTGGAAGCACTCATACATATATATATATATATATATATATATATATATAACATTTGGACAATTTTTACAATTTATATTCAGAAAAGGAAACACTTATGCACACTTAGGAAATGTTGAGTAAAGGGCTTAATTGCAGTGTTTTGTTAATCGTCTTAATTATACACACAGGCACATAATATATAGTTAATTTTTGATCAAAATTAAATTAGACCTGGACACAATATACTAACACACAGGAAGATCTCAATAGAAACGAAGAAAAGAGTGCTAGACTGCTACGTGATGTCAGTTCTTCAGTACGGCTGTGAATGCTGGACAATATCATCGAAAATGAGGACAAAACTGGAAGCGGCCGAAATGTGGTTCTACAGAAGGATGCTACGTATATCGTGGACTGAGCATACAAGCAACGACGAAGTGTTAGAAAGAATGGCAACAAAAAGGAAATTGATGCTGAGCATCAGGAAGAGACAACTGAAGTTCCTGGGACACGCAATGAGGAAGGAGAGCCTGGAGGACCTGATACTGACTGGTCAGATAGAAGGAAGGAGAGACAGAGGAAGGCAGCGGATAACATATCTGCAGAGTCTGATCAGGTGGATGACGGAACGGGGGTTGCCAGGAGCAACAGGAGCAAACATACTAAGAGCCACAAGGGATAGAGAGACGTGGAGATCCATGATCGCCTACGTCCTGAAGGGACAGGGCACATAGAAGAAGAAGAAGAGTTAAATGAAAAAAAAAAAGACGTGTTTTAACATTTTTTTTTATACAGTAGTACATCTCATTATCTTTAAAACTAAATTTAATGTTAAATTTCCATGTCATGTTTTTCTAAGAAAGTATATGAATTGCAATCGACGCTGGTGTTGATCTAAGGCGTTAACTTTAACTTTCTTTCTCCTTTTACTCTTTGTTTTCATTTTCTTTCTCATTTTTTTTTCTTTTTTTTCCGTCTATAATTTTTATATATTTTTATTTTTATTTGTTTTGTTTGGTTTTTTGAACATGCGAGGAAATGTTTTTTGTAGATTACCATTGCAAATATCTATTCCTGATATGGGCACATGAGTGTCTGTATGTGATTCTTTTCTAGGTGATTTTGAATATTAACTGTTGTATCATTTGTGTCTGACGAGAAGCAGGTATGGCTGTAAAATATGTATTACCCATGAAATTGTAGAATATCTAAAAATTTTTCTTGTGTGTGTGTGTGTGTATATATATATACACACACACACACACACACTTTAGCTAATAAAATGACCATATTGAAAACTTTTATGTAAGATGTTTCATCCTTTAAATGAATTTCATTCAACTGAAATATTTTTATTGATTGAATTATATATACACATGTAAAGAATGATGAGGAAAGTATAAATGAAAAAGTTGATTGTTATTAAATACTTAGAGGAAGTTTGTAAGCTAGACAGATGTTAGATTTTAGAAGGTCTAGATGCAAATGCTTAGGCTATTTAATTTTATTTCCCAACAGGTAAGTTTTTATTGCTCAAGTTTTAGTGTATATTTTCTCACTCTATATATTCTATCCATTCAAATAATTTCACTTTTCCTAATAACTTGTTTCATGACAAATGTGTCTACTCTCAAAATCCTTTAAATCCTTAGCAATGATGGCCTTCCTTAATTGCTGTATTTTCCCAGGTAATTAAACCCATCTGTACCTTTTTAAGGGAAACTTTTTAAATGATCAAATTAGCCTAAAAACCTCAAAACTTGTCTGTAATACTGGAAATTACACTGATAAATAATCTTGCTCAAATTTGAAAGAGAAACAAAGGAAAAGAAGTAGTGTATAAGGTGACAATAAAAAAATGAGAAAAAGCACATATATATGTATACAGATGTACACATATATATATATATATATATATATATATATATATATATAGATAGATATGTATGCACACACACACACATATATATATGTATGTGCACAATGACATACATATACACATGCATGCACACTATAGCGCACAAACATGTAGGCACACAAATACATATGTATGCACAGGCATGCAAACATGTGTATACACATGCTCATACATGTGCAGATGTACACACACACAGGCACACGCTCATACATGTGCAGATGTACACACACACACACACACACAGACACACAGGCACACGCTCATACATGTGCAGATGTACACACACACACAGGCACATGCTCATACATGCAGATGTACACACACACACAGGCACACGCTCATACATGTGCAGATGTACACACACACACAGGCACACGTCTACATATGCAGATGTACACACACACAGGCACACACGCTCATACATGTGCAGATGTACACACACACACAGGCACACGCTCATACATGTGCAGATGTACACACACACACAGGCACACGCTCATACATGTGCAGATGTACACACACACACAGGCACACACTCATACATGTGCAGATGTACACACACACACACAGGCACATGCTCACATATGTGCAGATGTACACACACACACAGGCACACGCTCACATGTGCAGATGTACACACACACACACACAGGCACACGCTCATACATGTGCAGATGTACACACACACACACAGGCACACGCTCATACATGTGCAGATGTACACACACACACACAGGTACACGCTCGCGTGTGCAGATGTACACACACACACACAGGCACACGTTCATACATGTGCAGATGTACACACACACACACAGGCACACGCTCATACATGTGCAGATGTACACACACACACACAGGCACACGCTCATACATGTGCAGATGTACACACACACACACAGGCACACGCTCATACATGTGCAGATGTACACACACACACACAGGCACACGCCCATACATGTGCAGATGTACACACACACACACAGGCACACAGCTCATACATGTGCAGACACACACACACACACACAGGCACACGCTCATACATGTGCAGATGTACACACACACACAGGCACACGCTCATACATGTGCAGATGTACACACACACACAGGCACACGCTCACACATGTGTGCAGACGTACACACACACACAGGCACACGCTCACACATGCAGATGTACACACACACACAGGCACACGTCTACACATGTGCAGATGTACACACACACACACACAGGCACATGCTCATACATGTGTGCAGATGTACACACACACACACACAGGCACACGCTCACACACATGCAGATGCACACACACACACAGGCACACGCTCATACATGTGCAGATGTACACACACACACACAGGCACAGACGCTCATACATGTGCAGATGTACACACACACACACAGGCACACGCTCACATGTGCAGATGTACACACACACACAGGCACACGCTCATACATGTGCAGACACACACACACACACACAGGCACACGCCCACATACATGTGCAGATGTGCACACACACAGGCACACACACATATATGTGCAGATGTACACACACACACACACAGGCACACGCTCATACATGTGCAGATGTACACACACACACACACACAGGCACACGTCACACATGTGCAGATGTACGCACACACACACACACACACACAGGCACATGCTCATACATGTGCAGATGTACGCACACCCGCACATATGTATACACACAAAGGAAAAAAAAAGAGAATGCCATCAACCAAACACTGATAACTAGCACATAAATAAATTTTTAACTTAGTATTAAACCCAATAAGTGAACTGACCAAATATGAAAAGGTTAACCTCAAAAACATCAGTCGAGGTGTTGAATATTACAACCATCAGCTGCGAGACAAATTTTGTTTATATTAATCCTAAGAGTCATAGACACAATTATGTAGGGACCTGAAAAAGTTTCAATTACCATGATTAAAAAAACCCCAAAAAAACCCATGATTTTTTAACATTATTGCTTTCCTTGGCAATGCACTTTATTGAATACATTTTACATATTCACATAGCTTATAGAGTTCGACCATAACAAAAATGGAATATTGCTGCCATTTATAGGCTGGAGCTACTCGGTTCTCCTTTTTCAGCCTAGACAGTTTTCAAAAGCATTTACATGGCCTTGTGTGTAATTTAATTATTTTCTATTCTACAACCCCATTCACCACAGATGAAAGATCACAAGCCTCTTGTTACTCCATACTGCCATTTACCTGGAAAATGTTCTAACGAGCCATTACCCATGTTCAGAGCTTCAAAACCCATCATGTCATATACGCAGTGATTGGGAAACTGTCTTCATTTTCATTATTAGTAAAAAGTAAGTTTAATTCAAACATCTTTCAAATATCTGGTTACTTTGTGGAACAAACTCCTAAGAGGATGTTTACCTCAACACTACAATTTTAACCTCTTCATGTCTAGGACCAACTATTACCTATTGTACACTAGCAGTATAGCCTGGTGTTGCTCGGGTGTAATGAAAGCTTTAAAACTAATCCAGCGTCCTGGAGCTCAAACTCAGCCAAAAGAATATTTGTGTGAAGTTTGGTGAGAATTGAATAAAAATTGTGGATTTGTATAAAGGACATACAGATAAACAGACTCATACACAAACACCTTGCCTTATATATATATATATATATATATATATATATATATATATAATCAATTTTCTGCCTTATTGTAAGAACAACCTTGAAACTTGTGAATATCGTTTCTTATGTCTTTGTCTATGAGTGTATCAAATTTGATTAAAATCGGACCACTCCTTCTATAATCAGATTTTTTTCGAGTATCGATTTTCAATATTTATTGGGGGTACCTCGACACAAAACCTAGCTAAGAACACTCGCAGATGCTTATCGCACAACTGTGTAAATTTTCAAGAAAATTGGTTCAGCCATTTCAGAGTCTATAGGTAAAGGACACACACACACACAGTTCCATTTATAAATAAGATTAGATTAGATTTAGACATCCTTCTATTTAGAGTAAAAATAAAATCATCCTTGATAATGGCTAAAAATATAGTTGAAAATGCTCGGAACATATAAAACATTTGAAAAATTTTTTAAAGTAAATAAGAACACGAAAATAAATAAAAAAACTTAACCACAGTACCTTGTCAGTCATTTTTAATGCAACTTGTATAAAACAGGGACTGCTGCCTAAATACTTAATAAACATTTAGTTTAAAAAAAAAAAAAAAAGAACTTTAACATACAGTGAACTATTTACATTGTTTGGATTGTCTTCATCTAGACATTTCGACTATTGTACACTTTGGCCATCTTCAAGTGATTGGAATTTTGAATCAAACCCTTTTTGTCCCCTGGGGAAGATTGTTCTAGTTCCACATGCCATGCCTCTTTCAGATATTTCAGATACTTCCATTTAATTCTACAAGTTTTTGTTAACCTCTGCTGTGGTCAGATATTGAACTCTGAACTCTTTGGGTCAAGTTACTGGATTACTTCAACCAACACTTTTATCCTCAATGTCAGTCAGTTAAGTGCCATACGTGATACACACTTGGACGATCATGTCTCAAAAGTGACATGACTGACTGTGCATAAGATTTCCCGTAGTAGGTTACCATTACTTTCTGTGGTAGACTAGTTGCCAACTAAGTCTATAGAACCCAATCTGTTCTGTTATTTAACCCATAGCTGGAGGAAAGAGATGGGTTAATAACTTTCCTAAGGGTATTTGTGCATAAGTGAATGTAATGAATTTGACTAGAATTCGGTTCTCCGATTTTTTTTTTTTTGTTCTGAGTCGATATTCACTGCCCCGCTATGCACATCCATCCTCAATGTAAATAATGTAAATAATTACAATACCTCATCTCAGAAATACACACAGATATTGAAGGTGTATATGGCAACAAAAATGAGGATGACTGTTCAAGCAATGTAAATAGTATAAATAATTACAATACTTCATCTCAGAAATATAGACAGATACAGTTCAACTTTTAGATAAAAATTCATCTGATAATTAGGTCAGGTTATAAACTTATTGAACCACAGACATTCATACTCCTGCATCCCTGAAGAATAGCTTAGAAGTGATAAAATTGATTGAAACTACACAAATAGACTCGGGATTAGCCGTTGGGCACTTGCTATTCATATTCTTTAACAACAGGTGAGCTGTTCAATGTGCACTTGATTCTACGCCGTTTCTTCTTTATTGAATGATTCGATAATCAGATGTACATTTAGTTCATATCTCTGACATGATCTCCCAACACATCTTGGCTAACTCAGTTATTTTGATCTGGAATCTTGACAGAAGTAATTAATCAATTATTCTTTGTTTCATATCGGTAAAAAAAATATTTATGTGCAAGTTCAGCAATTCCTTTTCTTTTAAATCATGAAACATCTATATTTTCTGTATCTATCTTGATCTGTTTATAGCCACGTTTCTCTCTCTCTCATATGCTTTGAAACATCTATATTTTCTGTATCTATCTTGATCTGTTTATAGCCACGTTTCTCTCTCTCTCATATGCTTTGAAACATCTATATTTTCTGTATCTATCTTGATCTGTTTATAGCCACGTTTCTCTCTCTCTCTCTCATATGCTTTGAAACATCTATATTTTCTGTATCTATCTTGATCTGTTTATAGCCACGTTTCTCTCTCTCTCATATGCTTTGAAACATCTATATTTTCTGTATCTATCTTGATCTGTTTATAGCCACGTTTCTCTCTCTCTCATATGCTTTGAAACATCTATATTTTCTGTATCTATCTTGATCTGTTTATAGCCACGTTTCTCTCTCTCTCATATGCTTTGAAACCTCTATATTTTCTGTATCTATCTTGATCTGTTTATAGCCACGTTTCTCTCTCTCTCTCATATGCTTTTCTATCAATTTCAGTTTATGTATTTGTCTTTGTTTGTCTGATTATGTATTTCTCTATTTGCTTGTATATGTGTCTTACAATGCATATTTGCTACAATTGTTTTGATTTGTTTCTAGCAATTTCTCTATCTTATTCTGCTCACATGTCTCTCCCTCTGTCCGCTTTTATCTGTCTCTCCCTCTGTCCGCTTTTATCTGTCTCCCCCCTCTCTGCCCGCTCTTTATCTGTCTCCCCCCTCTCTGCCCGCTCTTTATCTCTCCCCCTCTCTGCCCGCTCTTTATCTGTCTCCCCCCTCTCTGCCCGCTCTTTATCTGTCTCCCCCTCTCTGCCCGCTCTTTATCTGTCTCCCCCCTCTCTGCCCGCTCTTTATCTGTCTCCCCCCTCTCTGCCCGCTCTTTATCTGTCTCCCCCCTCTCTGCCCGCTCTTTATCTGTCTCCCCCCTCTCTGCCCGCTCTTTATCTGTCTCCCCCCTCTCTGCCCGCTCTTTATCTGTCTCCCCCCTCTGCCCGCTCTTTATCTGTCTTCCCCCTCTGCCCGCTCTTTATCTGTCTTCCCCCTCTCCCCACCTGTCTCCCCACCTCTTTATCTGTCTTCCCCCCTCTGCCCGCTCTTTATCTGTCTTCCCCCCTCTGCCCGCTTATACTCTTTGTCTATCATTTTTGTTCATAAGTAGACACACACACACACACACACACACACACATTCATTTTGTTTCTGAACAATCCAGATTCATAAATAATTATACTGGATATACTACAAAATGCCTAACATGATCATAGTTAATTTAAGTCTCAATGGAATAAACTTCTTCTATGCAACCTGTCCCTTCTGGATGTATCAGCTGTCTTCCTCTGTCTTTTTTCCCTTCTAACTGGCTTGTCAGTATCAGGTTCTCTAAGCTCTCCTTCCTTATTGCATGTCCCAGGAACTTCAGTTGTCTCTTCCTGATGCTCAGTATCAATTTCCTTTTTGTTGCCATTCTTTCCAACACCTCATCGTTGCTTGCATGTTCAGTCCACGATATCCGCAGCATCCTTCTGTAGAACCACATTTCCGCTGCTTATAAACATGAAGATTTAATAAACTCTATCTACAACATAATGTTGATAATTCAAATATAATGGCATCATCCAAAAATGGTTAAAAATAATGAAAGTATTATTAATAAAAAAGAAAAAGCTATTTGTCTATATTTCTGAGATAAGGTATTTATGCTACTACTAGCAGTATAGCCCGGCGTTGCTCGGGTGTAATGAAAGTTTTAAAACTAATCCATGGTCCTGGAGCTCAGACTCAGCCTAAAGAATATTTGTGTGAAGTTTGGTGAGAATCGGATAAAAAAATGCAGATTTGTATAAAGGACATATAAACACACGCACACAAACATCTTGCCTTTTTATATATATATATATATTATCAATTTTCTGCACTATTGTAAGAACTGCAACCTTGAAACTTCTGAGTATCGTTTCTTATGTGTTTGTCTACGAGTGTATGAAATTTGATTAAAATCAGAGGACTCCTTCTATAACCCGATTTTTTTTTTTTTTTTTTTTTTTTTTTTTTTTTATTATCGATTTTCGATATTTATCAGGGGTACCTCGACACAAAATCTAGCTAAGAACACTCGCAGATGCTTATCGTACAAATGTGTAAGTTTTCAAGAAAATTGGTTCAGCCATTTTGGAGTCTATAGGTAATGGATACACCCCCCCACACACACACAGTTCCATTTATAAATAAGTTTAGATTGACATTATTTGAACTGTTGTCCTCATCTTTATTGTCATATTCACAATGTTTCGGCTGTTGTATGCTCTGACCTTCTTCAGGTGACTGGATCTTGGAACTGAAACCTTTTTGATCACTGAAGTAGATCGTAAGCCAGTGATCAAAATAAATGGTTTGGTTCAAAGTTCCAGTCACCTGAAGAAGATCGGTGCATACAACAGCCGAAACATTGTTCTCATTTTTGTCATATTCAGTCTTAATAATGTCAATAATAAAGAAAAAGTCAACACTCATGATCATGGCCACAATGTACTGACTGTGTTTGAAAAATAAAACATTTCTATAACTCTAGATAAATAAGAGTTCATACATTCAGTAAAAGTAAAAATAAAATCATCCTTGATAATGGCTAAAAATATAGTTGAAAATGCTCAGGCCATATAAAACATTTGAAAAAGTTTTACATAATTTACATCCAGACAAGAAGTAAATAAAAACACAAGAAAATAAATGAAAAACTTAATCACAGTACCTTGTCAGTCATTTTTAATGAAACTTGTATAAAACAAGGACTGCTACCCAAATACACAATATTGCATGCATATATAAAAATGAATTATTGTCACCTTCAAGGGATTAGAAAAGGGCTTCCACAGAATAAGGATGCCAAAATTAGCAAACACCTCTTCAAAAACAGAACAAACACACAATTATTGATAAACTCTAGAGTCTGTCAAAAGTCAGTCAGTCAGTCAGTTAAGTGCCATACATAATAAATGCTTTGGGTGATCATGTCTTGAAAGAGACATGATTGACTGGGCAGAAGATTATCTCACAGTAGGTTGCCATGGTTTTTTGCAGTAGACTGGTTGCCAGCCAAGTCTATAGAACCCAATCTGTCCTGTTCTCTAACCTATAACTGGAGGGAAGAGACGGATTAATACCTTTCCCAAGGGTATTTGTGCATAAGTGAATGCAAGGAATTCAAACATGGCACTCCGATTCATTGTTCCAAATCGATATTCATTGCACCACAAACTAAAAAATAAAACCTTTGGAAAGCTTACCAATTTTAATTCGGACATAAAATGACCTTTTTTTTTTTTTTTTTTTTTTTTTTTTTTACCAATTGTTTCAACCCAAGCAAAGCAACTTGTGAGCAAAGCATTCAGCCTTGTTTTATTTAAAAGAATTTTTCCTGCATAAATAAACTATATATACATGCACACATTATCCTATGTCAATAGCACGACTCAGTTGCATGCACATTGCAATCATCAGGTGCATGAAACTCCAAGTCATGCTATAGACATAAGATGATATGCATATTTATTAATATATACTTAATAGCTCTGTTATATTACATTGAGCACTGTTCTATTAACACCAGAAAAAAAAAAAAAAAAAAAAATATATATATATATATATATATGTGTGTGTGTGTGTGTGTGTGTGTGTGTGTGTGTGTGTGTATGTATACCCATCTGTATTTTTATTGATATTCATACATGCACATATAATATTCTTACAATTCTTAGTTCATGTTGAAAGTTTTTAACGTATTTTCTTGGATTTCTTGTATTGAAGCAAAGGTAAATTTTCTGAAATAAATCCAAGGCAAATTCCATGCTATCCTTCAAAATGGGTTGAAAGTAAGATTTGGTTTTTGGTCTTACCATGTATTTCTTTTTTTTTTTTTTTTTTTTTTTCCCATATTGACAATGTTTTTAAATGAGGATATGGAAATCCTGACAAGGTTTTTAAATTTGACAAACATAAATGTTTCAGGAAAATGGATTTGATTATGTATTTTGCCATTGAAAGCTTCAAAAGATGCAAAAATGAAAGAATCGTGTGTGTCTTTTTTTTTTTTTTTTTTTAATTATATCACCCTAAGCAAGGCGGTAACGCCACTGATGTGCAGGGGTCTACTTAAGAGTAAAAAGAGTGGAAAAGAGAAAGCCGAAAACCAGATCCTAAACCGGGAACAAGGGATGAGCCTCTTAACCTGTTCAATAGATGTGGGTAGAGTGTGAACCGAGCAATAGTTTAGTCTATCTACTCCAATTAAAAAAAAAAAAAGAAAAGAGTAAAAAGATTGGAAAAGAAAAAGCCGAAAACCACATCCTAAACAGGGAACACGGGATGAGTTTCTTCACCTGTTCAATAGACGTGGGTAGAGCGTGAACCAGACGATAGTTTAGTCTATCTACTCCAACTGAGAAAAAATAAAAGTAAGCCATGTTTTTTTCTGTTTTGTTTTTTTTGTGCCTAATTTTTGCTTAATTTTAAGACTTTTCATGCCTAATTGAAGGATTGATTTTGTTTTTAGCAGAAATTTCTTTGACTGGTGGAATCTCATCATTATTTTATTTTATTTTTCCTTAGCATGTCAGTCAGTCGCTTTCTTTCTTTCCTATTGGCCGGTTGTATTTTAGTGAGGTTGGTGGAATGCTTAAATAAGGAATCTTAGTATTTTTTCTGACAAACATATATATATATTTTATTATTTCTTATTATAGTTATTACTTGATAATGTATCCTTCCCCAGTTTGACCAATTCACTGCATGGATGTGGTTTTTGAGCCCCACCAGGGATATTCTTCTACAAACATGGCAGACAGGCCTGTTTCCTGTAACAGCAAAAGTGTCATGGTATGACGCTTTCAACAAGCAATAGTTGTACTTGGAATCGCCTGAAAGAGAAGGCTTTGTCTAAAACCAATTGCATTCTGAACAATGACAGCATTTACCTAAAAGGAAAAAAAAATCAATATAAATTATTGGATGTGATCAAAGATGCATCTGTATATAAAAAGTAACGAGAAGTTCTCAGCCTAATTCATTTCTTAAATTCTAACCAAACATCAGAACATTTTCATAGGAGCAAGATTTTTACAGCATCTCAACAAAAACATACACACACATATATATATATATATATATATATATTGTAATGGTTGTTACAATGGTTTATAAATTCATACTATCACTACACAAAAATTTTCACATTTCAAAGCTGCTATGTGCACTTATTGTCAGGTGATAATTTGAAATGAAAATTAAATGGTGAAAACGGTTTATTTATGGTGATATGATGTCTATGTGAATGTGGGGTGGGAGCTTATTCTGATTTAGTCGGCCGTATTGTAGCCTTAGAGATATAGCTTTGGGTTAGGAGAGGTAACGTGGTTTAAGACAGGTTCCTTATTTATTTTGTCTGAGTAGTTCTTATATTGGGATTTGTTTTTTGTTTTTGTTTTTTTTTCAAGGAAGGGTAGACATTTTTTGTTTATTTTCTGATGAGAAGCGCACATAACAGCTTCGAAACGTGAAAATTTTTGTATAATGATACTATGAATTTATAAACTATTGTAACAACCATTACAATATAATGTTCTACATTGTATCGAGCACTCTTTATAAAAGTAAATCCATGAACAGCAGGTAAAAAAAACCTACGAATTCTATAACTTTGTTACAATATATATATATCTTGAACAAATACAGGTCGAATTTAAATTAGACCAGTAAATAGTTGAATTAGAAAGTGCTTAATACATGTTTGAAGGAAAATGCAGGTTTAATTTGTAAAGCATTTAGATATGTAGGTAGGGAAGATCAGCTAGTTAAGCTAGCATGCTTTCGACCTTTTTGGTTTTGTCAGGCAATTTGGATGTTGCTTAAAAACAAACTACCTGATGAAACAGAAAAGGTTAAAACCATGATAGCATAACCAGCTGATCTTTACACACACATATATAAAATAGATAACCTAAAGAGCCAACAAACCTACCTAGGTTTCACCTAACCGGATTTTCAGGGAAGGCTGGCTTACCTGAGAATCCGGTTAGGTGAAACCTAGGTAGGTTTGTTGGCTCTTTAGGTGATATATTTTGTCTGCTCTGCTTATGTATTAAGCGCTTTTGTTATAGATTACTCGTTTCAGGTTTTTTTATTTGGCTACGTACTTTGACTGATGTTCACGTGCTTAGCTCTTTCTTTTTTGACATCCATTTTTTCCTTCCGCGTACATGCTCAGAGGGTTTTTTTGAAACGAGTATAATAAGTTTACACACACATATACACACGTGTGTGTGTGTGTGTGTGTGTATACTTCTAGTAATGGATTCTTTTGAGATCAACCCTCGAAGTTAATATTTTAAATTTAAATTTAAGATTTATGTTTAAATTTGTATGTCCAAAGTTTTTTTTAAATTTGTCCCAGTCATTATTTATGTAAACTAAAATTTCTTTGGTAAATTTTTTAATGTTTTTTCAACGCTGATGGGAGCAGTTTTCTTTTGTTTCTATGGGAACATTTTTTCTTAACTTACTTCTCAATCAACCACCCTTTCACCCCCTTTTTTCTGTTTACCTTTTCCTTTTTCCTTTTGTTCCCTCTACCACTTCTATTCCCCTGACATGGCTAGACTTCAACTTTTAAACTCTCAACTCAGATAAGGGGGAGGGGATGTCTTCTACTATGAGACATAGGTATCTGTCTGCTTCCTTGTTTATTTCAAAAATTATTAATCCCACCCCATTTTATTTTCCTGTGGATGGACGTTTTTTGACTTTTACCGGTATGAAATCTTTTGTCATTTGAATTTGATTAAATAAAATTTTTGTTTCGCTGTTGCTGAAGAAACAAGGAAGTTCTTGTAGAAATGTCTCTTCAACAGATTTAAACATTGAAATTTTTGTTTCATTTTTATATTTGGCTTTGTAATTAGAATATAATATTTGCATCGAGCTCTCCACCTTGATCAATTTTAATATTAATGAAATTCATATTAATTGGGATCGAGTTTTTGGGATTTACTTACCTGGATTAAAAATATAAATATATATATATATATATATATATGTATATATATGTCAAAAAATTTCTAAATTTAATTTTGTTGAATGGCCATTTCAGCGAGAAAATTCTCGCTTCATCAGCAACAATTGAAAATAAAAATTTGTTCATTCAAATATGTAAAAGAATTTTTATACCAGAAGAAGCCCAAAAAGATATCCATACGCAGGAAGTTTAAAAAAAAAAAGAAAAGTGGGTGGGATTAAGAAGAAAAGGATTTTTATTTTATTTTTACACTGAGCCCTCCACCTTGATCAATTTTAATATTAATTAAATTAATAGGATTGGATTTGGGGGATTCTACCTATTTGCACATCCTTTTTGGATTTAAAATAAATAAAAATATATATACACACACACACACACACTACCGGCCATAATTATGAGGCTATCCTAGTGTTTTAAAAAAAATGATGTATTTCATACTATTTTTTAGTATTTATTGCCAAGTGAATAATTTTAAATGAAAATAGAATGGTTCTTTTGTTAATACTGCACAATAACATGTGCATCAAATGAATTTATAAATATTTAATAATTCCCTATATTGCAGTTTTATCAATGAAAGAATGAAGAAAATTTAGGGTGATTTGGACGAGTTCATCTTTGCTTCTTTGCCTTGTAAAATTTTGCAAAGTAATAACAACAAAAGAACCATTCTATTTTCATTTAGAATTATCCACTTGTCAATAAATACTAAAAATGGTATGAAATACATCATTACTTTTAAAAAAAAATTGTGGTGTCCTAATAATTATGGCCGGTAGTGTATGTATGTATGTAGATATATATAAAGTTTTATTAAATTCAACTGGCAAGCTCTGTTTGGATTAAAATTGTGGATAAACTGTCTGAAATTCTGGGTTTTTTTTTTTCGTTTTTTTTCTGATATACTTTCAACTGTCCCAGCCAAAAACCATGTGATGTCAGTGTTGTGGGGAAAATTTTGACAACTATGTAGTATTTTATAGAGAGCTGAAAGATTGAATTATTCTAAAAGGATGTCATAAGGAAATATTTGGCATTTGTTGGCCTGTCAGTACTTTTTTAGTTGAAATTAATAAAATCTTTGTATTTAAAAATTTTCTTAGAGAAGTAAGTTTCTCAAGTCCAGTAATTGCTATTGCTCTTTCAGCCATTGATAAGGCTCTTATTTTTTGTGAGGTAGTATTAATTATGTCATTCTATTTCTGAGTTAATTGTGCTAACCATTTTAATTGCTGTTGTTGTTGAACGTCTCTACTATCTGGTACATTTCTCTGTTTGTCATCTTGGTCCACAAGGTTTGAAAAAAGATAGTACTCACTGTGACATACACACTTCCCGCCTTTTGAATTGTTTTTAACCATAGGAAGTGAAATTATACTATATAAGAATGCATCAAATATTATGTGATTTTATTTTTTTTTATGTATGTTATTTTAGGGTTCTGAGTAGGCTCCAAAGGAGAATCGGTGTGGTAGGTACCGACTTGACGGCTCGACTACAGCCACTTCACCACCGATGAGATGTAGCCTCCCTTTGTCTGTTCTATAAATACTTTCATGGCTTCTACTCCAACAAACTTAAGTCACTGGTGCCTCTGCAACAGGTGTTTACTCGCGCAAACGGATTGGCAACTGGGTCCCATCCATTCACAGTTAGATTAACCAAATGCAGACAACAATTCTACTCCTGCAGCTTCTTCTCTCACACTACCCACCTGTGGAACTCGCTTCCTTATTCTTGCTTTCCTGATGGCTACAACCTCTGGGAATTTAAATGCAACGTCAATACTCATCTCTTAGCCACTTGACTCTAGTTCTTTCTTCACCACCCTGTATATCCTTTCCTTTCTCTCCACCTTTGCATCTGTCATCACACCTGTACTCCCATCCTTCTCTTGCTCCTTTATAACTGGTTTGTTTTTCTCTTCACTCTCTTCTACTTAATCTTTTTACTCTTATGTAGCCCCCTGCACATCAGTGGTGTTACCGCCTTGCTCGGGGTGATATGATTAAAAAAAAAAAAAAGACAAACTGCATCTGGCAACAGGGCCTATGATTGGGAGGTTTTGAGGAGCATGGAATCATTTTTTAATTGCTGCTCTTCCAAGGTCCACCTTGACTCGGGAGGGTAGCACCTGTTAGGGTCCCAGCTATGGGAAAATAGTTTATTCCCAAACTGGGGTCAAGACACTGTGAAGCTATAAAAATAGACTTTTACAGTAAAAAATTCAGGAATACATTTATAAAGGAAGAAAATATTTACCATCAATACTTTTCTGAAAAAAAAAAAATAGAATATTACCAGCAATACATTTTTGGAAAAAAAAAATACATACCAGCAATACATCTGACTCTAAACAAAGACCACTTAAGAATACATCAAATAAAACTGATCTATAAAAAATTGATCTTTGTAAGAAGATATATATTCTTATAAGGAATATATATATTCTATTCATACAAATCTGTTGTAAAAATCTTGTTGGCATTAAATAACCCATTGAGGTTGATATGCCATAAACCAAACCAAATTAAATATTTTATAGACTGTATAGCCTCAAAGTTTGGTTCTTATGATTACTAGCAAAACTATGCCCTCTTTGTCAGATCTGACATGTTAAGAGACCATTTCAGCCATGGAGTGCATCATATTCTGCCAAAGAGCAAATATTTTTCTTTAATTAGATCTCTTGAATATTAAGGCAAATAGATGAAAATAAATAAATAAACCGTTTAATAAAAATAAGTGTCTACTCAAATATGGGTAGTGACTAAAAATAATGTTTAAGTAATGAAACCAAGTGAATTATTAAATAAAATTTTCCATTTCTTTAGGAATTGCTTTTTCTATATTTGTATAGAACAGATATGAATGCTTTGAGTCTGAGTGGACCTGGGCATGACGGTAAACTGCATCTGGCAGCTGGGCCTCTGATTGGGAGGTTATGAGGAGTATGGGCCCACCTCTTAATTGCTGTTGTTCCCAGGTCTTCCCTGACTTGGAGTGGTGGCACCTGTTGGGGTCCTGGCTATAGGTGAGTGGTTGGCCCCCAAGCTGAGGTCAGAACATCGTGGAGGTATGAAAGTGCACTTTTATAGAAATATATATATATATACACACAAAAATAGACTTTTATAGAAAAATATGCATTTTTGAAGAAAACAATATTACCAGCAATATATTTTTGAAAAAAAAATTACCTTAACACATTTTTGAAGAAAAAAAAAGTTCTTATCAAAACAATTTTGAATACAAAACTAGAAGACATTTTCAGTTTTCTAAAATAATAAAGAATGAAAACAAAAAATTTTCATTAAAATCAGATTAAATCAACCTTCTCACTATAACCAAAAATTAAAAAAAAAAATCCACCTTAAAACCCCACCTTTTTGCCATTAAATAACCCACAGAGGTTGATATATCATTAAACTCAAACTCTGAGTCTGAGAAAAATTTGCATTTATAAGGCACAATTTAATATCACTTAATTGTCAATGCACTCCATGGCTGAGACTCTCAAAAAGTATGTCAAATTTAATGGTGGTTTCTCCTGCCAAGGGGGATTGTTGTTTCATGTCAAATCGTGCATATTTTTCTTAAAGATTTCTCAAATATTCTGGCTTGTAAATGAAAACAAATAGGCTGTTTAATAAATTAAAGGAGTGTTTTCTCAAATATGGGTATCAGTTGAACTATAAATTTAAATTGTAATCTAAAATAGTGAAAAATCTCAGTGTATGTTGGAAAAGTTGCAAGTTTTCATTTGAAATCTCGAAAGAGACATGACTGACTGGGCAGAAGATTATCCCATAGTAGTTTGCCATTGCTTTCTGCGGTCGACTGGTTACCAGCCAAGTCTATAAAACCCAATCTGTTCTATTATTTAACACATAATTGGGGGAAATGATACCTTTCCCAAGGGTATTTGTGCATAAGTGATTACTAGGAATTCAACTGGAATTCGAACTCAGCACCCTGAATTGTTGTTTTGAGTCGATATCCACTGCACCACAATGAACATCCCTCACCAAATTATGTGTTAAAAAGTACATTTAAAAAAAAATCTGTATTAAAGGGAGATAACTGCAGATTCAAAGTCAGAACACTATCATTGATAACTCTCACCTCCAATTTGCAGACCCTAGTTACTATATTCTTAATACTTGATATAATGCAAAAATGTCACAATGATAAAATCGATCAATAAATGTTTATCACCATTTCTACTGGGAATCAGGCATAATATTTTAAATCTTGAAATCATATTTATTTTTGGTATATTTTTTTGAAACAGTTTCTAAATCATCGATTGTCTTTGAATCATTCTGCCTCACATGCTATCCTTTTGCGCAACACCTGTGAAGTGTGCTGTACTGTTTGAGAAGCACTGGTCTAAACTGACACCTGGAAGATATAGGTTAATGACCTCTTCTAAGGCACTTTCTTTCTTATTTTCTTTTCTGAAGATATCTTGAATGCTACTCAAAATAAGTCTCTTTGCAGTAGAAATGTCTTGATAGTGAAACAGCTGAGCTTAAATAATTTAATATGCTGGTAGCTGTATCCCCAAGAAAAGCATGAATGTTTTTGATTAGATCATGGTACTCTGATACTGGTGAAAGTATTTCTTAAGATGTGTATCTTTACTGTAAAATCTGTGGAGATAAGACTGATTATATTACTGTGTGAATTGTACAGATTCGTAATGGCTAATAAAAGACACGCTACAACAATGTTGTTCAGAATTACGTTTCTCTTTCCTTTATTTAGATTAAATGAATTTCGAACGTCAGTGAGTTAAAAAAAATTTTCTTTTTTTTATTTTTTTCAAAATAATCTTAGACTTAAAGACTGGCACTCTTGGTTTACCCTTTTTGCCCAGGTTCACTTCAATATGTGTGGTTGATCATAGTACTCCACTGCTTTCTTTTTTATTTTTCTATGTGCTGTATTCCTTCAAGACATTGGCAATCATGGCTCTTCAGTTTCCTGCCCTTTATAGCTCCTAATAAATTTTGTCTTCGTTTTCTTTCCTAAACCCTGTTCTGCCATTTATTTAACCAAGCTTTTTTATTTTTCTATGTGCTGTATTCCTTCAAGACATTGGCAATCATGGCTCTTCAGTTTCCTGCCCTTTATAGCTCCTAATAAATGTTGTCTTCGTTTTCTTTCCTAAACCCTGTTCTGCCATTTATTTAACCCTTGCTTGGTAAACTATGCATTGTTTTCCTCTGTCCCAGTAATATTACTCACACATTCAATCCATGGTGTTTTCAGCATCACTCCAGCAGCAAGGCCTATGATTCGGAGTTTGAGAGGAACATAGACCCACCTCTTAATTGCTGTTGTTCCCAGGTCCATCCTGACCCAGAGTGGTAGCAATTGTTAGTGTCCCAGTTATGGGCAAATAGTTATCACCCAAAGTGGATTTAAAACACTACAAAAATATGAAAATAAACTTTTATAGAAAAATATACATTTTTGAAGGAAAAAAAATATTACCAGCAATATATTTTTGAATACAAATCTAGCAGACATCTTCAGTTTTCTAAAA
Organism: Ascarosepion bandense; assembly: GCA_037127315.1. Lineage (NCBI taxonomy): Eukaryota > Metazoa > Mollusca > Cephalopoda > Sepiida > Sepiidae > Ascarosepion > Ascarosepion bandense. Next base: position 1,108,961 of record JBBBDQ010001905.1, on the reverse strand, counting down.
TAAAATAAATAATTTTTCATCAAAATGTGACTAAATCAACTTTCTCACTGTAACCGAACATTAAAAAAAAAAAATTAAAACCTTACATTTTTGGCATTAAATAACCCACAGAGGTTGATATGCTGTTAAACAAAACTCACTCACTCAATTTCAGCATCACCCTGAGCCACATTTTTGCTACCTTCAGTCTTCTCACCATCTGTGAAGAAATTATCCAGCATTTGCTGCCTTATAGAAGGATTGATATTACATGCCAGTTTAGCACTCTGTTTTCTGTTTCGAATGAATTTCTTTTGTTTCTTAATACTTTGCTTAGCTTTTTGAGATACCTCAGCCATAATGATATTAGTTGTGGTGCTGAGTAGAATTTAGTCAAATATATGTAATGGTGCTTATAAAATCTATCATGTATTGTGAAATGGTCACCCCAAGCAAGGCAATGAAATCACAAGGACACAAGAGGTTACTGAAGGTTAGAGAATATAAGAAAACTACTATTAAGGATGTGTGTTGTGGTGCAGTGGATATCGGCTCGGAACAAGAAATTGGCGAGTCGAGTTCGAATTCCAGTTGAATTCCTCGCATTCACTTACATGCAAATACCCTTGGGAAAAGTATTAATCCATCTCTTCCCTCCAGTTATGGGCTAAATAACAGGACAGATTGGGTTCTATAGCCTTGGCTGGCAACCAGTCTACCGCAAAAAATAATGGCAACCTATTGCAGGATCACCGAAGTTAAGCAACATCAAGCCTGGTCAGTACTTAAATGAGTGACTATTTGGAAATACCATGTGCTGTAAATGTAAGGAACAAGAATGGTCCACCGATCCTCCAGGTTTGGGGGTTGGGTGCAGGGCTAACAACCCTGCTCCGTAAAAAAACAGTTTGTTACAGGAACAGCAACAAAAAGTTGCTGCCCTATGCACCATCTGGGTGTGATGGATAAATGATGATGACTGCGGGATAATCTTCTGCCCAGTCAGTCATGTCTCTTTTGAGACATGATCGCCCAAGCATGTATCAGGTATGGCATTTCACTGACTGACTGACTATTAAGGAGAGAGAACAATAAAATAAGAATTTAAAGGACAGAAGAAAATGATTGACTTGAAAGAGTTTGACAAGTGAGAATAGAAATGTGATAAAAGAAACTATTAGCAAAGAACAAGCAATTAAATCTAGTAATTTTAAATGTAAAATGATGAGACTTTGCTGCAAATCTAGTCAGTCAGTTAAGTGCCATACATGATAAATATTCAGGCTATCATGTCTTGAAAGAGACATGACTGACTGGGCAGAAGATCTTCCTGCAGTCGGTTGCCATTACTTTCTGCAGTAGACTGGTTGCCAGCCAAGGCTATATAACCCAATCTGTCCTGCTATTTAACTCATAGCTGGAAGGAGAAGAGACATGTTAATACCTTTCCCAAGAGTCTTTTCATGTTAGTGAATGCAACAAATTCAACTGGAATTCAAATTTGGTTCTCTAATTTCTCATTCTGTGCCAATATGCACTGCACCAAAACACGCATCCAGTACTGCGCTTAAATTCCTAAACTCTATGTACCACAGAGGAAACTTCATAACAATTACCATGAAAGTTCTCATATAAAAGACACAGGGAAGCTATGTTATAGCAGTGTGAAAGGGACTGAAGGCAAGATGCCAGATCAGGACCAGTAACAGTGCAGATTCGTTTTTGTATTTTATCAAGAATCTCTAAATATATAGCAAGCGCACCAGACTCATTGTAGCAGCAATATTCAAAGCAATGATGAATGGTGGACTTACAAATATTTAAATTATATTCTGGCAATAACAATTGTCTAGCAGGTGGTAGTAAACCAACTTTCTTAATTTCAGATTTAGCAACTGATTCAATATACTTTTACCATTTCATGTCAGCTGGAAACATTAGTCTGAGAAGTTACTCTCTTGGAGGTTAGTATCAGCCATGCAGATGGCAGATAAAGTGTTCTCTCAGATGATTAAAACAGAGCAGTTTTATTTTTACTATAATCTATTAAGCATCAGAAAGAAAGGGATTGTCAGTGGTCAAGAATTAGGTTTGCTAAACAGTGTGCCATTGGAAAGTTCCTCTACTATGATGCTTTTTCTTCTATGTGCCACACCCCTTTAGGATATGAATGATTATGGCTCTCAACAATTTCCCATCCCTTGAGGCCCTTAGCAGTTTTTTCTTTTTGCTAAGGCTCCTGCTGTCCATGTGTTCATAAAAACTCATCACATATTTGGCCCACTGCCTTCCCTTTCTCTCTTGCACTTAATCATGTGTTCAAGGAATTCTAGTTGCCTTTTTCTGATTCTGTGTATAAGTATTTGCTTAGTTGATTTTTTTTTTTATTAAAACCTCCTTATTGCTTACTCACTACTTCTATAGAATTCTCCGTATCCTTCTGTAGAATCCCATTTATGTTGCCTCTACTTCTTTAAGTAATATAGTGTATTTGATTTCAATTTACAGCGACTAATTAACAAATATTTCCATATTTGTATTTTTCTAGGAAAATTGGGGAGCCATAATTGCCAATGTCCTAAAGGTAGACTGCATAGCAAAAGAAGAATGAATTTGCGTAAATGAATGGCAGAACAAGGTTCAGGAGAGATAATAAAAAGACAAGTTCTACAAAGGACAGGAAATTGGGGAGCTACAATTGCCAGAATCCTGAAGGGACATGAAAAAGAATATAGGCGGCCTTGTGTAAGCATTCAAATATCCATAGAAGCAGTGAATATCTTAATAAATTTAATTTTTTACAAAAAAATAGAAAAATAAAAGCTTAAATAGTCTTACATAGCAATTTATATTGCTAAGCAGAATAAAGAGGTTCCAATGTCCAAGGTAGCAACAAATTTTTGAATAATTTAATTACCAAAATAAATAAATTTACAATAAATATTACAAAAATAGACATGTTATTATGTAAGAGTCCAAATATACAAGGTAGTAGCAAATGTATTAATAAGTTAATTTTTTTCGAGCAAATAAAGCCTATGTAATCTTATATAGCAATTTTATATTGGTAACAGAATTTGCATTGTGCAAGTGTCCAAATATTCAAGGTAGTAGTGAATGCATTAATAAATTTAATTTTATTTACCAAAAAAAATCATGAGTAATTTTCTATAGCAGTTTCTATTTTTAATGGAGATGGTATTTTGTAATCTGCTCTACTATTTGTCCTGATATAACATCTTGGCTTCTCTCTCAACGCCATAAAGTAGATTCCCTGTAACTTACCGATAGCTATTTTCATGGTAATTGTGATGAACTTTCCTCTTTGGTATCTAGACTTTATGAATTTAAGCACAGTATGAGACTGTTAGCAAGATTTCATCATTTTACAATTGAAATGGTTAAATGTAACCATAAGTTCTATGCTAACAGTTTTTTCTTTCACATTTCTCATTTGTAGAACTTTCTTTTGGCTTCTTGCTCTTGTATTTAAATTTTTGAAGATCATTGTCAAGCATTAAGTTCTATCTTTTTAATTCCTATTCTTGTATTATTCTCTCACTTTAATGTTTTTTATATTCTCTCACACTCAGTAACCCTTGTCTCTTAGAGTCGTTATTGCCTTGATCAAAGTGAAATGATTAAAAATAAGAACCAAATATAATAATAGTTGTGAATGAATCAATTTTTTAAATGAAAATCTAGTATAGAAAAGCAGATATAGCAGTTTGTATTAGAAACTTAAGGGTTCAAATATCTAAGGTAGCAGTGAATGGTTTAGAATTTAGTTTTATTTATTAAGGTAAAGTCTTTGTGGTGCAGTGGATATTGACTTGGAATGAGAAATCAAGGAGCTTAGTTTGAATTTTTTTTTTTTGTTTCTTTTTTTTTTTAATCTTATCACCCCGAGCAAGGCAGTAATGCCACTGATGTGCAGGGGGCTACGTAATAGTGAAAAGATTGGAAAAGAGAAAGCCGGAAATCACATCCTAAACAGGAAACAAGGGATGGGCCTCTTAACCTGTTCAATAGACGTGGGTGGAGTGTCAGTTGAATTCATTGCATTCACTTACATGCAAATACTTTTTGAAAAAATATTAATCCCTCCAGCTATGGTTAAATAACAGAACAGATTGGGTTCTATAGCTTTGGCTCACAAGAAGTCTATGCAAAAAGCAATGACAATCTATTGCGGAAAAATCTGCTTAGTCAGTCATGTTTCTTTCAAGACATGATCACCCAAGCACATATCACATATCCCACTGACTGACTAATCATATATAGATAATCTTATATAGCAATTTTCTATTGGTAACAGAGATAGTGTTGTGTAAAGGTTCAATTGTCCAAGGTAGCAGTGAATGTTTTAATAATCTATTTTGAATGTTTTTAATAATCTATTTTTTTTTTTAAGTAAATATTCATATATAGCAATTTCTGTTTGTCACTTTAAATACCCAAGGCAGCAATAAAGATATTTTTCTTTTACCATTACAAGCATATATTCACCTCACGCTATTTACATTATTAAGACTATTGTTCTCATCTTCGTTGCTATTTTTACAACGTTTCGGCTGTTGTGCGCTATGGCCTTCTTCAGATGCTGGGAATATCAAACCAAACCTTTTATTTCGATCACTGGGGTATATGATCCTCATTCCTTGTGCAAAGCTGCTTCTGGTAGTCATGAGTTATCTCCCTTTAATCCGACTCTCTAAGTTATTTGTTCACCATTGTTGTAGCCTGGTAATGAACTCACAACTTTTTGGATCAAATCCCTGGAACTAACCAATGATTATATCCACTGGGCCATGTGTCCTTTGCACAAGGAATGAGAATGATATAACCCAGTGATCATAATAAAGGGTTCAATTTGACATTTCTAGCATCTGAAGAAGGCTGGATATATAATGGCTGAAACACTGTAAAAATGACAAGTGATGAGGACAATGTCTGAATAATGTAAATAGTTTAAATACTACCTCATCTCAAAAATATAAACAAATATTCATTTCTTAAATTCTTTCTTTCTCTTGAGATATATATATACACTTCTAAATGTGATGACAGAAGTGGGAAGTTATATTGTTCCATTTTCCCAAGTGAAGGGAACTTAATTCTGACATCATAGACAAAACCTCAGATTACTGTCTACTATCAAAGTGTATTCTCTAGAATTAAATGTAAGTCGATATGCAGTGTAATATTTGGTTTTGGCAACATAAATCATTAAGGTTTATTTTATGGAAGAAAATACTAGTGTTTTTGATGATAGGTAATATGATTAAGTCCAAATGTCAACATCAAAATTTGGAAATTAGAGAAAAAAAATAAGAACAGGAGCAGTTTTCCATTTCTTTTGCACATAGATCATCCGAGGTCAATTACAAATCTGACTTAAAAGACCAACTTAAAATAGCCAACTCAGGTAAAGTTTTTTCAAATGCTTCATTTACGCGTTAGATTTTCAATAATTTATTTTCCATAATATATTTTGATTTTTTATTCATTTTGTTGTTTTTTAATGCAAAAAAAATATCAGAAACAGTTTTACTAAAAGAAATGCCATATAACTTCACTAAATACTCAAAAATGTTTCTCCACAGCATAATTTTAAGAATCATTTTGCACAAACCTTTAGGATGCCATCACTGTATTAAAATGAAAGGCATTTTAATACAGTGATGGCATCCTAAAGGTTTGTGCAAAATGATTCTTAAAATTATAAAAGCTGAGCAAACTACTTGTTGGATTATCCCAAAATAATCTTATATATTAATAGCCTATATATAATAGCTAAAAATATGATTAATACCATAGCTGTAAGTTCTGTGGAGGGTGAAAGAGGATTTTTTAAGATGAATGTAATTTATTCTGACAAAAATCATCTTGAAGGTAAGTGTGGCAAATCTTTTCATCATGAATTTGATAAGTGTTCCATTGTCTCTTTGAGACTGCAGTCATTCAGCTTGAATGTAGCTAAGAAACCATAAAAACAGAGTCAAAAAGCATTGCACTTCTGAACAGACAAAATAAGAAAAGAATTTCAATCTGGAAATATCTTAAATGTTTTGTTAAATTACGAAAATGGTTTCATTCATTTTAATAGTATTATAGTGGGTTATCCGTTCTAGTGAAATGTAGTTGTGTGTTGAAACAGATTAACTAAATTTGGCCTTGTTAGTAGATAGCCCACTATAAAGGGGGTGGGGGTAAAAGAAGAAAATCAAATTGTGTATAGAAACAACATTTATTTATACACATATATCAATTAAGGGTTTTTTTTACAAATAAAAGAAATGTTTTTTAGATGGGTTCATAGCAGTAAATACTGAAAAGAGTTTGTGCGTATGTATGTGTGAGTGTTTGTCAGTTAGGAATGTCTTTGATGTCTCCGCTCCGTTAATCAGGTAAGTGGCTCAGGGAACAGCAAAGAAGTTGAGAGAGAAAGGAAAGGTGAGCATAGTGTGATCGCTTGACAGGGTCAAGGGATGTGCTAATTATGCTTGTATTTTTTCAACTGGCAATGCTTCCTGTGTGGGCTTTTTATTTCATCTTTGTGGGTCCCAACAAGTCATTTGGGAATTCACACCTGTATTTAATTCTGAGCTTCCCATTGGACAAACAAAATTCACATCGGCTCGCGAAAAGGAATTTGATATTTATTAATTTTTGGTTTTCTGCCGGAACATCTGCATGGAGCCAGGTGCGCAAAGACCAGTTTTGGTCATTTGCTTTCTGGACCTCCGAGGGCAAACTCTGGTCCCTGGTATCACTACAGTAAAAAGTGATTTATTCCATTCTCAGATTGAAAAGAAAATAAGTAGAATAGGTTCGTAAAGATTACCTACCTTTATAGAACCAGTTCTTGGATATTTGGGAAGCCATTACTGTTTTGATATGCTCTCTGATTGTTCTTTTGAAATATAGAAGACTGGTTTTATGTTATTTTCTCTACATCTTTAAATTCAGTTTTCCTTCTCTGTGAGGTGTTGCCAACCAAAGCTATAGAAGTTTACTCTGATATTTTAACTTATACTGACTTTGAAGTTTTGTGAAGGCATTATTGTAGTGGCTTCACTTATCAAGGTAGAGGATGCAAAAGCCCTGAAGAGTGAAGAATTTCTTCACAGAACTTTGAAGTCAATATAATTTTGCTCAGTTAATTGATAAACCTTATATATAAAGTCTAAAAGAAAAACCCTCCAAAAATGGTTAAGTGCTAAATCCCAAAGAATTCTATTAATATTAGCACTGATCCAGTTGGTAGAGTGAACCATATGACCATGAAAGGAGGTTGCCTTAATTTCCTTCTTATATATCGTTTTTTTCATTTCCTTGTTAGCCAGCTTTCCCTGATGATCCGTTTAGGTGAAACCAAGGTAGGTCCATCTGGCTCGCTAAGTGTTTATTTATTTTGCTCTACCTCTGTATTGAGCACTTTTTGTTAGTTGAGTAGTCATATCAGGGATTTTTCTTTGGGCTTCATGCTGATCTTAGTTCGAATCCTTTTGACTGATGTTCATGTATTAAGCTCTTTCTTTTTTAAAACCATTTTTTCCTTCTCTCGATAGTTTTCGAGGAAGATTTTTTGACACAAGTATAATTTTTACAATCTCACTTATCATAGCTCTAGGTCAGTCTATCGAGCACTGTTTAAATCAAATAACATGGAATGCATAGATTTAGGGTGTTCGTATAAGAATATACCCATTCCTGACTGTCATATGTATGAATGATGTTTATTAAGAAAAATAGTGATGTGTATTGCAAAAATGAGATTGGAAATCGTACTTCTATCTAAATAATTTAAATGACAAAAAAAAAACTAACGATAATTATGGATTCAAAACCTATGCCCATCCCCCCGCATATTAAGGAACTAGATAAATTTGAGGTTGAGTTTATTGGCATGATTAAAAACTAAAATATAGAAGGATTAGGAACAATAAAGTACAACAAAAAATTAGTGCTGACATTAACGAGATAAAGAGGAGTAAGAAAAATCTATGTTAAAGCTGACAAATCCAGATATTTATATTAAATGAGTCTTAATAAGTATAAAAAGCATTACATAAGGAAGTGATTAAACACTATAAAAAAAAAAGCCCCAATTGACATAGAGACTAAAATTAATGAAGCTCGTATCCTAGTCAGTAAATTCGAATTATACAGTCAAATGAAAAAATTAAATTTGAAAACTTGTTTTATAACAGTAAAAGATCATAAGAGCAAGCTTCCTAACAACCTGGAATATAGGTTACTAAAACCTACTTGGGTAGGATAAGCAAAGTTATCTTACAGAAGGTATACAAATTGTTAAGGATCTTTACAAATATAAACCAGTGTCAGTCTACTAATGATTGTATTGAATAGTTTAAAAATTATGACAAAAATAAGGATTGCTCATTTATTAAATATGATATTAAGTATTACCCATCTATCTCTGAAAAAAACTTTTAACGGGGCTATTAGTTTTGCTAAGGAATTTAGTGAAATTTCAGATCAAGAAATAGACATTATTAGGCATTGCCAGAAAATGTTATTATGCCATAACAATATTTTATGGATAAAAAAAGATGACATAAATAATTTCGATAACCCCATGGGAGTGTATGACGGTGCAGAGGTATAAGAATTAATAGGATGCTTATTGCTTCATAGGCTTAATGAGTACATAGATTTTAACAACTGTGGTTCATACCATGATGATGGATTAATCATAGTTGACAACAGTAATCTCCAGAAGTGTGACATGATATGCAAAAAACTGTATTGATTTTGTAAAAAGTATGGATGTAATTTGGATGTAGAAATTAATTTAAAAGTGGTTAATTATTTAGATATTACACTAAATTTACTGAATGGAACCATATTCCCATACATGAAAGAAAATCAAGACCCCCCAATATGTAAACACTAAATCTAACCACCCCGCACTGATTGTGGGGGGGGGGGGTATTGCCAAAAGCATTTCTCATA
>JBBBDQ010001905.1:1087500-1095000 GCA_037127315.1 Ascarosepion bandense | reverse complement strand
ACACCAGAGTTTACTCTTGCCTCGATCAAAAATCTGGTGTTGGTGACAAGGCAAACCTCACTGCCGAGCTTGAAAAGGACCTCCAATCCGTGGTGGATTGGGGTAAGAAATGGCTCGTAAAATTCAATTCTTCCAAAATGAAGCTGCTGTCAATTAACCACCACAGACAACCGCACATCCCCCCCCATTAGCATGGAACAAGCTTGCCTCCCAGAGAGTAAAACACTACGCCTGCTTGGCCTGACACTCTCAGTGGACCGCAAGTGGAATGACTACGTCGAATCTATTACTAAATCCGCTGCTATGAAAGTCGGCTCTCTGTGCAGGGCCCGGAAATTCTTTCCGCCTGAATCTATCCTGCACATATATAAATCTACCATCCGCCCGTGTATTGAATACTGCTGCCACACCTGTTCGGGTGCCTTTGCTATTCTCATCGGACTTCTTGATGAAATACAGTGGAGAATCTATAATGTGATCGATACCGACTTAGCTGACTGCCTGCAATCACTCTCACACTGGCGTGACATGGCTTCCCTGTGCCTCTTTTATAAGTACTTTCATGGCTTCTGCTCAGATGAACTTAAATTACTGGTGCCCCCTAGGTGTGAATTTGCACAAGATACTAGATTGGCAACTAGGTCCCACCCCTTTTCAGTGAAACCGATGAAATGTAACCGCAATTTCTACTCCAACAGCTTCTTTTCTCGCACTTCCTGCCTGTGGAATTCCCTCCCGCATGATTGTTTCCCCGATGGCTACAACCTCCAGGAGTTTAAATGTAAGGTCAATAGACACCTCCTAACACACTAACTCAAACCCATTCCCTCCAACGCCCTCCCTATGTACCTCCTAACTCGTCTATCATCATCCTTCTGACATTTCCTACACCCAATCGCTCTAGGTAGCCCCATGCTCTATAGTGGCAGTGGACTGCCTTGCTTGGGGTGATATGATTAAAAAAAAAAAAAATCCAGTACTCTTTTCTTTGTTTCTGTTGCTTCGAGTCTCTTCTTCATCTTTGAGGAGATTGTCCAGCATTCGCTGCCATATAGGAGGGTAGATATCACGTCACAGTCCAGTACACTTTATTTCCAACAAAATCTTCCTGTCTCTCAATACTCTACTTAGCTTTTGAAATGCATCCTTGGCCATGTCAATGCACCTTTGGATCTCTGTCACACTTTCCATCCTCTGTCAGAACACTTCTCAGGTACTTAAATTTCTGCACCTGTTTGATTTTAATGTCCCCAACTTTTGGTTTTTTTTTTTTGGTTTTTTTGTTGACCATGCATTCATTATTTTTTTTTTTGTTTTTAAATTTACGTTGAGCCCTTTCTTCTCACTTTTCCTTCCTACCTTCTGTAGGTGGTTCTGTATTTTTTTCTGTACCTGCTATCAGCACTGTATTTTAAATAGCAACTCTATTTCGACCCATGAACCGACATCACCTACTGGCCATCATATGATCCTCATGACTTTATCTTAGCCAAAGGGAGATAGTCAACATTCACATCCTTACAGTGGTATTGTATAAGTGACATCATGTGTAAAACAGTTATATGGATGATACGTTGTGGCAAAAAAAAATCTTTCCCCCATACTGAAAACATCCACTTCTTGATAATAACCGAGGCAGTCAAAAGTACTTGAACAGAAAAAGAACAAAAAATGACATGGACATTGGACACTTAATCTTCAATTTAAATTTCAATGGACAAAATTTCATAGTTTAAGTTGAAAGTTTAGTGTCCTTAAATTTTTAGAGTTCTTCCTGATGTGTGATTATTTAGATGAGTGATTCTTGCAAACTCATTATTATGAATTCATTTATCTTCTTACAAAAAACAAAATTTAGATTTGAAAATATCAAGGACAATTTTGTGGGGAAAATACAACAAAGATAAAAAAGTTTTCATGCCGCACATTTTGTCATTCAGAAACTAATTGTACTAAACTTACTCTACCCCATCTACTTTATCACAACCGCAACTGAAAAGAATTTATTTCAGATTAGCATAAAATTTGTTACAAATACATCTAAGACAATAAAAGTATTAATACAAAACAAGATAACAAGCTAAAACTAATAGAAGGAATTGACTCTATCACTGTCATAATTGCCACAAGGAATACACAGGAGAAACCTCAAGGAACTTAAAAGATCATATGAACACAAAGGAAATCTTTTACAAAATTATAGAGTAAATGCAATCATTGCTCATTGTAATGAGTCTGACCATAATTTGGATATAACATTGAACCATTTATACCAATTTTAATTTTGATGAACAAAATATTATTTGAAATTTTGAAAAATGCAATAAAAAAATTAAACAAACCATGTCAGCTGAATTTAATGAAACTTGTTTGGATGAATTCTAGCTGCATAATATACCATATATATATATATATATATATATATACAAGATGCCAAAAGTTTGGTACCACCTTCTTAAATGTAAAACAATTGCCTAAAATTTGAAGGCTGTATGCTTTTTCCAAAATTAACTTACCAGCTCACTCGGCAAAAGAGGATTTGTATTCCTAAAGGGTTTTATCATATATTTTTTGCTTTTGTTTTTAACTAGTGCTCAATTAATACAAGGCCCAACAGCCACTCAATGTAGAGGTTTACTGTGTTAGATTTTTCCATAATATATTCTGACTTTTCATTTTGTTGTTTTTAATGCAAATAACTGGTACCTGGCATCTTTATATTAAAAAAAATATCAGAAACAATTTTACTACTTAAAAAAAATGCCAGATGACTTCACTACATTGTCAAAAATGTTTCTCCAGTTTTCTTTCATTTTAATAGTGACAGCAGCCTAAATGTTTGTGCAAAGTGATTTTTAAAATTATAAAAGCTTAGCAAAAGCTTTCATAAGAAAGAACAAGTGTTAGACATATAGAGTTGAAACAGACTTTAGAAGGAACTGGAAACTCGATCCAAAACAAGGAATTAATTATATTGAAAACTAACACATAGCTGCGTAAAATTTCATTAACATTTTAGCTGTTTTTGCCTTAATTACTTTGTTGGCTGCTTTCAAATTTTAGGTAATCTCCCTTGACCTCTCTCCAAAAATAGAATGCCATGCATTTAGGGGCAAAATAGATTCAGCCTCCTCGTTTAGTTAGAATTGATTAAGCTAAAGAAGGTATGAAAATTACTAATTATTAAAACTAGAAGGTAACCCCCCTCCCAAATTTTGACCCACAAATATAATGGTACGGTTTCTACTACCAGTATGAACAGGTTGGGAAATGTTTTGGCCCTGACCACATGGGTCAGGCTGAGAGCTTTCTAACACTCTTGTACATATTTGTGTGCGATCAAACTCATCTTATCTTTTTTTCCTTTCATGAAAGTCTAATGATAAATAAAATAAAGCATGTCTCATAGTAATGAGTCATTTTTGTTGTTATCTCAAACTTAATTACTTTTTTTCAATAAAGTGTTTCTTGCTAGCTTGTCATATTTCTGTTTGTGACATTAGAATAGTCACATGGTATAAGGTCATCTCGGCCGCTATACGAGTGAGGCAAAAGAGAATACACATGGATTGAGCTTGAAAATGATTCAGCTGACTTTCTTCCATGAAATTCATCAAGTATTTGAACCCGTTTTCGTCCTCCTGTGGCCTTGGCCGAGATAGAACTCACTACAGTAGCATTTTTTGTAATCATTTAGTCTTGTTACAGTTTTTTTTTATTATTATTATTTATTGAATACAGTAAAATATAAATTGCATATATTGTTTGTGGCGATTCATAATTAGAACTCAGGTTTGAATATATTTTCTATTCACTGTGTCTAATACAACTTTATTTGTATTCATTTTTGAAACAATACAATTTTGAAGTCACTTCATAAGCAAAAACTTGTGGAAATTAGGTAATGTTTTTTTTTCAGTTGATCTTTTACAGCTAAATACTTAAAACTTGGTAAAAGCTATGAATCTAATTTTTAGTACAGTACTTATATCAAACCCCAACTTTACACTGAGTACAATGTTGATTTTCTAAAAAACAAGAAAAATCAACCAGCCCCAGAGTTGGATAAAATTCTGGATTGTTTTTGTTAAATGATCTGTGGATGTCAAAGTGAGCACTTTGGTTTAAGTTGAAGACCTATAGTTTCATCTGGGTACAATATGTTTATTAAACTTTCAATTAAAAATTGCAACTTTTAGATTTCAAATAATGAAGTTTTTTTTAACATTTTGAACCTTAAGATTCGGCTTCATGAGATTTTATTTAAATTTCACTTTTTCAGAATCGTTGGTCAAACAGAACAAAGGAACAGTGAATAGAAACAGAGGGTGAGTTTAAAAATGCTTACATGAACTAATATATATATATATATATATATATATATAGGAAAAGAATATTAATAAAAAGTTTTGAATTTAAAAATGTACTTTTTTTGAACAGTATTTGTTTATTTTTATTATATTTTATATTTCAGACCGCCCTCTGATAGTTGTTTCTGATGAAGGACCGAGGACGGTCTGAAATATAAAATATAATAAAAATAAACAAATACTGTTCAAAAAAAGTACATTTTTAAATTCAAAACTTTTTATTAATATTCTTTCCTATACATATTAAGACAGTATACGTGGATGATCATCACTATATATATATATATATATATATATATATATATATCCGCACAGAAAACTCTTGTTGATAAATTGTGGGTTAATTAGAAGAAATTGATAAAATAAACAGAATTAAGCCTGGCGTAAAATTTATAAAATAAACATCTAAAGAAATGCTAAAATATACATCAATGAAATATAAAGAAAAGAAAATATACAGCAATATGAACACAAAAGAACCATTGACAAAACAATACAGTCAGTAAATTAGTCATTCATTGTAAAGATGTCTGACCCCAATTTTGACTTAAGGTGAAAAGGTACTGAAAATGCACTAATTTTGGAACCATCTACAACAAATTTCTATCTGGGAGCAAACAGCACATTTCTTTTTTTCTCATTAGATAATTATTAACATATGGCCTGTTTCCGACATTTGTCATGGAATTAGGGCAACAAAAATTAGGAAATTGTGGAAAGTTATGATCCCCCAAGTCCTTGAAGGTGCATGATATATATCTTTCATAAAATAGATCTTAAAAAAAAGATTAAAACATTTATTTTCCAGCATCCTAACATTTTTTATTTTTGTCCTCTTGTTTTGACTGTTTTGTTGCACTTTATTTTTGTAATGTTTTTGGAAAAAGAGCATTCATTCCAAAACTTCACATACCTTGCAAAACTGAAATTCATGTAAATCTTAAATCTTTCAACACTCGGTTTCCACTATGATATAATGTAAGGTTAATGGTAGGAGAGAAATGTTTGATATATAGGGCCTCTCAAACAGCGAGATGTTTTTGATATTGTGACTCAAATAGAAATCTTGTTTTCGACCAGAATTTTCCTAAAAAAAAATTGTAAATTATGGAATGGATGTCCCTTTATCAAAGACAACACAAAAATAAGTTATATGTAACAGTTAAAATATGAGCAAATGTTAGGATGTTGGAAAAACTTAAAAGATTAATTATTTTGTCATTTGTACCTCATGAAAGAAGGTTGAAAGAAATGTTGCTATGTGTGTGTGTATGTATGTATATATATATATATATATATATGTTATAGTGGAACATCCTGCTATCCCCGAGAATAGAATGGTCTACTTTATAAAAGACGGTAATGAGCGGTACAACAAGGGAAAAGTTATAGGTGAAGGCATTTACTATTCGATAGTCAATTCTGCTCCAATCTGTGGCTTTGCCTATATATGTATTATTGTTAATTGTACCTTACTACAATAAATCTGTATTTTTTATTCCTGATGTGGAGTTCCATTTTCAACTGATCATTTTATACTGTATTCCTTTTCGAGATATATCAATAAACAACTAACAATTGGAAATGATTTGTTTGAAAATGTATCATTTGGCAGGATTCGAACCTGCAACCCCTATCCACACAGGGGAAGCCACTAATTGATCTGGCGTTTCTTAGACCTCTTGACCACAAATGACTATCAGTCTAAACAAATGACACACACTTTCGTAACAAAAATTTATTGTAAATCAGGCCGGTAGAAATAAATATATAATATTGTTTGATTATAAAACAGAATATCTACTTAAATACAAGTATCGATCAAAAATAATGTTCAAACAAATCGGTTCAAATTGTCAGTTGTTTATAACCAGTTTTGTTAATCTTCATTAATTTCCATAACATGTTGACATTACAATACATTTTAGACCAGATATGATTATTACAATGAATCAAAAATTGTGCTATATAGGCTTGATTTAACTTTGTTTAGACTGATGGTCATTCATGGTCGAGAGGTTTAAGACATGCCAGTTCAATTGGTGGGGTTCCCTATGTAGATAGGGGTTACAGGTTTGAATCCTGCTAAATGACACACATTTTCATAACAAAAATTTATCGTAAATAATCAGGGTGGTAGAAATAAATATATAATACTGTTTGATTATAAACAGAATATCTATTTAAATATGAGTATTGATAAAAAAATGTTCAAACAAATCATTTTATATATATATATATATATATATATATATATATCTCCAAGTGAATAAAGGAATGAAGAAAATATTAACAATGTTCAAAACGTTAATTTTAAGGTTTTGTCTTAGAGATTTTGTTTCAAAAACAAGCAAATTTACAGATTCCCAAAGATACACAAACCAAACACAATTAAAGCAGTTATCCAGGAACAAAAATCGGAATATATTCATACCCTAAACCCTAGTGATTTTAAATTCAAAACTATTGTAGCAGGGCCAGCCTGCCCAACAAGCAGACTAAGCAACTTAATAGATGAAAGATTACAGCCATACGCCACAAAAATAAAAAGCTACATCAGAGACAGCATACATTTCCTAAGCTTCATACCACAAAAAGTAGACCCAGATACACTCATAGTAACATTTGTTGTGAACTGCCTGTACAGCAACATACCCCATGAACTTGCTAAACAGGCCATTACAATTGGATTGAGAAACACCAAGAAATACTTCCCATATACTTCCCATATGCTTCACAAAAGAATTTATTATACAAAGTATAGAACTAATTTTAAACAACAAATCATTCCAATTCAACAACCAAAATTATATTCAAACAGGTACCACAAGGGGGGACAAAAATGGCGCCAACGTATGCAACACTCCCACTAGCATATCTAGAAGAAAACCTATACAACCAAATATGACACAAACATGGGGAAGACGTAAAAACAGAATTCACTAAATCATGAAAGAGTTATCTAGATGATTGTTTTATCTTTTTCAGATCAACATGGGGGGGAGACATAAATAAACTATACAATCTACTACAAAACATGCACTTCAAAATTAAGTTCATGCTAAAATATAGCTATAATGAATTGCCATTCCTAGACATGCTCATAAAAAACAAAAGCAATTAGATCATC
>JBBBDQ010001905.1:1057500-1085000 GCA_037127315.1 Ascarosepion bandense | reverse complement strand
TTGCAGAGGAACATGATCGCCTATGTTCTGAAAGGATCCTGCACATAGAAGAAGCCCAAAAACAACTTTCTTGAAAATGGCTAAAGAAGTGGATGAAAGCACTTGGGATGATGAAGAATAATGACAGTTTTATTTTTGTGTGTATGTGTATATATATATATATATAAGTCTTCATAATGAATATGATGAAGAGTGCTGAAATGTTATCTAAGCCACTTCTCAAAATTAACCAAATGGTTCAAAGTTAATTAATCCTATTAAATTATTTACTTTTATTTTATTTCTATATATATATATATATATATACACACACACACACACGCATACCCTGACTTCTATAATTCCTATTATGACAGGACAAGCAGTAAAACATTGTTACATCCACTGTCAACCTTGACAGGATTTGGAATACACTGATTCTAAGTAATCATATTTCTGTAATAATTCTGCTTATGAATGATATAAATATAGAATTTTTATCTTAATTCTAGTAGGAAAAAATGTATGATTATTTTTTAACCGCATCTATGAATTTTCATGTTGCCTTTTAAACTTGAGATTTATTCCAAATGTTATATTTAAAGGAAGTTTTTTTTCCAAGTTTTTATTTTAGCCACTTCTTATTGTACTCAAAGGGAACCTGTTAGTTCCAATCTATGCTGGAATGATTGTAAAACACTTTCTCCTTTCCTAATGCGTGCTGGTATTTTTTTTTTTTTTTGGCTTGGTCTTAGACGCATTGAAATTTACAAGCCACTTCTTACCCCAATCCACCACAGAATATAGACCACTATCAAGATCAGCAGTGAGGTTATGTTTGTCTGCCATGCCAGATTTCTTACTGATGCGGAAGTAAATTGTGGTATCGTCTGTGTCGGAGCCCACTTGATCTTGTCTGAGAGATCATTTATGAAAATAAGAGCATTGGGGCTAGGATAGAGCCCTAAAGGACACCAGCATTTGTACAGTAGAATATGGAGGCATGCTCATTCAACATGACCTCCATTATGCAGTATTTAGAAAAGATTGGATCAGATCAAGCAAGTGTCCGGTAATACCATAACCCTATAGGGCCTGCAGGATTTGAGGTAAGCTGGATGTTGTTTTGAAATGTTAGAGAGTGCAAAACATCTAAGTGCAGACTTGGTTTTGTTTTGACCAACAGAGACAGTTGAGTCAAGCAGTTCAGATCAGAGGTAGAAGAGAAGGTAACAGTCAGCTGTCCCTTGTGTGCATGCATGCCCACCTCTGACTAAACCCCTACTACATGCCACTGTCACTGAAGAAAAAGAATAAGTGCAATTGTACATTTTTATATATGGCATCCATCATTTTATCAACAAAAAATCATTTTGATTTCCAGTTTAATCTTCATCAAATAGGTTTCCAGGTTATACAACATAATTCTAAAATTGGTGCACTGTGGCTTGCTGTTTGATTGACCCTGGTTACCACATAAAAAAAAATAGATGATTGTGATAGACAAGTGGAGGTAGGTGACATTTTTGTTTACATTGTGTGAACTCTGCTCTAGTGGTTTTTATAGAAGATTAAAAGAAAAGTTGCTAGTTCTTGGAACTGTAGTTGGAAGCTTGGAACTGTAGTTGGAAGTTAGTTGGAAGCTTGGAACTGTAAGCATTGCAACTAATCCTCTAATTGAAATGCATGCAACCATCATCAGTTATGATCAGACCTTTAGTCTTTTTCTTCAATTATTTTCTCTCTCATTTGGGGGTTGTTTTTCAAGCAGACTTTAAATGGCATGCACTGCAAATAATGGCAGATTTTGTGTTTAATCATAGTATGATTGAAAAATTATGTGTGTAACATAATTTTGAGCAGTGGTATACATGGTGTATGCAAAGGTTATTTACCTGATGTTAATTTGTAAATTGAGGATGCCGTTACCACATATAATTGTATGGTCATGCATTAGAATGTCTATGAGTATGATAAAATTTGAGGAGAGTGGAAGAAGAAAATAGTAAAAAAAATTTTGAACTGTATAAAATTTTCTGATGTGTGTATCTTCAAAAAGAAAAAAACAAACTTTTTGAACATTATAGAACTTTCTCTGACATTTTGTGAGAAAAAGAAAGTAACAGAACAAATATTAATAGTAACAAAGAAAATAATAATAGCAAGAACGAAAAAGTAGGTGGTCTTTCACTTTTGTCTTCCAGTGCGTTGTGTGTTATTTTTTTTTTTTTAAGGATTTTATTCACGGTATGACAGAATCTGTTCGATGCCACAAAGTTGATTAACAAACTCATTAGAAAAAATAAGTGGCAAATGATACCTGAAGCAAATAAGTTTTTTTGTTGGTCAGTATGTGGGATGTGATTGGTGCTTGAATGAATGAATAAATAAATAGAAAAAATAGAAAGAGTAAAGGAACAAAAGGGAATGATAAAAAAGAGTTAATGTCCAACTGAAAAGACAAAGAATTGTCGCTGTGGCAGAAGGATGCTTGAATCAATTGTGAAATGAATTGGAGACCTGCAGAAAATTTTGGAAGTTGACATAAGTATGTAAAAGACAAATTCTCTTGTGGTTATAAGTGATCTAATCACACATCTTGGAATGGTGATTTTCTCAGTGTGGCTTAGGTCTGGTGTTAGGCTGAAGTTATAGAGAACCTGGTGAGGGTCAAGTTCACTGCTTGTTTGTAATTGTTCTAGTGATAATCGTTACTCCACGTAGGGGGTGCCCACCACATCTCAATATGTGTAGATGGGTAACCTACTCAGTGGAAGTTAAAAAGAAAATTTTATGCAAATTGCATTCTGACCCATTTCATTATTATGCCTAAGTTAGGAGGCTAACATAGAGTTTAGATCAAGAAAAGTGTCTCGTGCAGAGAATTAAAAAGGTAGACATATGCACACAACATGAAGAGAAAAGGACGTTCCATTGATATTGATATTTTTATTACTTTTGAATATGTTATCATTGACTGATTTTTTTATGTAATGTAAATGTGTTGAACAATGATGTGGTGGAAAGGTTTTGTTTATGGAGGAAATGCACTTAAATTTTTTAAAGATGGACATTTTGAAAAATGATATGGAAGGAATGTTATATATTTTTAGCTGCAGTGTATAATTTTGCCAAGAAGTATATTTTGCACTGAGTTACTCAGGGCTGGCAGAATTTGAGGGAGAGTTGATGTTGTTTTGAAATGTCAGAGTGTGCAAAAAATTCAGGTGCAGGCTGGGTTTCCTTTTGAGGAACAAAACAAGGACTCAAAATATATGCAGTGGAAGTACCACATGTTGAATGAGGGTCAACTATTTAATAAATCAGAGAGACAGCAGTCAGTTGAGTTGAGATCAGAGAGAGAGACAGAGAAGGGAAAACAAAGCAGCAGTCTGCTGTCCCTCATATGCACATGTGCCTTCCTCAACCAAACCTGTACTCCATACCACCATCACTGAACAAAAAAGTGTAATTATACATTTTTGTGTCTATGTTGGCATTCTATCAGTGAGAAGATCGGCATTTAGATTCAAGTTTTATTTTTCTTTGAAGTGGATATGCAACACTAGCTAATCATAGGTGCAATCATTGCTGTATTAAATCGGTTCTTATAATGAAT
Source organism: Ascarosepion bandense (assembly GCA_037127315.1). Classification (NCBI taxonomy): domain Eukaryota; kingdom Metazoa; phylum Mollusca; class Cephalopoda; order Sepiida; family Sepiidae; genus Ascarosepion; species Ascarosepion bandense. The sequence continues at coordinate 1,081,402 of JBBBDQ010001905.1, read as the reverse complement.
GTGCAGATTCATTTAATTCCTGGCCAATAATAAAACACAGTGGAGGTCTTGGAAATGATGGAAACAATAAGGAAATTAATACTGAGCATCAGGAAGAGACAGCTGAAGTTCCTGGGATACGCAATGAGGAAGGAGGGCTTGGAGAATCTGATACTAACAGGCCAGATAGAGGGAAAAAGAGACAGGGGAAAGCAACAGATAACATATTTGAAGGACCTAATCAGGTGGATGACGGAACGAGGATTGCGTGGTGTAACAGGAGAAGGCATGCTCAGAGCCACCAGGGGTAGGGAAACGTGGCAGGCCATGATCGCCTACGTCCTGAAGGGACAGGGCACATAGAAGAGGAGTTGCGTCAACAGCTTTAAAAATGTTTGATTTTTCTGTTATTTGCCATACTAAACTTCATCACCATCCTGCAGCCACGGCCAAGATAGAACCCACTACACCCCTCCAGTTTTTCCTGTGCATTTGGAACCTTGGTGCAGTTTATAGCGAAATTCATAGTCTTGTCAAATAGCTGAATACTTGATGCTTTGCCAGGGCTACCAAGGGTGTTTTTATTGTGACATCAACACTAGATGGGTTGCCTCCAGGCCCCATCCTGTTATTTAACCCATAACTGGAGGGAAGTGATGGGTTAATACCTTTCCCAAGGGTACCAGTGCTTCATGTGAATGCAGGGTACTCAACTGGAATTTGAACTTGGCTCACCGATTTCTCTTTCCAAGCCGATATCCACTGCACTACAACGCACATCTGTCACTGTATGCTTACAATGCCTGGTATTCCCAAGCGGTCACCCACTTAAGTACTGACCAGGCTCACATTGCTTAACTTCGGTGATTGAACGAGAACCAGTGTATTCAATGTGATATGCCATAAGCTCAAACTTAACTGATGTTGCTGCAAGTAAACAAAACAAACCTTATTCCTTTCTGAGACCCAGATTTACGACCTGGAGAAATTCTATTCATCACATTAACAAAAAACCAGAGAACACTGCATCCAAAATATTGTGATGAAAACAATAAAGAAAATAATTGTCTGAATGAAATAAAATCTAATAATATTCTGCACCAACTCGGCAGCAAGAATTAAGTATTCGATTCTGAGATTGTAATTCAGTGCTCAAGAGATAACATATGTTGAGTGCAACAGTCAGTTTGTTTGGAGCAAGTGTCAACTGAAGTGAATGTTTTGCATCAGTAGAAGCAGCATTTTTTTTTTTTTGTTTCCTCAAAGAAAAGCAAAAATAATTGATGAAATGGATTTCTTAAAATAGACTAATCAGTCCTTGATTGAGCAGCAAATCAATTTGATTTTCCCATGAGTTGAAATTCCATCCATCTTGTCAAAACAAAGAGGCTAAATTCATTACTGATTTTTCTGCCTAAAGAAACTTGATGCATGGATTCAGCTCGAATGATTGGCTCTTAACTTCACTCAGGATTTGTTTTCAACAACAATAAAAAAAAAAAAAAAATTGATTTTATGTTTTAAGTTTTTTTTATTTTTATTTATTACTCTTCCTCCCCTTATTGAAGACCACTTGATACACTTCCCTTCACTGTTGTTTCACAATAAGGAATCTGGTTTTAGGGCGTCAGGCTGAAGTAGATGACTTTGTGGTTTAGTTTGCAGTAGAAATGATGATAGTTTATTAGTCTGAACACTGAATGCAAATAAAAAAAATGGCAAAAAGTTAGTTTTCCATCACAAATTAAAAAAAAAAATCAATATTTCATATACTGATTTTTAAGGCAGTAAGCCTTCTCTAATTAATAGATAGGACATAAAAAATTAATCTTAAAGCTTTATTTATATTTTTTCTTTTTTTAAATAATCGTGTCACCCCAAACAAGGCATTTTACTGATACTGTTGAGCAGGGGTTATATTGGAAGAAAGCTATGAGAAAGAGTGACAGGTAACAGGGGGTGTCAGGATGAGGGTAAGAGAAGGATGAGAATACTGATGAGTGAAGTGGATGAAGAAAGGAGCATGAGAGAGAGGATGCAAGTTAGTGAGACAGGAGATGACTATTGACTTTACATTTGAATTCTTGAAGATTGTAGCTGTTGGGAAAGCAAGTAGGCGGATGGGAATTCCACAAGTGAAAAGTGCAAGAAAAGAAGCTGATAGAGTAGAATTTGCATTTACAAGTTATTGGTTTCACAGTGAAAGGGTTGGACCTAGTTGCTAATCTTGTGGCTCAAGTAAATTCATATATAGAGGGTACCAGTAGGCTAAGTTCTGTAGAGATACAGAAAGCAATTATCTTCCGTTTGATAAAGATAAGTCACATGGGCTATTATATAATATTTTTATTTTTGACTTTTGTTTTACTAAATTTTTCTTAGTGTTATTTCTTTACAAGTCTATATGAGAAAAAAGAGGTAAGGTAGAAAGTGAGGAGGAAAATCTAAGTGTCATGTAGCTTGGTAAGAAAGACACGTGACTGAGCAAGGGATTTTCTTTTAAGCCACTATTGTGAACTGTTGTCAAATGTATCTCCTAACTGGCATGTCTGTTTTAGAAACTTTACTTATATACATTTCAACGGGATCCCAAAGCATAATTTTTATTGTCTGTGGGAATGCCGCCCATTGGTTGAAAATTTTCAAATATTGATTTGTAAAAGATTAATTTATTAACCAGAAGGTTGTACAAATACTCAAATTCAGAAACCATTTTTTTTTTCATTTGGTGTTTGACTGTCTTGCTGTTTATTTCTATCCTTGCTCCACAACAATAGACGTGACATTTAGTGAATACATGCATTTGTGTTGGTTTTTTTTTTCATTTTCTTAAACACTGAAATTAATATCAACTTGTCTTGATTGTGAAGTTTTACTGAATAAAAATATGACTCCCAACAGGAATTTCTTCTTTTTAATCATTCCACCCACCAATCAAGGCAATAAAGCTATAAAGATGCAAGGAGTTACTAAGTTTAAGAAAATAATAAAAAAAGAAAATATTAAGGAGGTAGAAAAATAAAAGTACAAGAATTAAGAAGACAGAAGATAACAACTGACATTGCATTTAGATTTTTGAAGATGAAAGTTGACTGAAATTAAGACAGAAGAGTTCCACAAGTGAGAAGTTACAGAAAGAACTGTCAGCATAGAATTTATGGGTACATCTGGCCATTTCAACTGTAAAATCATGAGACCTTCCTGCCAATTTAGTACTTCTCTTAAATTCATGAAGTCGAGGGACCATAAGAGAAAGTACATCAGAATAGTTACTATGAATATATTTATAGAAAAGGTGTAACCAATTTCAGATTCTAGTAAATAGCAAGACAGACTGGGTTCTAAAGCCTTGGTTGGCAAATGATCTAAGAGGACAACTCTGAACTAAAAAGTCGAGGGGGGGGTCATTTGGGGGTCCATGTGGCACACTATGAACAAGTTCTCTGGATTTTCTTTTTATAATCGTTTCACCCCGAGCAAAGCATTCCACTGCCACTATTGCGCAGGGGGTTACATAGGGGGGAAAGTGATGAGAAAGGATGGTTAGATATAGGAAATGTCAGAAGGAGGGTGATAGACGGGTAAGGATACCGAGAATGAGGGTTGGGTAGATGGTGAGAGTGTTGGAAGAATAGGTGCAAGTTAGTGTAGCTCTTCCAAAAATTGTGATTGATTCTGCACATGGCTTTGCCACTATAATCAAATCATGTGCAAGTAGTCGAGTTGTTCAGTTTTAAACTGTGCTAGTGAACCTTCATGCATAAAAAAAATGACGAGTATCTAGTATACATTTTTAATCAGTCATTCTGTCTCTTTCAAGACATGACTAACCGGGAAGAAAATTTTCTCAAAATAGGTTGCCATTACTTTCTGCAGTAGTCTGGTTGCTAACCAAGGCTGTAGAATCTAGTCTGTTCTGCTATTTAACTTTGTTGCAGGGAGAAGAGATGGATTCATACCTTTCCCAATAGTATTTACGCGTAAGTGAATGCAACAGATTCAACTGAAATTTGAACTCGGCTCTCCAATTTCTTGTTCGAAGCTGACGCTCACTGCACCACAACTAACATCCATCAAATACATAAAAAAAAAAATTAAAAAATGTTTACAAATACTGCAAGGCTCCACTATCAGAAATAAATCCCTCAAATCAATAAGATTTCATTCAGGTTAATGACAAACATGCTAAATATATTTCACAATTAAAAAGAAACCCCAAAAACACAAATTGATGCATGATGTGATATTTAAAGAAAGAAAATAAACATGGTTATGTGATGTTTTTTTTTTTGTTTTTTTTGTTTTTTTTGTTTTTGTTTTTTTGTAAAAGCAATTAAATGACTAATGATGTTTTAAGCAATTCTTTTCAATTTAATTCATTTGTGATGCTCTGATGGGTGATTAGAGTACAGACTGTGGTTTTACACATTTTATACAAAAATACAATCGTTAATGGTTAAAGGCTATTAAACATTGTTTCAGATCATAATGCTGAAAATAATCTTCTGAATGTATGTTATTCTTTGTCTTTTAACCTGTGGAAGTTAATATTGTTGCGGATATTTTGGTGACAGTGTGTGTTTAATAAGTAAACAAAGAAGATAAAAGAAATACAAAATCAAATGTGTTTCAGCTACAAATATTTATTCATTATATGTTGATTATATTGAAATAAAGTTAAAAGCTCACTTGAGTATGTCCATTTTTATTTTTGGTTCTGAAATTACTCATGGTTGTTTAGGATGCAAATAGGTAAAGATGGTCAAGCTCAAGTTAGCTTCACATTGAGTTGGAAAGACCAAACCTCTACTTCATGAGTTGTTCTTCTTTTGTGTGCCCTGTCCCTTCAGGACGTAAGCAATCAAGGTTCTCCACGTCTCCCTATCCCTTGTGGCTCTTAGTATGTTTGCTCCTGTTACACCTAGCAACCCCCGTTCCGTCATCCACCTGATCAGGCCCTGCAAATATGTTATCCACTGCCTTCCTCTGTCTCTCTTTCCTTCTATCTGGCCAGTCAGTATCAGGTTCTCCAAGCTCTCCTCCTTCATTGTGTGTCCCAGGAACTTTAGTTGTCTCTTCCTGATGCTCAGTATTAATTTCCTTTTTGTTGCCATTCTTTCCAACACCTCATCGTTGCTTGCATGCTCAGTCCACGATATCTGCAGCATCCTTCTGTAGAACCACATTTTCGCTGCTTCCAGTTTTGTCCTCATTTTCGATGATATTGTCCAGCATTCACTGCCTTATTGAAGAACTGACATCACATAGCAATCGAGCACTCTTTGTTTCTAGTGAAATTTTCCTATTCTGTTAGTACTTTACTCAGCTTCTGAAACGTGTCCTTTGCCATGCCAATTCACTTTTGGATCTCTGTGTCACAGCTTCCATATCCTGTTAGAACACTTCCTAGATATTTAAATTTTTGTACTTGCTTGATTCTGGTATCCCCCATCTGTATTTGGCATTTTGGGTTGCACCTTTTGCTGATGATCATGCATTCAGTTTTCTTAAAGTTTATTTGTAGTCCTTTTTTATCACTCTCCACCGATACCTTCTGTAGGAGGTCTTGTAGTTTCCTTTCCATGTCTGCAATCAGCACTGTATCATCGGTATACCTTTTGTTGTTCAAGTTGTGGCCTCCAATAACAAATCCTGGCATGTCATCTAGGGTCTTCAAAATATTCTGGCTGTTCAAGTTGAACAGATCCGGTGAAAAGACACATCCTTGTCTTATGCCTCTTTCTGTCTGTGAATCTGCTGAAATCATTACCTGTTCATATGCAGGCAGGTTGTAGGGCTGCAAAAACATCACTGATGTCATTGGTAAGTGGAAAAAGTTCAGTGGTGGGTAGGGGGGAGATGAAACTAACATTCCCCAGTGGAAATGTAATTACCACATGGTTCACATCTTGAAGCCAAGAGGAGAGAAATAAAGATTTTGCCCTTTCCGGAAATGAGGTCATAAAATCAAATTTGTGGCCAGAAACCCTTTCCAGTTTCTTCATAACTTGCATTCAGTCAGTTAAGTGCCATACTGATAGACTTTGGGCGATCATGTCTTGAAAGAGACGTAACTGACTGGGCAGAAGTTTATTCTGCAGTAGGTTGCCATTGCTTTCTGTGGTAGACTGGTTGCCAGCCAAGGCTGTAGAACCCAATCTGTCCTATTATTTAACCCATAACTGGAGGGAAGAAATGGATTAATACCTTTCCCAAAGGTATTTGTGCATAAGTGAATGTGAGGAATTCAAATGGAATTAAAACTTGGCACCACGATTTGTCATTCCGAGTTGATATCCACTGCACCACAACGTACATCCATTAACTTGCATTCGAATACAAAAAAAAAAACATAATTTTCCATTATAACTTGCATTATGGGAAAATTAACTTTTTCTTGTATTCGTTATTACTATTTGAATTATTAATTTTATTTCATTATCTCTGTCTGATTATGTAAAATTTGTCTGCCCAGAAAATCCAAGCTTACATACCCCTATACCCTTTCATGAGCAAAATAAAAAAAAAAGCATATACATTTATACATTCACCAATAAAAAAGCTATAAAAGACAGTTCACTAAATTTTACCATGTGTTGACATCTGTGAAAACAAAATAAATACCCCTTATTTATTGTCCAATCTGGAGCAAGGAAAAGAAATCTAAAAGTCAAGCTGATCCTATTCTTTGCAAACAAATAAATACACATGATTTTTTTCCTTTTCTCTTCAGCTAGTCACAGGTTGTCCACTGGATGCTAAGTTCAGGTGCATTGCATTTTCTTACTCTCTCACCTTCTCTTTCATGCTGCATTCATTGATTCTCCTTCTTCCTCATGTACTCACAACAAAGAAAGAAAGAACATTACAGAGTGCTACTAATCACCTGACAGCCAAACCCAGAAAACCGACATTTTCACACACTCTCACTTAGATTACACTAATTGATTCTCTTCTTTACTCATTCACTTGTCAGCAACACACAAAAAAGAAAAGGAACAAAGACATCACATCCACTTTCATTTCACACTCAGGACAAACTTTTATCAGCAATATCAAATTTGTCTCTTAACAAATCCATTTCATCTTACCTTGAGTGAATGTGAACAATTAAACACACCTTCAAAAGAAAATTGTTATGCAGGACTTTCCAATATATGTGTGACTTTAAAACAACAAAATTCTCGTTAAATAAATTTGCATTTATTAATACAAATGAGACCTTTTCATTTTTTAAAAAATTCTTTTATGTGTGTTGGGTTCAGTTAAGTTGGACACAAGGTCATTTTGCAAACATAATTAATGTTTTCAAAATCCACACAAACCCATTAATGAATAACTATTTTGACAGTTTACTTTTCCTGCATTTGCTATGTTTTATGATAATGACAGATGTTTGTTCACTGTTTTTATTAAAAACTTTTGTTAGTGCTGTTATATCTAAACTTATAAATGAAACTTTGTGTGTGTGTCCATTACCTATAGACTCCAAAACAGCTGAACCGATTTTCTTGAAAATTTACACAGTTGTACTATAAGCATCTACGAGTGTTCTTAGCTAGGTTTTGTGTTGAGGTAAATATCGATAATTGAAAAAAATCGTGTTATAGAAGTGGTCCGATTTTAATCAAATTTGATACACTCATAGACAGACATAATAAATGATATTCAGAAGTTTCAAGGTTACAGTTCTTAGAATAGTGCAGAAAATCGATAATATATATATAAAAGGCAAGATGTTTGTGTGTGTCTGTTTATCTGTCTGTGTGTCCTTTATACAAATCCACAATTTTTATCCGATTCTCACTAAACTTCACACAAATATTCTTTAGGCTGAGTTTGAGCTCCAGGACCATGGATTAGTTTTAAAGCTTTCATTACACCTGAGCAATGCCGGGCTATACTGCTAGTAAAGAATATATGTAAAATATCTTAGTTGGTGTTATTGATGATCATTAACCTGGCCATTTTGTGGGAATGCAACTCAAATATTTTAAGGGACTATGAATTTTCTTTCTCAAAAATATTTCATTAACCACACTAAACTTATGGATACTTACCAGCTCTCCCCATAGAGCAAGATGTGACACAAGGTCAAGATTTAAGGTGGGGATCCTGAATGCATGGGCAAAGGCCAAAAATTGCCCAGTCCCCATAACCATCAGTCGTGTTGTGTTCAGTGGTGACCACTGATTCACCCCTTTGGTGCAATGGGGTGACACTGCTTTGGGATACTGTTTTCTTGGACCAGGCACCTCTCAGTATAACTTTTCTCAGATGTATGTCTGCCCTTGGACATAGATACGACAAAGCTACACTCTGCCTCAGGACAGAGATGTAACTGAGAGATGAAGAACCCCACCCGACACATTGCACTACTTATGATTAAATCTGAACTAAATATGACTAATGACAGTCACTTTTGTTATCGTTAGTGTTCTAGTTAGTACTATATATTCAACAATCTTTCATAAAACATGACTGGTTTATTTTATTTATTTCATTTTCAGCAAATACTTTTGTAATACATCAACAACTTTAAGTAGAAGCTTATAAATTTTTATTTGACTATTTCAACTTTAGTGCTGATATTATAATTGATGGTTACAAGCAAAAGAAAATATGGGAGATTCTTATTTTTTAACAATTTTTTCATCAAAATAAGTATTTTTAAGTGGATTTAACGCTATTTTGAGCTAATCTATTATGATGTTTGACTGAACTGCAATGCAAGAGAATTCAAATTGCTTTGACCATTGCAAATTTTATATTTTTCTTTTGAGTAATATTTTACATAGAGCCATATTAAAAATCCTTACAAAAGTGATATAAGAAACAAAAAAGCAATTCTCTTCAAAACTGAATTCTTTCTTGGCTTTTAATTAGATTTTCACCCCGCTGATTCTTAAAAATGCATGAATTGGGGAAAAACATCTGAAAATATATTTAAGGGATTTATATCATGACAAAAAATAGAAAACAATATTTAAGCAAAGAAGATATCTGGGAAGCAATAAAACTCTTGCAAGTAATGTGGCCCCAACCTCACCAGATATTAATCTAATAGAAAACTTGTGATCCATAGTTAATGAGATGTGTATGAAAATAGAAAATGATATTCAAGCAAAGATTTTTGGGAAGCAATAAAACTCTTGCAAGTAATGTGGCCCCAACCTCACCAGATATTAATCCAATAGAAAACTTGTCCATAATTACAAGCCATGTATATAAGAATGAAAAAAAAATATTTAAGTAAAAAGATCTCTATGAAACAAAATCTCCTAAAATAATGATAAATTCAAAACAGTTCAAAAGTTTAAAAAGTCAATACATAAAGACTGATGAATGTTTACAGAATGTCCAAAAGGCCATATTAATATGAAAATATGTTGTTGAATGTCGCAGAATGTCCAGGAATCCATATAAATATGCAAATATATTGATGAATGTTGTAGAATGTCAAGGAGTCTAAATTAATATGGAAAGTAATAAAGGAAAAATTTATTCAGTGATGTGGGATGTTGTATTAAATATTTTTGATATATTTTGAATGTATTTACAAATAAAAATTTCAATTTATTTTCCTAATAGAAACATTTTATTTCATTTACAGGATTAGATTGTTCTTATTTTGCTATCCATGTTTGTGGATATCCTGCCTATTTTTTATTATCTTGAACTGAAGCCTTTTATTTAATCAAGAGCAGTAATATCCATAGATGCATTTACTGTGTTGGGCCAGAAAGTTTTTTTTTTATGTCAGAATCCATTTTGCACACTTTTAAATTTTTATTTGTCTATACATTGAACATTGTTGCCATATCTGGTCAAGTGCTCCTGCTATTCATCTTGAGGTTCTTGACAATATCCAAAGAAGGATCTGCAACGTAATCGATCTTGATCTGGCATCTCACCTTCAGTTACTTTCTCATCGACTTGATGTGGCTTCCCTCTGTCTTTTCTACAAGTATTTTCATGAATACTGCTCTGACAAGCTTCTTTCCCTGGTTCCCTGACGACATGTATTTACACATGCTACTAGATTGACATCTAGGTCTCATCTTTTTACCATTGAAATAGTTAAATGTACCTGCCTCTTATACTCTGTTTCTTTTCTTGCACTTCCCATTTGTGGAACTCTTTTCCATTTGTTTGTTTCCCTAATAGCAACAAAGCTTAAATGCAAGGTCAATTGCCATCTTCTATTTACTTGAAACTCATCCATCTCTTATTTTTCTTCGACATTCCCTGTACCTTGATTTTCTCTTACTGTAACCCCCCTGTGCATCAGTGGCAGTATAATGCCTTGCTTGGAGTGAAATGATTATTAAACAAAAAGTTAAGTGTAATGTTATAGCTAAAACCAAATCTTTTAATGAGGAAGATATATATAATCATTAGGTTTAATGCAAAGAAATTCATCACTTTAACTGAGCAGGCTCATGCTGACTTTGAAGTTTCATGAAGACCCCATTATGATGTCATCACTCATCAGGGCTAGGCTTTTTTTGCTGGTTTATTATTTATATGAAACTTGATGTAATTTGATATTTTGTTAGTGATCTTATTTCCAATTGGTTGGTTTTCTTTTTATTTATTATTGTGCCAGTGTTTATTGTTTTTTATTGCTTTTAATGTAGACATGATTGGGTGTCTGCTTAATTACTTTATATTGAATAGGTGTCCACTTAATTGCTTTTTAGTTGGTTTGTTCTTATCATTTAAGCTGACCTCCTTTTTATTGGATTGACTTTTGTGTGTGTGTGAATGTGTGTGTGTGTGTGTGTATATATATATATATATATATATATATATAATTAATATGGAGAAGTTTGTCATTTAGCTGATTAGCTTTATTTTAGTTATGCTGACTTCAAAGTTATATATAACTTGAAGTTTATTATATACAGACTGGAAGTGTCCATTATCAGAAATAGAACATTTATAGATAATGTGGGTAAGAATCAACACTGCATGGTAACTGTCAGTTTGATGACTGTGAGAGTGCTGATAACGGAATCATGGACAGGTTGCAAACTTTATGATAGTGTGTGCATGTAATTAAAGACTGTAAGAAAGGAATTAACTTGATAAAATTTAAATTAATTTTTCTTTAAAAGACTAAGTAATATACACATGGTTACTTCTATTCAGCTCAAGTTGGTCTGACAAAATGCCAATGTGGGAGAAAAGGAAGATTATTTTGCTTCAGTCTTCCAAGTGATGCTAGCTTGATCTGAGATAAGTCGGAACGAACTGTGAGAATTAGAGAGGCAAAGACAGAGACAGATAAATATGAACAAACTGACATACATAGATAGATCAAGAGTCATAGAAACAGAAAAATAGATAGAAACAGATAGGCAGAGAGAGAGAGAGAGATAGAAACAGATAGGCAGAGAGAGAGAGAGATAGAAACAGATAGGCAGAGAGAGAGAGAGATAGAAACAGATAGGCAGAGAGAGAGAGAGATAGAAACAGATAGGCAGAGAGAGAGAGATAGAAATAGGCAGATAGGCAGAGGAGAGAGAGAGATAGAAACGCAGGGCAGGCAGAGAGAGATAGAAACGAGCAGGCAGAGAGAGAAAGAGAGAGAAACAGTCAGTCAAGCAGAGAGAGAGAGATAGAAACAGAGACAGGCAGGCAGATAGAAACAGATTGACAGGCAGAGAAAGATATGAATAAACAAACTGGTGTGTGTGTGTGTGTGTGTGTGTATATATATATATATAACATGCACACACACACACATATATATATATATATATATATATATATATATGAGAAAAGGGGGTTGTCTTAGTTCTAAGATAATACCTGGTGAGGTAGTCATTTGCAGCAATTGTGAATTTTTACAGTGCAAAGATGACATTAACGACTAAGTTTTCTAACTGCTCTCCTCTTTACTTCTCCTATGGGCAGGAGAAGTAGTTTCATGCCTTTTTCAAGAGAATGAATGCAAACTTCTCAGATTGAAGTTTGAACTCATTTAGCTAATTGCATTCTATATGCCCTTAACCATAAAGCCACCAGCTCCTCTTGTCTGATCTCAACGGATATATATTTTTAATTGCTTTCTTCCAGCATGTCAGATCATGATGTTGCCTCCTTGCTCAGGCAGCCTGGAGGATGTCAAACAGCCATATTTGATATGATCCAGAATTTCATTTGATTCTAGAACAGGAATTAAATTCATTAATTACTTACCAGTTAAAGGTTTCACCAAAGAAAAACTCAGTAAAGAAATAGGGGGACTCACCTGAAAAATAAAAAAAATAAAAAGTAAGAATTAATTGAATAATATTTTGTTTTCATTACAGTTTCAGTAATTGTGTTTTTTTTTTTGTTTTTGTTTTTTACTGTAACATCAAAAATTAATAAGGTATGTATCAGTACTATAATGTTAAAAGGCTCAAAGCTTCCAGTTCAATTTAAAGCTGAATAGTTTGGGATTTGTCTATATTTCTGAGATAAGGTAGTATTGACAGTATTTACATTATTCAGATTATTGTCCTCATCTTTGTTACCATTTGTACAATGTTTTGACCGTTGTACACTCCGGCCTTCTTCAGGTGCTAGGAGTTTCGAACTAAACTCTTTATTACAATCACTGGGGTGTAAAGATCTTGTGGGAGAACCAGCCAGTACTCAACTAAAATAGAAGTTGGGTCTGACTGACCAAAAAACCTTGGGGCAAATTGGTAGGTGGTTTACAGGCAAGTCTGTTTCATAAGCAGTGATTGGCTGATAATTTCAGTGTGTACATTGAGCTCCATAAATATTCAGCACAATATCCACTATTTGTCTTTGGGTCACCTAGGGACATGTATTCAGTTACAACCCTGTTTATTTTTGTCTGCCAACTGGACACTAGTTAGAAACATCAGGAAGGTGAGTCTCACACTTTTGAATGTTCACCTTCCTACAGGGAGACAAAAGGAGACAGCCATGTTGAAAGGTAAGTTATTTGACTTCTACATGGGGTATATGAACTTGTGTAGTAATGCCTCTTTTGGAAGTCATCAATTTTCTCCTTCTAACCCTGTAAGTTACTTGTTCATCACTGCTGTAGTCTGGTATTGAACTCAAAACACTTTAGGTCAAGTCACAGGAACTAATCAACGTCTATATCCACTGGGCCATGTGTCCTTAAGAAGAAGGCCGAAGCCTACAATGACTGAAACGTTGTACAAATAGCAACAAAGATGAGGACAATAGTCCGAATAGTTTGGGGTATTACATTCATGCTCTCTCCAGTAGTAATGATCCATGTATGTTTCTGTGTTTGTCACATAAGCTGTAAAGGAAATTATATCAAATGGAGAATGATAAAGAAATGAATAGTAACTGCAGTATCAAATAACAATACCTCTGAAATAGTGATAACTTTTTTATAACGTCCATTGTAGGGCAGTGGATATCAACTTGGAACGAGAAATTGGAGAGCAAAGTTTGAATGCCAGTCGATGTCATTGCATGCACTTATGCCTTGAGAAAAGTATTAATCCACCTCTTCTTCCTCAACCTATGGGTTAATAGCTGGACAGATTTGGTTGGCAACCATTCTACTGCGGAAAGAAATGGTAAACTATCATGGGAAAATCTTCTGCTTGGGTGATCATATCTCTTTTGATCCATGTCTGACTAAGAGCATATCATGTATGGCACTTATCTGACTGACTAATATATTAAAAAATGTAAAGTTTTGTGTGATGCGTTTTGTCCCATAGGACTTCATTGTACTAGATTTGTTTATCTACTTATTGTAGAGAGCTCATATAATTAACTACTGTAACTGCCCTTTTAAATTTAAAGGGAAAAAAGCAAGATGATTGGCTTTTCAATTGTTTTGAGAAACTCTGGAGATTGACACTTGCAATTGTAGAATTTAAATTTCAACATGTGTGAATAAATGGATTTATAAAATGGATTTTCTGTGATCTATGCAGTCATTTTGTCAAATTAATAAAATTTCAAATTTTGTATTGATAAAATCCAAAGGAGAAACTGCAGTGCTATTGGTCCTGACCTGGCACCTCAGCCTTAGTCACTTTCTCACCACTGTAACATCGCTTCCCTGTGACTTTCTATATTTTATTATATATCAAATATTTTGGTCGTAATCATTCTGATGAGCTTTCCACTTTAGAACCTAGACTTTAGGAATTTAAGTTCGGTACTAGATTGGATATGCATTGTGATGCAGTGGATATTGGCTTGGGACAAAAAGTCTGGTATCTGAGCTTGAATTCCAGTTGAATTCCTTGCATTTACTTATGCACAAATACTCTTGGTAAAGGTATTAATCTGTCTCTTCTTGCCAGTTATGGGCTAAATAACAAGACAGATTGGGTTCTATAGCCTTGGCTGGCAACTAGTCTACAGCAGAAAGTAATAACAACTTACTGCAGGATAAACTTCTGCCCAGTCAGTCATGTTTCTTTTGAGACATGATCACTTAAAGCGTGTTTCACATATGGCACTTAACTGACTGACCAGCAATGCATTTTTAGAAATGAAATTAATGTTCTCAAGGAAATTAAATTTCAGCATTAAATGACCCATAAGGAGTTGATATGCTTCTAAATAAACAGACAAACCCAACTGGAATTGGAGCTCAGCTCTTCAATTAACAATTTGGACCATTATCCATTATACCATCCACACATCCAAGCTTACAGCACCTGGTAATCATAAGTAGTCACCTATTTAGGTAGTGACCAGGCTTGATGATGCTTAACTCTAGTGATTGTATGGGAACTGGTGTTTCAACATGCTATGGCCTTAACACTAATCATAGAATAGGCTTATCTGTTTGTGGTTATATGACTTGACGGAAAACACCTGTTGTAGATTATCTGAGCTGGTGCATAATTTTCTGAAGTGTATTTTTATGAAACAGCAAAAAACATTCAAACCGGCTAGCAAAATAAAAATAGACATTGTTTTGATTAATATTTGATTGTTATCAAAGTTAAGAATACGGACAAAATTTCCCATGTCAAGAAGATATTTGATTGTTTTGAAACAGTGTAGCCAGGGTCAGATAAGGTGGGCCTTGAACTGATGCAAATGATGTGTCAAAAGATGATTTAGTCGCTTGTATAAGAAACAGAAATGAGGAGTCAGTCAGTGAGCATTTGAGACTGGAATCCAGACTGAGAAAGAAACAGGGAAAACTATGGACAAGTGAGGCCTCTGGCCCCTCTTAAAATGTGCGTGCTGACATCTCCAATTCCCCCACCTACTCTACACCACATCACCTGAAGAGTGAATAGAAGACATGTTTCTATATTTGTTTATATATATGTGTTACCGTCGTCATTTTATTAAGTGAGACTATTGTCATTTTATCAGCATGTAAAAGGCAATAGATTTTATAAGAGAGAAGATAAGTTTTGGGATCCCATCATTGAATTAATAAGCACTTTTCTGTCAAAGTGTATACAACATATCTTTTTTTGGTTGCAGTTTAATTTTTCTTGTCTTGGTATAGAGTATACAATATGTTGGTAAGTTTAATGAAATAACAATTGTCATCGATGAATTGACATACAACAGACCCATCTTTGTTAGGAAATGAAAAAAACATACAAATCCAGACAAAAAATGAAAAAAACATTCAAATCAAGAAAAAAATAAAAATTCAATTTAATGACAATATAATAAGATTTGGCAGGTTTCATGTAAATTGATTTTTGCTTTTTTTTTGCTTGTTTTTATTTTTTACAGCTTATCAACCCTTATTTAAAGCTGAAACAGATTTTGGATTGTATAGATAATTCTTTTATTTTATTTTTATTTGAATTAATAGTTTTTGAGAAAAACTATGATTTTTCAAGTTAGAAGTTCTAATTAACCTATAGCAGTATTCATAATATGAATACTGCTGGAGTATTTCCTTCACAAGCACGTTAATAGCGGCAAATGCATTCAGGAAATTTCATTGCCGATACAAACTGCAAAGAGGAACGATCGTTTTATTTACTTCTTTTTGAGAATATACAAGAGGGACAATCAACAAGTTTATCTTCATACCCTGCCTGGTGGCAAACACTGCTGGTGGTACCAGGCATGGCGGTCCTGCCATAGCCACCAAAACTGTGATATCACCCCTGGTCAGTAGCTGATGAAGACAGGGTATTGCACATGCTAACACACGTATTTTACAAATTGTACCCTAAATGTTATAATGATGTTTTTAAGGTTGAACCCTAAACAGCAACGACACCAATTCTCCCTTAAAAACAAGAGACTGCTTCTCCTTAAGGGAGATGGGATAAAGAGTGAAATAAGCTCATCTGTTGTCGGGACCTTGATTAGCGATGATGCTGATGGGTTTGGGGCAGTTTGGCTGACTGCTTGAAATGCATGTATGAAAATAAAGGCTTTTTTTATAAAAATATCCAGTCACATGTTTCTCTTTTGCTTAAATAGTAATGAAGTAAAACCCACAGTTCTAGCAAGAATTATTTTGATTATAATAAAGACCTTTGTGTACTTATTTGTATGTATTAAATGCAATAGTCCGAATAATGTAAATTCTGTAAATAATTATGTTGCTGAATAGTAAAGATATATATATATATATCTGTATTACTATAAAGATAGTTGTTTGTTTGTGTGTGTGTGTATATATATATATATATATATATATATAAAAAAAAAAAAACTATGTAATCTCTATTACTATAAAGATGGTTGTGTTTGTTTGTGTGTTTATATATATATATATATATTTATTCCCTCCTGTCATATTCATGGAGAGAGAGAGACAGTAGTTAGGCAGTTCATTCTCTTTAATACCAGTTACTGAAACATTTGCCATGTGTTTTCTCTTTAACAGTGCTTTATTTTATTTTTATTGAAATAATCATGTCATCAAGTAGTGAAGAATATATATATATATATATATATATATATATATATATAATAATGACTATTGTGTGTGTGTGTGTGTGTAATGATATTTTTTAGCATTGTTTTTTATTGATACTCGTATTAAAGTAGATATTCTGTTTTATAATCAAGCAGGATATATATTTATTTCCACCAGCTTGATTACTTAGGATAAATTTTTGTTACGAAAATGTCATTTGGCAGGATATTCACCCAGGGAGAATAATTTGTGAGGAAACAGCTAATAATCCTCTCAAATATTTTGCCATCTTTTTTGACAGCACATGAACACTTGCATAACAATATTAATGTAATAAAATATAATAATAATAATAATAATATAATAGGTGGCTATTCATTTCCAAGTACATCTGTTTGCTAGAACAGCAGGCTAATCCCTGTTGCAGACGCTTGCTCAGGTACATTTAATACCCACAAAACCAAACTGTAGTTCATACTGCAACTATCCTAAGCAGATCTTAGTTTTTGAGAGAAAGGTCATAATGTACCATGATCAGCAGTTGATCAAGGCTGCTGCATGCTCTTTCTTATAAAAACAACAAAGACTGGGATACTCAGGAAGAACAACGCATAAACATTATAAAAATGGAGATACTCATAAAGAATGTGAGCCTGATCAAAAAAAAAAAATGGAGATACTCAACAGAATATTACTTTTATAAAACCTAACAAAGGTAAGTTTTTTTTTCTTTTTATAATCATTTCACCCCAAGCCAGGAAGAAATGCCACTGGTGTGCAGGGGGCACAGTGAGAGAAAAAACAAGATACAGAGAATGTTGAAGAAAAGATAAGTGACAATGGGAATCAAATAGTTAAAAGATGGAAAGTGACATTGCATTTAAACTTTTGGAGATTGTAGCTTTCAGGGAAACAAGCAAATGGTAGGGAGTTCTACAAACGGGGGAAGTGTAAGAAAGTAGCTGTTAGAGTAGAAGAGACAATTATATTAAGCTATTTTTGCACTAAATCGGTGGGACCTAATTGCCAATCTAGTAGCATGAGTAAATACATTTGGTTGGAGAACCAGGGAGAAAAGCTTGTCAGAGCAGTTGCCATGAAAATACTTATAGAAAAGACAGAGGGAAGCCACATCACGTCAGTGAGAAAATGACTGAAAGTGTCCTGCTAAGTCAGGATTGATTATATTGCAGATTCTCTGTGGATTTTGTCGAGAACTTCAAGATGAATAATTGGAGCACCTGATCAGATCTGGCAACAGTAATCAATGCATAGATGAATGGTTGGTTTATAAATGTGCAAAATGGGTTTACTCATAAATAAAAATATAAACATTATAAAAATAATAAAGAGGGAGATAGTTGTAAAAATAACATCTACTTAAACAGAAAAATGTACATCAAAACAATAAAGATGAAGATCCTCGAAAACAAAACAATTGTATTTTCCCAAATTCATTTTATTGTAATTCCTCAGCATGAATTGACTGGTCCAAGTACTTGTGTTAGTTTAAAAATAGGTCAAATAGATTATCCTCAGAAAGTGGCATTCAGTCACCACAACACATGTTTGTAAAATCTAGAAATTGACTAATCGTATTTACTAGGATATTACTGATGTTGATTTACTTTTGCATATCTCAGGCTTGAAATTTGAGTTGTCAATCAAGCTAACTTGTTGTGGTGTGCAAACACTAAGATTTAAAGTCACAAAGGAAACATTTTATAGGATAATGGAAGATAACTAGAAAATCAATACATAATCAGATGAAACGGAAGACATTTTGGTCCTTGAATATCATAGTTATTTGACCAATTCTTTCTTCGTAATGATTATGGCATGGAAAATAAAGAAGATAATATTGATAATATGCATGAATATATTAATAACAATATGTGTATTCCAAGATATATGTTGGAACGATTGCAAGCTATCATGTAAAGAGCATTTTTTTGTTATTTCTAGTGAAAGGATATGCCATTTTACCAGAGATATTCAACATTTACAGTGAAGCATTCTTAAGAGAACTAGATGTCCTACCAGGATTTATTATTGATGAACACAATCTTAATGACATGAAATTAAAAAAATGAAGAGTTTGCTGATGAATCCAATCTTGGTGATATCAGAAAAATAATTTTATTTCATGATATATATATATATATATATATATATAACAAAGATGAATAACTATTTGCACTATTTATATTGTTCAGACTGTTGTCTGCTTCTTTGTCATATTCACAACATTTTGGCAGTTGTATGCTTCTTCAAGTGATATATTTTGGAACTTTGAACCAAACCCTTTCTTTCATCTACTGGGGTAGATTGTTCTAGTTCCATGGGTCTTGACTTTTCCTGGTATCTTGGTATCATTTCAGAAATATAGACAGAAACTAAGATGAAATCAGATTTACATTAAAAGGGGTAATTGATTGATTTTTACTTTAATTTCTACTTAGTTTTTTATGGTTTATGCAAAAGTGCGTGATAAAATATATCATTTAAAGAACTGTTTGAAGTTCAAGGTAAGCTCGACTTATTTGAAAAGGATATTAGAATAATCCAGAACTTGTACTAGGAGAAAACCACCTGCATATGGATAGAAAAAAAAATTCAGTAAATACACAAAAATAGAAAGAGGCATGAGACAAAAATGTCTCTTCTCATTTGACTTATTCAACGTATACAGTGATGTGATTCTGAGAGAATTAGATGTTCGTCCAGAATTCATTATTTATGGCTACAATATTAGCAACATAAGAGATGAAGATGATAAAGTGTTGATAGCAGATACAGAAATGTAACTACAGTAATTCTTATGGAAGGTAGTAAAGGAAAGTGTGAAGGAAGAACTAATCACCAATTACGAGAAGATAGAATGTATGGTTGTTAGTAAAAGTAACAGCACTTAAAAGCTTACCAGTTATGTCCATGCACGTCACCAGTGAATCTTTGTGGGATACTGTGTGATAGTCATGTTCAAAAAGAAGAATGCACTTAGATATATATATATATATATATATATATATATGTGTGTGTGTATAGAGCTTTGATAATGTTTAATGCCAAGATTGTTGATTTTTTTTTTTTTTTCTCAGTAGTTTATTGATAAAAGGTATTTTGGAAAGCAAGTTTTTTATTCTAGAGAGTTTGATATCGAGGTGGTGATAGCATTTATAAGTTTAATGCAAAGAATTTGTCGCTTAAACTGAGCAGGTTCATGCCAACTTCAAAGTTTTGTGAAGACATCACTATGATGTCTTCACTCATCATAGCTGGGTTTTCTTTGCAGTTGTACTTCGGTTTGTATTCTTACTTTTATGGAGCTTGATCTAATTTGATATTTTGTGGGAGTGGTCTTAATTGTGATTGGTTGGTTTTCTTTTCATTTGTTTCATTTTTATTGATTTCTTAATGCTTTTTTAATTGCTTTTTAATGTATGTGTAAGTGGGTGTCCACTTAATTGCTTTATATTGAATAGGTGTCTACTTGTCTTCTTTTAGTTTGTTTTTGTCATTTAGGTTGAACTCTTTTTACTGAGTTGACCTTTTTTTTACCATGTTAGTATATTTGACCATTGAGGATTTCTATTTTAGTTCTTAGTTAAATTTTTGTGCTCTTGTATGTGTTTGTGGACATTATGAAATAATAGGAAAATGTTGACATGTGAACAAATATCTACTTTGCTACACAAATAGCAAAATTAAATAAAACAAAACTAGCATTTATATATATATATATACACACACACAAACACTCAATCATGACAAAAACAGAAAATAATATAACCACCACCAAACGGGGAAAAATTACGCATAAAGCCATGAATACGCATGCGCACAAACACACACACACACAAACATTATATATATATATATATATATACACTCACAAGTGCAATTAAAGATGGCTGACAAGCTTTTTATTTGAATTTTTTTTCTTGTGTTTGTATAAATTTCTTTACTGAACATAAAGTGTGTAAAATTATCCAACTATTATGTACATGATGAGTAAATTGTTGCAATTGTATATTTGTATTTTTTTTTTCATTTGTATTTCAAAATATTTTTGTGTATTTTTGGTAAATATATCTGTTAAAACAAGATGCCAGGGTCATTTTCATTTTTGAAAAATTTACACACCAATTTGTCCATTGCATCCTGTGTGTAAGTGCTTTCAACTCTTCTCTTAACCACTATAAAGGTTGTCTTTAATTTTTCACTGAATGTCTAGATATTTATGTATGTATCTAGAATTAGGGTAATGTATTTTTAAATATTTTTTCAAACATAGTCAGCATATTGTGGCCATGTTCCTACTTGATCTTATTAAGTTTTGACTTTGTCTTTTTTAGTATAAATGCTTCTATTATTGCGATTATGTGTTTGAAAAAGTGTTGGATGATCAGTTAATATAAAACACCTCAAGAAACCAAGGTTGTATAATCAGCTGACTTCCAAATTAAAATATAAATTATATATATATATATATATATATTAATGTAAACTTATCACTATACTCATTTCGAAAAACTCTCCGAGTACATACGCAGAAGGAAAAAATGGTAATAAAAAAAGAATGAGCTAAGCACTTGAACATCAATCAAAGTACATAGCTCAAAGAAAATAAAAAACCGAAACAAATAACCTAAAACATAAAGCGCTCAATATGCAAGTAGAACAAACAAAGTAAATAGCTAACCTAAAGAGCCAACGAACCTACCAAGGTTTTACTTCATGGATCTTCAGGGAAGGTTGGCATATATATATATATGCAGAGACACACACACACACACACACACACACACACACACACACACAAGCAGATGCTAAAGTGTTCTGTTTTGCCTAAAAGATCCCCCACCCTAATTACCATAAAATATGATATTCAGTCTTTTAGGCTGATTTTTGAAAGTGGGTTAAAAACTTTTTGTGAGGTGGGGGAACTTTATTTATTTATTTTTATCCATTAAAATCAAAGAGTCCTTTAAAAAAATATACTTTTTGGTCTTACGATGGCTGCTCCTTTAAATTGAGTCTTACTACTGTGTTACACGTAAGAAAGAATCTGTACCTCTGAGTGATTGTAGTGATAGACACTTGTACAATATGAATACAACTCTCTGAACGTCAACTACCATAATCTAGTGATAAAAATGCTCAAGATGACTCGAGATAGCTTCATTCACAGATTTTCTTTTAATTCAAAGTTTTCCTTCTCTTGCACCAGCTGCCATTCCAGGTTAAAGAACACAAGCTGTCCTACTATTTAACCCATAGCTGGGTATGAAAAAAGAAATGAATTCCAAACTTTTTCAAGGCTATTTGCATAAAAGTGAATGGAAGTAACTTGACTAGAACTCAAACTTGGTTTGCTGAATTCTCATTGTGAGCCCATTTAATACACCACCTGCACATTCATATATGATTTATATTTAAAGGTCTTTCTGAAAAGCAATCATTTGTGAAATGGTCGTGCTGTTGATTAAAAATTATTCATGTTACACTGAAAATCAGGAAGAAAGATATTGTCAATGGTCAGGAATCAATGCAGATCAGTCAGTTAAGTGCCATATGTGATACACGCTTGGGCGATCATGTCTCAAGAGAGACATGACTGACTGGGCAGAAGATTATCCTGCAGTAGGTTGCCATTGCTTTCTGCGGTAGACTGGTTGCCGATCAAGGCTATAGAACCCAATCTGTCCTGTTATTTAACCAATAACTGGAAGGAAGAGATGGATTAATACCTTTCCCAAGGGTATTTGCATGTAAGTGAAGGCGATGAATTCAGCTGGAATTCGAACTCGGCTCCTTGATTTCTTGTTCCGAGCCGATATTCAATGCACCACAATGCAGATATTATTACCAAAAAAAAAGTTATGTGCTTGAGGTAAATGCATTGAAGATTTTTATTTAAAAAGGTTTCGAGAATTATTTTTATATATATGCGTGTTTGTTGTTTGTCGATATATAACATTATTATATAATCGATCTGTGCTTTTGAACATTTATTATTGCCAGGGAAACATCCATGTTTTAACAATGATTCTAGTACGATCACAAAAGTTAAGAAATGTCGAGACTGTTAAGTACCTAGATGAGTGACTATGTTTGAAGAACAGTTGCTTTAAAGTTTAATGTGAGTCTAGTGTAATGTAGAAATGCATATTTAATTATTAATTGTATAACAAATTATATATATATATATATATATATATATATATATATAGATAGATAGATAATTCATCAAGTTTTTATTAGACCTCAACAGAATGCGGAAAGCACTAATTTTTGTCTCAATGAACCAAGACAAAGTCAATATCAAGGTTACAACAGTGGTGAACAATTCACTTGCAGGGTTAGAGGGAGATAACACATGACTTCCAATCGAGATTTGCGTAAGAATTAAGGATGATATACGCTAGTGATGTAGTGTTTTCTGCATTCTGATAAAAACTTGATGAATTATCTAATTATTTCAAATCCTCCTACACCAAAAACTGAAAATTAGGAAGAAATGGATGGTAAATGGGTAGGAATATAGGCCGGCCTTATTGAAAAAATCAGGTTATATATTTAATTATTCAAACTCGTACTGTCGTCTTTATCAACATAAGGAAATACATTATTTTTTAAGTTATCAAAGCAATAGTCACTGTTGTCACCCACTTGCATATGAGCATTGGGGGGTCATCTTCCTCTCTCCTTATATCTTTGTTTCCTCTGGTGGCAGTGACAGAGATGACTGAAGGCCGAGCCAACTCCTGAAGAGTCATAAGCAGGAGTCACTGAAGAGTGTGAGTAGTGAACGCAGCTGAGAAAGTTTGGCCCTTCTAACAGGCCATCACAGATCATCTTCATGTGGAATCATATTTGTGAAAGAGTTTTATAAGGCTATTCATGGAGATATATATATATATATATATATATATATATATATATATTACTAGCAGGATAGCCTGGTGTTGCTCGGGTGAAATGAAAGCTTTAAAACTAATCCATGGTCCTGGAGCTCAGACTCTTTGGACGTTGACACGA
>JBBBDQ010001905.1:1050000-1055000 GCA_037127315.1 Ascarosepion bandense | reverse complement strand
TATACATGCTAAAAAGTCTGCCTTCTTCGGTCGCATTTCAATCCTGGTTTAAAAGCAATCGAAGTCTAACCGTACTGATGAGCTGTGATATAGTGAAACAAATCTGTCTGTGGATGACTATAGTATTTACGCTCTCACACGCTGATTGAACACTCTGGAAGAATAGGAGACTTTGAAAAACAGTAGCTACTATGACATGTACGCATCGCTCATTCACTAATGAATTAGAGCACTCTGGCTATTGGTCGGGTATAATGACAATATACATGCTAAAAATTCTGCCTTCTTCTATTGTGCGCCCATAGCCCAGAGGTAGCACCATCGACCGACGCCACTTTGGTTGGGTTTCAATCCTGGGTTAAAAGCAATCGGAGTCTAACCGTACTGATGAGCTGTGATACAGTGAAACAGATCTGTCTGCAGATGTCTATATATATATTTATTGAGAGAAAACTCAACACATAATTAAATGGATATAAATCCAGAATATATTTCATTTCAGCAATGTAAGAAAAAATCCTACCATTGCTTTGTTCAGATCGTCGATGAATAAATAAATGTAACTTTACATGAATTATTATGAAAAAATTTGTTTATCTATGTGTTTAATTATGTAATGAGTTTTCTTGATATATTTGCTCTGGATAATATCCGCTGAGCTTTATTTCTAATTGATAATTTATATCAATTAGATATAATCTTTTGGATCATTCTCTCCATCTTCATGATCCTGGGCATGACGGTAAACTGTATCTGGCAGCAAGTCCTCTGATTGAGAGGTTCTGAGAAGCATGGAACCACCTCTTAATTGCTGTTGTTTTCAGGTCCACCCTGACCTCGAGTGGTAGCACCTGTTATGGTCCCAGCTATGGGCAAATGGGGTCAAAACACTATGGAAGTATAAAAATACACATTTATGGAAATATTTACATAAACATAGACTTTTATAGAAAAATATACTTTTTTTAAGGAAAAAAAAATATTATCAATAATAAATTTTTGAAGAAAAAAAAATATTATCAATAATAAATTTTTGAAGGAAAAAAAAATATTATCAATAATAAATTTTTGAAAGGAAAAAAAAATATTATCAATAATAAATTTTTGAAAGGAAAAAAAATATTATCAATAATAAATTTTTGAAAGGAAAAAAAAATATTATCAATAATAAATTTTTGAAAGGAAAAAAAATATTATCAATAATAAATTTTTGAAAGGAAAAAAAATATTATCAATAATAAATTTTTGAAAGGAAAAAAAAATATCACCAACAATACATTTTTGAAGAAAAAATTATTACCATGACCTATTTTTGAAGGAAAAAAATTCTCTGCAAAACATTTTTGAATACAAAACTAGAAGACATTTTCAGTTTTCTAAAATAAAAAAGAATTTTCATTAAAATCTGACTAAATCAACCTTCTCACTGTAACCAAACATAAAAAAAATACATTAAAACCTCCACCTTTTTGGCATTGAATAACCCACAGAGGTGTTGATATGCAATTAAACAAAACTCACTCATATCCATTTACACAAAATAGACTTTTATAGAAATATATATATTTTTAAAGGAAAGACCTTACCAACAAGACGTATTTGAAAGGAAAGACCTTACCAACAAGACGTTTCATTAAAATCTGACCAAATCAACATTCTTACTATAACTGAACATTAAAAAAACACCTTAAAACCCCACCTTTTTGGCATCAAATAACCAACAGAGGTGTTGATATGCCATTAAACCAAACTCAATCTCTTCATCTTCATGGATTGCCATCCTCTCTTTTATCTAATATATAATAATATGCACACTAAAAAGTCTGCCTTCTTCTACTGAGCGCCCATAGCCCAGAGGTAGAATCGCCGACTGACGCCAATTCGGTCGGGTTTCAATCCTGGGTTAAAAGCAATTGGAGTCTAACCGTACTGATGAGCTGTGATACAGCGAAACAGATCTGTCTGCAGAAATATATATATATATATATATATATATATATATATATATACACACTAGACCATGAAACTCTGAGTCATGCTACAGACAGGATAATATGTGTATTTATTAATTTAAACTACATAACTTTGTTATATTACAATCAGCCCGTTTTATTAACACCAGAAAAATATTTATATATGTATATGCACACACCCACCCACATATATATACACCACTATTTTGTCACTGTCTTCGGCCATCCGCCACGGTAGGGATGGACTTATATTTTCAATTCAATTATCTTTATTGTTAATAGCTTAAATGTTCTATGTTTACTGTGTGTTAATATTTACTCTTTGATAATGGCTTATGTGAGCCGAAAGCTTAGACCCGATAAAAAATTCAACAAATACTGTGATTTTTTTGTTGTCTTTCAACGACATCACCATCAAGTATATCAGATGGTATGAACGGATCCTACACAAAATTAATAGACAAAACTTGTCTATATTATTCAATGAAACCTGCATTAATGAAAAAATGCTGCCAAAATACACACACAATATATATATATATATATATATATATATATATAAGGATTGATATGACATATCATTTGAATTCTCTTAGTTTTAGAAAGGCATCTTATCTTCTTCAACATAGCTTAACATTTCTAATTGTCTCTTATAACTCTCCTTAGTTATTTTAATTTCTGTACTTGTCTGACTTTGATATTTTCAATTTGTAGCTTGCTTCTTGACCTCTATTTCTTTCTTTCTTTTTTTTTTATTTATTTCACCCCAGGCAAGGTGACACTATCTCTAGTGCACAGGGTTTTACAGTGAGATAAAAACTTGATACAGGGAGTTTTAAAAAAAAAGGATAAAAGATAAATGGAATTCAAGAACACAGAAAATGGCTGTTGATGTTGAGATTGTAGCTATCAAGTAAACTAGGAAATGGAAGGAAGTTCCACAAGCGCAAAAATGGGAGAAAAGAAACAGTTCGAGTAGAAGTAATGGTTATATCTATTTCAATAATGAAAGGATGGGACCTATATGCCAATCTAGTAACTCACTGAAATTTATGTGATCAGGGCACCTAAGAATGAAGCTCGTCAAAGCAGTTGCCATGAAAATATTGGCAGAAAAGACAGAGGGAAGCCATGTTACATCGGTGAAAAAGTGACTGGCATCTAGATGCCAAGTCAGGATCAATTACATTACAGAATCTTGTTTGGATTTTGTCGAGAACCTCAAGATGAACAGCAGAAGAACCCGACCATATATGGCAACAAGATTCAATGCCTGAATGAATAGTAGATTTATAAAAATGCAAGATGGACAACCATATATATATATATATATTAGAGGTTAGTGACTCTGACTGACACTAAATTGGTTAAGTTTTGATCCTGGCCAGAAACAAGTGGATGTCTAACAACACTGATACAGCAAAAAAAGCTTACAAATGGAAAATATTCATAAGTTCTGCAATATAATTAATTGTATTGAACATTTTTTAATACAAAAGTGCACTGGTCTAATCTTATTGTGACCAGAAACTAAGTAATTAAACAATCAATATATATATATATATTCTATCTTTTTACAATTAATGACTTGTACTTTCTTAATTTGTTTCACTATTTTGTCTAGGAGTTCCAGCAAAATTCCATTTCTGTATCTGGTATCAATACAGTGTCGTCTGCATATCAGATTAATTTAGTATTTTTGGAATCGTTTCACCCCAAGCAAAGCAGTAAAGCCACCATGATGCATAGGATTTTTGAACTTAAAATCATATGGAAAAAAGAAAAACATTAAGGACAGAACAATAAAAAAACTAGAATTAAGAAGATGGAAGATAACAAGTCATATTGCATTTAAATTTTTTAAAATCAAAGTTAGCTGCAAAGCAAAAAAGAGTTCAACCAGCAATATTTACTTACATACATATCTCTCTCTCTCTCTCTCTCTCTATATATATATATATATATATATATATATATATAGTCATCTGCAGACAGATCTTTTTCACAATATCATAGTTCATTACTATGGTTAGACATCCGATTGCTTTTTACTCAGGATTGAAACCCAACTGAATTGGTGCCAGTCAATGATTCTACCTCTGAGTTATGGGCGCTCGGTAGAAGGAGGCAAACTTTTAGCATGTGATATATCATGTATACATACACCAGTAGTTTGTGTTCTAATTCATTAGTGAATGAACGATGTGTATTGTGTGTGCGTGTAAAAAGACTATGAATAAAGACGAAAGGAAAACTTATCTTATAGCTGTTGCATTTCTTCATCTGAGGAACTATTTGATTTGAAAAAGTTTCTCAGATGATGAAATGCATCAGCTAAGATAAATTTTTCTTTTGTCTTCATATACATATATATATTTTTTATTTCTATTTTTATGAGACATAAGAAATAATTTATTTTCTTATGCCCTATTATGTAAACCAGTTTTGAAATAAAAGATAAATAACAATATTAAAATAAAATATATAAATATCAACCTCCAAATAAATAAGTGTAATGTCATGGCGATTTTACCATGAGATAAAAACACAAAGATTTGCGATAAAAGTCAAAATGACATTAAAAGTAAAATAAACCAAATTAAACATAAAAAAATGTTTTCCAGAAAGTTCCTTAAAGAAAATGCTCATCCTAAATTCAAAAATAATTCATTCAGGGTTTGATTATAAGAACTACAAAGTAATTGTAAAGGGGGTGGGGAGAGAAGGAAGAAATGTTTGCAGATGTTGCAGTAAAATGAACAGGAACTGGCAAATCAGGGAAGCAAGTTTTTGCCTGTGACTCTTCAAATAGGTGCCAAGAACTTTTATGGATGTGCAAAATGCAATTCTGCCATTCCTGTGCACCAATGAAAGGCTTGCCTCAGAAGAAATCTTTGGCCTGCCTTTTGTAGATATTGATTAAACTTCTAAATAATAAAAGAGGTAAGATATACATTTGTGCACAGCCTGGCCTTACTGGTATTAAAAAAAGAAAAGTCAAAAATTGGAAAGACTCAATAAATCATA
>JBBBDQ010001905.1:1037500-1047500 GCA_037127315.1 Ascarosepion bandense | reverse complement strand
AAAGTTGAATAAGAATAAGCTTTCCTTTTGATTTTATCCATATATATATATATATATATATCTGTAAAAAGACAATATGAATAAAGTTGAATAAGAATAAGCTTTCCTTTTGATTTTATCCATATATATATATATATATATATATATATATATCTGTAAAAAGATAATATGAATAAAGTTGAATAAGAATAAGCTTTCCTTTTGATTTTATCCATACATATATATATATATATATATCTGTAAAAAGATAATATGAATAAAGTTGAATAAGAATAAGCTTTCCTTTTGATTTTATCCATACATATATATATATATATATATCTGTAAAAAGATAATATGAATAAAGTTGAATAAGAATAAGCTTTCCTTTTGATTTTATCCATACATATATATATATATATATATATATATATATCTGTAAAAAGAAAATATGAATAAAGTTGAATAAGAATAAGCTTTCCTTTTGATTTTATGCATATATATATATATATATATCTGTAAAAAGACAATATGAATAAAGTTGAATAAAAATAAGTTTTCCTTTTTACTTTATATATATTTGTGTGTGTGTGTGTCTGATTGTGATAATGTTTAGCACTAAGGTTGTTTTTTAGTGGTTTACTGATAAAATGTATTTTGGAATGCAGGTTTTTTTTCATAAACTTCTCAATATTGGGGTGGAAATAGAATGTTGATATGTAAAAAGAGTTTGTCTTCTTAACCAAGCAGATTCATGCCAACTTCAGCTTCATGAAGACACCATTATGATGTTCTCACTTATCAGGGCTAGTTTTTCTTTTAAGATGTAACAGTGTCCTCATGAAATTTGGAAGTTAGCATAAATCTGGTTAGTTAAAGAGACAAACTTTTGTGTGTGTGTGTGTACGCATATATATATATATATATATATATATAGTGTATCGAGGCAGCAGATGATTATCTATACATGTATTGTTAAACATAAGAGACAATGAATGTCTCTTATGTTTAATCATGAGCCATTCTAAACATCATATTTTGGCTTTAATTTCAAATGAAAATAAAGACAAAAATTTTCAAACATTTAGATATTTTTTATTATGCTGGTTCTAAGCTTTTGGCTCCCATGAGCCATCTTCAGAGAGGTTACAGGGACATTAACATAGACATCCACCATCAAAGATGATTTTATCTTGTGCTGACATAAAACATGATCTTTCTTTCTTCCTATTTTTTAAATATCTTTTTACCTCATATGAAGGCAAAAAAAAATTCCAAAAATAAAGGGAAGTGCTCTTAGAAGAAAAATATTTTAAAAATAAAATGTTTATTATCATCATTATTAACTACCTAATATGACATTGTTCTTTCTATGTTGAAACAAAATGCACAATTCTAATCCAACAGTTTCTTCTCTTGCACTTCCAGCCTGTGGAATTCCCTTCCACATGATTGCTTCCCCGACGGCTACAATCTCCAGGAGTTTAAATAAAAGGTCTGTAGACACCTCCTAACACACTAACTTGCTCCCATTCTTTCAAACACTCTTCCCATCTGCCCAAGCCTCATCCTCAGTATCCTTACTCATCTATCACCTTCCTTCTGACATTTCCTACACCTAACCACTCCTCCTCTTTAACTTCCCCTATGTAGCCCCATGTGCAATAGTGGAAGTGGAATGCCTTGCTTGGGGTGAAATGATTTAAAAAAAAAAAAAAAATTTGTAGTAGTTTGTAGTTCTCACATGTTATGTAATATATATATATATATATATATATAAAGAGAGAGATTTCTGTTCATATTAGAATGTATGATAAAATATAGTATTAACGTATTCTATATTTCTGGGTGAACGTTCTGAATATCAGTGATACAGCATAAATAAATATAAAATTGAAGTCAACACTCTTTCATGCACAGTCTTCAGGCCAGAAAATACGTTAAAAAATGAAACAGAATCTGTTGCTGCTCAGAGTGAACCTGAAGGAGACTACCACCACTTTTAAATTAGTTGTTTTTCATTTTTTTTTTTTTTTTTTTACTTTTTTCAGTGCAGTCTTATTGGTTATTACATAAAGTTTCTGATTATCAAAAAAAAATTTTTAAATTTCTATATTTTAACAATTTTTGGGGGGTCTCACTTTCTCATATACGTTATAGGAAATCGATCCTCCATTTTGGAATCACTCGTGTTGGGGTTGCTTTGTTTTGTTTTGAGATGAGTTGTTGCTCTTGTTGTTTTTTCAAGTTTTCTTTAGTTTTTACAGTGGCATCTTCCTCGGAAACTTCAAGAATGACTTTACTCAAAAATTTTGCAAAGGATTCAGTTGTTGAATATGTGCAAACAAAAAAGTTAATTGCACAGGATCGATTTACTATAAGGTTGTATGAAAAACTGATCCCCCACCACTAAAATTGTTTAAATTTTGAAATTTTCTAATTTTTTTTGTCAGTCGGAAAGTTTAGGGTTTAATTGATAAGACTGCAAAAAAAGTACCAAAAAAATGATAATCAACTAATTTACAGCTGGTGGTTATGTTGTACCAACGAGTAGTTCCAAAATGGAGGATCAATTTACTATAACATTGTATAAAAAACTGAGCCCTCCTAAAATTGCTGAAATATTGAAATTTTTCAAATTTTTTTTTTTGTCAGTCAGAAAGTTTAGCATATAATCAATAAAATTGCACAAGTAAAAAAAAAAAAAGTAAAAAAAAAATGAAAAACAACAAATTTAAAGGTGGTGGTAGTCTCCTTCAGGTTCACCCTGCTCAGTACCCTGTATCCATGTTCTAAATAATAAATGAAGAAATAATACTAATTCCATCTCCAATGAAAAATTCCAACCATAAAAATTTATCATGATCAAGTTGTGTTTTTTCAGTAACCCACATGAAAGGAATGAGAGCATTTCCAAATTACAAAATCCTTGCAACATCTCCCTCCATTATCAATAATCTAATCAGAAATGTTGAAAAATTTTTTCCTTCATGTATATATATATACATATACTTACATTAACTAATGTTACTGTCTAACATACTTTCTACATAAACACATATGTACCATCATACACTTTACGGCCGAAAAACATTCTTCATACATATATTAAAAAATTGTCCATTGCTTTAATTAATACATGTGACGTGTGTATTAATATGCACAAACACCTATATATCTATATCAACTAATGTTACAGTCCAGTATTCACCAAAACAGACGAGCATTTCTATACAAACATACACTATTATACATTTTACCATCCAAAATATTCCACACACATACATTTTAAAAATAATCATATGACACATATTTTACTAATGAATTAACCCCAAATCACAACATACCAGTAAACTATTTCTTTGTTATTTCCTTTTTCTCTCAACATCTGAAGAAGCTTTAATAAAACTGAAGCATGTTAGATTGTGATATGTTCTATATTTTGTTCTTGTTGGATTCTGATCTACATATTCAACTTAGAGGCTTATGGCCTATCACGTTGAATACACCGGTTCTTGTTCAATCACCGAAGTTAAGCAATGTTGAGCCTTGTCATTACTTAGATGGGTGACCACTTGGGAATACCAGGTGAACCGAGTTCGAATTCCATTTGAATACCCTGCATTCACTTAAGATCTGGTACCCTTGGGAAAGGTATTAATCTGTCCCTTCCCTCCAGTTATGGGTTAAATAACAAGGGTAGGACTTGGGGACTCTGCTCTTAAAAACAGATCCCAATGAATCTTGATACTTGAAAAGAAAAATGTTGTTAAAAAAAAAAGAAACCTTACCCAAAAATCATTGGTTATGACCTTAAATGATCCCATAAGGATTGATAGGTTGTTAAACAAACAAAACAGAGGATATTCAACTTAGATATATTTGTGTGTGTATGTTGAATTATACAAGGTTTGGCTGAAAGATTCTGAGCACGATACAAATACAGTTGACAGACAAAGACATGCAAGCATACCAGATAGTAGACCATTGGTCAGCTGCTTTAGCAGACAGGCATACTCTCAGATATGAGTGGCCAACAATTACAGCCGTTATTTCACTCTTTTGGTCTTTCAGGTAGATGCTCACCAGAGATGAGATCTTTATAGATTTTCTTTGGCAGGCTACTGTAATCCATACACACACACATATATAAACATGGCATTCAGCAATGAATTACAACACTCTCAGCTATTGGACGTGTATAATGAGGATATACACACTAAATAGTCTGCCTCCTTCTACTGAGTGCCCGTAGCTCAGAGTTAGAATCGCCGACTGACACCAATTCAGTCGGGTTTCAATACTGGGTAAAAAGCAATCTGCTGTCTAACTGTACTGATGAGCTGCGATACAGCGAAACAGATCTGTCTGCGGATGACTATATATATATATATATATATATATATATATATAAAGCAAGTGCACACACACACGCACACACATATATAAATATATTATTTCTGGTGTTAATAAAAGAGTGCTCAATGTAATAAAACAGAACTAAGAAGTATGACAATATTTACCCTTTAATATTGATTTAAGTCTTATGATTTTACTTTTCAATTTCATGTTTAAGTTTCAGTATAAACCATATTAAATTATATATCTAATAGATTAAAAAATAGTGCCCCAGATTTATAATTTATAACAAACATGAACAATGCTACAACCAAAAATTCAAATCTAGAAACGGTCAGTTTGTAATATGCACCTGATGATTGCATTGTGCATGAAACTCCAAATCATGCTATAGATGTCAGCTAACGTGTGTGTGTGTGTATATATATATATATATATATATTCGAATGAATGATGAACAAAGAAAATACTTGCAATGTTCAAAATATTAATTTAAAACGGTGCTCAATATAAAAATAGAGCAATGGATATTTATTATAAATTATACTGTAGAACATGTACAAATTACAATCTATTACAAAATTGTATATTTTGTTTTGACATTAAAAGAGAACAATGTCTCATCAGGTAGTTAACAATGGTGGTAATAAACCTTTTCCTTCAACATTGCAAGAACAATTTCTATCACTATTAACTACCTGATGAGACATTGTTCTTTCAATGTTGAAACAGAATGTAAAATTTTGTAGAAGATTGTAGTTAGTACATGTTCTAAAGTATAATTTATAATGAATATATATAGATATATATATATATATATAAAAACTCATTTATAAATGGAACTTTGTCTCTGTGTGTGTATCCATTACCTATAGACTCCAAAACGGCTGAAATGATTTTCTTGAAAATTTACACAGTTGTACTATAAGCGTCTGCGAGTGTTCTCAGCTAGGTTTTGTGTTGAGGTACTCCCGATAAATATCGAAAATCGATAAAAACTGCAACCTTGAAACTTCTGAATATCATTTCTTATGTCTTTGTCTATGACTGTATCAAATTTGATTAAAATCAGACCACTCCTTCTATAACCCAATTTTTTTGATTTTTGATATTTATCGGGGCTACCTTGACACAAAACCTAGCTAAGAACACTCGCAGACGTCTATAGTACAACTGTGCAAATTTTCAAGAAAATCGGTTCAGCCATTTCGGAGTATATAGGTAACGGATACACACACACACCCACACCCAAAGTTCCATTTATAAATAAGTTTAGATTTATTCCAGGAGAGGCATTTTGAGTTGAATTTATTTGTCCCCAGGCTAAACCACAAATAATCATTCCCAGTTCTGTATTTTATTTATGAATATATTTTTAGTAATATAAGGTCAATAAGAATCTATTTTTAGCTTAAAAATAAATTTTAGTTCTTAATACAGTACAGAAAAAAAAAAATTTTACTAAATTTAGGAATACATTTATCTGCACACATACTTGTAGATGTTTACAATTTTGTAATCCTTACGGTACACTGTGGACTCTTTATTTGTGAATATGGTTTGCTCCAAGACATTATAAAATAAAATGGTTTCATAAGGTTAAATAATAAACACAGTTATTAAAATTAATTTGCAATAGTAGAAAATAAACTAATTTCTGAAATTTACCAATATTTATGTCGTTTATTTACATCTGTAGTGTAGATGGCTTTTATTTAGTCAGCCAGTTAAGTGCCATATGTGATAAATGCTTGGGCAATCATGTCTCTTTTGAGACATGACTGATTGGGAAGAAGATTATCCTGCAGTAGGTTGAATTGCTTTCTGCGGTAGACTGGTTGCCAGCTAAGGCTATAAAACCCAATCTGTTTTATTATTTAACCCATAACTGAAGGGAAGAGATGGATTAATAACTTTCCCAAGGGTATTTGTGCGTAAGTGAATGCAAGGAATTCAACTTCATAAAGTCTAGGTACCATAGAGAAGAGTTCATTCAAACACTTACCATGAAAGTACTTACAGAAAAAAACAAAGACAGCGTTACAGTAGTGGGCTGACTGACTGAAGCTGATCTGCCAGATCAGGGCCAATAATATTGCTGATTCTCTTGTGGATCATATCAAGGAGATCAAAGTAAATCGCAGGGTTACCAGACCATCTTTAGCAGCACTTAGCATAGGCATATGATAGACTTATAGAGTCTGAAGAGAAAAATTGTCTCACATGACACAGTGAACCAATTTTCTTAATAGCTGACCTAGCAGTGGTCTTTCCACTTTATGTCTACTGAGAATGTTAGTCAGAAAAGGCACAACAAATCACTTTCCTGGAGCTTAGCATCAGTCATGCTGATGGGCGGAAGAGAGGTCTTACAGATGGTTAATGGAGAGACATTTAATTTTCTAAGTGTTAAAATTGACAAGCTATATTTTGCCCCAGTTAACAATAGACTTGTGGTTGTTTTGGACATTGGCTGTAATTTTGCTACTGAGGCAGGAGTAAATAGATATGTCACCAGTGTAAATAACAAATTGAGAGTTTAGTCATCAATGAAAATTAAAAACAGTGTAGGACCAAAATGGTGCCTTGGGGGACACCTGCATTAGTATGAAAGAATCTAGACAAGTGGCCGTTCAGGATAACTTTCATTTCATGATTTGATAGGAAAGATTGGATCAGCTCAAAAATGTCTATAAAATGAGATACAACATTTGCTAGGTGCCTTTCAACCAACCCTTCTTCAGAACAAAAATTGAAAATAAAATAAAACAAAGTAGCTCATAAGAAAATTTTTCATTAGTGACCAAAGTTAAAATGTAAGGATAAGGGAAGAGGGGAAATTATCCTCCACTAGGTAATGGCTTCTTCAAGGGCTAATTTGTGTTTTAATTCTTGTTGCATGCATGGAGCAGATCTCTGTGTGTTACTAATAACAAACTCCAGTATATTCAAGTAGAGTCTGTTCCGCACCCTGTGCAATACAGAAAAAAATACAGGAGAATAACTTATCTTGCAAGCAGCAGAATTTAGTAAATGCTTGCCAATTGGGTGAACTGGTTAAGGGTCAGGAAGGATTGGTCAAGCCATACCTGGGGTGCCAGGTTATGAGAAAGCATGAAGCTGTTCTTTCTATTTGAACATCCAGGAAAAGTAACCGATTGTTCTCTTCTACCTCCATAGTATATTTTAATGCTGGATGGAGATTATTCAAATGTGGAAAGAACTCTTTTGCCTTACTACTTTTGGGAAACTATATAAATGTATTGTCAATGCAGCAGAAGTAACAATAGGGTTTATCAATCTTATTGAAAAGCTGTTTCTCATGAAAGCCAACAAAAATGTTGGCCATCAGAGGACCCAATAGACTACCTTAGCTACTCCATCTATTTGTTGCTACATGCAATTGTCAAAGCTGAAGGAGACAAACTTAATCACCATCTCCATCAACTCGACAAAAACACTCTCAGGAAAAGATGGAGACTTTGTGTAGCCACAAAACAAAAAGTCAGCACAAATGTCAATTATTTCATTAATTGGAACATTTGTGAACAAACTCGTTATATTCAAACGACACAAAATACCCAGTGTCAGAGTTGGGTTTTAGTTTTCTATGAGGGTAAAACCATCCAAAGGTTGGAAGGTAGAATCACCCAACATGTCCCGGGCCAGATGCGTAGACATGAGCTTATGAGATCAGGGTGTTCACAGACTCATGCCTCTGCAATTGGTGAGCATTTATTAAATTTTTTTGCTTGCAGAACAAGTTATTCTCCTATTTTGCTTTGTATTGTACAGGGCGCAGAACAGGCTCCACTTGAATATACTGGAATCAGTTGTTAACTCGTGGAGATCTGCCCTGCACATGCAATTAGAATTAAAACATAAATTGGTCCTTTTCAGAGAAGCCATTACCTAGCGGAGGATAATTTGCACCCCCTCTCTATCCTTACATTTTAACTTTGGTTGCTAATAAAAAATTTTTTTAGTATTTGTCTATATTTCTGAGATGAGGTAATATTTACAGTATTTACATTATTTGGACTATTGTCCCTCATTTTTTTTTTTTGCCATTTGTATGATGTTTCAGCTCTTGTATGCTCCGGCCTTTTTCAGATGATAGGTATTTTGAACTGAACTCTTTATTACAATCACTGAGGGATATCATTCTCATTCCTTGTGTAGTAGTGATTCCACGATTGGAAGTCATGAGTTATCTCCCTCTAATCCTGCAAGTTACTTGTTCACAACTGCTGTAGCCTCTTAGTCAAGTCAGGAACTAACCTATGTCTATATCCACTAGGCCATGTCTTTAAGGACAAGAACAACTGAATTTTTTTGTGGGGTGACTTATAAATCTAATGTCCAGTAACCCTTTTTACCAGAGTTCATATTGCAATTTTTCTTTTCTTTTTTTTTATGTTAATGGATTTTCTAGTATTTTTTATGTTAATAGCTTTTCTCTAGTATTTTTTTTTTTTTTTATCAAAGCTGATATTGCAATTTTGACACTAATGATTTTTTCTGGCACTCTGCATTCCTGGTTTTCATATTGTGTTCATCTCTATGCTTGGTTGGCTTAGGAGATTTTGAAGCCTAACATATATGCTGATTCCTTAAGTTTATGTAGCTTCCAGTGGTGTTCTCTATCTATTATTTCAACTTCTACCCATTAAGGGGTGGTGATCCCTTTTCTCCTTCCATATATGGATATAGACGTTAGTTAGTTCTGGACTTGACTCTTAGAGTTGTGAGTTCAATACCAGTATTCAATATCTAAACTATGAAAGTCACTAAGTGATGTAATTTAAGGCTTCAAGTGAGTAAATGTTATTTAACTTTATCATATTTGTTTGAATATATGGATTTTAATGATGTTATTATTTTAATTTGATAAATTATTTATTGTAAATAGTAGAGGCACCTGAGTTAATTCTTTCATTTAACTTTTAAAAAAAATTATGATTGGCGTGGAAAGGAATTTATATAGAATCGCCGACTGATGCCAATTTAGTCGGGTTTCAATCCTGGAATAAAAGCAATCAGCTGTCTAACCAAACCTGTCTGCGGATGACTATATGTGTTTGTGTATATAGTAGCAGTATAGCTCGGGTGTAATGAAAGCCTTAAAACTAATCATTGGTCCTGGAGCTCAGTCAAATTTTGATTTTCTGGTATCGATATCAAATCGGTTTTTCTCGTCTTAAACTGAATTTTGAATGCTAAATAAGTCCTCTGAGTAAATGGTATCATGGCTGAGACTAAGAACTACAATTATACCTACTTAGAGATAAACCCGAAGCAAGAGCTAAAATAAAAAGGCTGAAAAAATTACATACAGGCAGATAAACAGATACACACACAAACATCTTGCCTTTTATATATATATATACTATCGACTTTTTGCACTATTGTAAGAACTGCAATCTTGAAACTTCTGAATATTATTTCTTATGTCTTTGTCTATGAGTGTATCAAATTTGATTAAAATCGGACCACTCCTTCTATAACCCGATTTTTTCGATTATCGATTTTCGATATTTATCGGGAGTAACTCAACACAAAACCTAGCTAAGAACACTCACAGACGCTTATAGTACAACTGTGTAAATTTTCAAGAAAATCGTTTCAGCCATTTCAGAGTCTATAGGTAATGGATACAAAC